>SMMW01000135.1:1155000-1617500 GCA_004794655.1 Marisa cornuarietis
AACAACGTTTAAATATTTATCTGATAACATTTTTGATAAAATCTATGAAAACTGTATTTTTTTTTACACCATTTAAATGATCAACCTCAACTATGCAACTAGTCAGCAAACATTTATAACATCCATGCAAATGCAATGAATTGTATAGTATTCAAGAGTATGTGCATGTGTGTGTGTGTGTGAGAGAGAGATTGCTAATGTGTAATGGAAATTTTATCTCGTCAGTGAGCTTATCAGGAAATTACATGTGGGATGCTGTTGGCAAATACTTTTCAGAAATAGTGGCCATGGAGCAGCCTCTCATATGAATGTAGAATATAGCAGTAATGCAATGAAATAGTGTGCCAGTCACTGTTACACATCTGAAGCCTTTATCCTCCCTGAAACGGTGAATTTTACCCCCATTTCACATTTTAATGGCACAATAATCATATTTCTAGATTTGTGTGCGGATAAGAATAGTACTTTACTGAAAAAATATTAGGAAGCATGCAATGTGTTATAATAGGATGCCAGTCATATTTTATGAGCAGTTATTAAATCCTTTTTTAAAATAAAATAACGAAAAATCAAACTAAAGATGAACTCATTATCATTAAAAGGGTGGAACCAGATGATATTTCTACAATAATACTGAAATCATAGTAAACCATCTTGTTTCAGTGACAAAAGTAAATTAATTTCAAATTTTATATATCACATCATCTTTATTACCTTAGATAAGTTGCTCTCAGCTGTAAAACTGTCAGGGATCTAGATTGTTCTTCCCTTGAATGTGACACGTGTGTGCGTGTGTGTGTGTGTGAGTGATGTTTCAGCATGATAGCAGTAGCATAAGCTATGAAACCCATGCAATAGCGGGTGCTCGGAATGTTTGTGGAAAAGTTCACAACACGATTTTGCTTAGTGAGCAAAGTGAATTCATTCCCTACGAGACTGCCGAGCGGACACGATATAAGACAGGGTTTGGTGTATGCCTCAGGGAATCTGTGAAAAAAACTTAGTTCCTTGCCTCGCCAAGGCAAAATTTCATATTTTTTAAATTCGATTCATACCCTTTCCACCCAACAGTTACATTTTCCAAAAAATGAATATTTTTTCTGTTTGTTATTAGAGGTTCAATACATAATTTTTAATGGAAAAAGGAAATTAAGTAAGATATAAATTTACAGGAACTAGTGTGGAGGAGCTAGTGTGGAACGAACTCTTGTAGAGTAACTATCACTGAGGGGAGCCCAAGAGCATTTCTCTTCTTCCGGACCCACTCCGAGGTGCTGGCCTGTGTGACGGTGTTGGTGTTGCTATAACAAGCACCATCGACTGGAAAGACTACAGTGGTTTTTTTCTGATGGGTATATGACGAGGAATTTCCCTCTCCTCCTCTACCCGAGTTCATTTCTTCAGTGATGTGTTTTAATGGGCAGGGAGTGAGATATACCTGCACCTGTATTCAAAAGGAGTAAGAGTCAGTGTGATTTTCACGAAATTGGAGGGTGCCTAAGCTGCCGTGGAACGTGTGTTTTGAAACCTCTTATATGAGTTGACTTGTGATAATTGATTAACGGATACAGATCCGTCATTGTAAACTGTATTTTACTTTTGACTTGTAGAAGTAAAGATACACACGACAGAGAAAAAGGGAACAAGCGACAGAGAGTATCTTAAGTAAAATTTGTGCTGTGACTCGAGTATTTCATGTATTGTGACCCTGTGAGAGGAATGATAATTCTGTTTTGAAGACCAACCTGAATGGTTTGCGATTTTTGCAGATATTGGTAGATATAGGTGATGTAAGCATAACTTGTAAATTTCAGCCTCCAAAACCCATCCATTAATTATCCGCTAGCAAAGTATGCTATTCACACCTGGCATCAACGAGCGCCTCTAACAGTGTACTACGTCACGCTAGTGCACCATTCACAACATTAACAGCAGCCAGCATAAAAAAGAGAGAGAATGAGCAACAGTTCGGATTATTCGGATGCTGAAAGAGTGGAAATGTCGCTCTCTCTGATTGGTGTTAGCAGCTGGCAATGTTGTGAATGGTGCACTAGTGTGACGTAGTACACTGTTAGCCGCAGTTGTTGATCGCAGGTGGGAATCGTAGTGGATAATTAATTAACAAATGGGTTTTGGAGGCTTAAATTTACAGGTTAGTTTTTATCACCTGTTTCTACCTATATCTGCAAAAAACGCAAACCATTCAGGTTGGTCTTTAAAAGGGAGACCAAGCAGAAAAAAATACTGCAGCGTACAAAATTAAAGGACAAGAAGTCCACTGTCAGATCGTTGTCTCTTATGCTGAAGAACATGTGAAGACATGAATGTAGTGTATTGGCATAGTGACAGTTATGTGTCTTTGAAAAAAACTAAGCAGTTGTTTTTCTCATGTTAAAACAAGGAGGAGAAGTGTGAAATGTAAATGCTTTCCATATCAGCGTTTTTATTTCTCAGTTTACCCAGCATCAAATTTAACATCACTGTGTTGAATTTATGATTAAAAAGAGGCATCTAAACTGTTAAGGAATATATTCTTGCTGCATTTTTCTTTTCTAACATTACCTTTTAAGAATATTTCATTGATGACATCCACAAGAATAAAGGCATACTTACCAACTTAAGTAGACAGTTTTGGTTCATGTGTGTGTGCATGCGAAAGCAAATGTTTATTTTCTGCAAACATTTTGACTGTCTTCATATTGTCACAATGTTGGTTATTAAAATATATAAATAACGTCTTGTGGCTTTCTGTGCCTTTCTTCCATTTAACATTATCTGAACTCTTGTAAGAGTGATAAGGCCACTAAATCACTTATTTTAGACACCATAGCTTTGGTCAGCTGATTCAAGTGCCATATATGAATTGATCTCTCTAAAGAAGTCTTAGGCCATGTATATAAATAACATATTCAGTGGCATTCTAGTACATAAGCAAGCAAGGTAAAGCAAGGACATCGGTGGATAAAAGGATATCAGTGACAAAACCAAATAGAATTCTTAGAATGCTTTATTTCTTAGTCTTTCACTGATAGTACAAAAGAGTCTTTCTAGAATCTAGAGAGAGTGAGAAATATTCAGAGAGGAACAGTATGTGGGTACGAAACAACATACATGTGTAAATGAGTGTTTACATTTGTAAATGCAGACTCATATTAATTTGTTATCCAATGTCTCATCAAATGCCTACAACTTCATTTAATCTGGACAGGGCATCACATGCTCAGTTTTACTAAACTGTGCATGTTTGTGTGAATATATCATGCTTGTGAGAGTGCATATGTGCCTGTAAAACAAAAACCTAGGTTCATGCACTTACTTAGATATGTGGCACAGATGCAGGATACTGCAGATAAGGAAATTTATAGCAGAATATATGTGCAAGGCACACTGGCTTACATGATTTTATAAATCTATGTGTGCATCAGTGTGGGTATATGTTCATGTAAATACTTGTTGCAGACACTATGCTTTAATCTGCAGGCGTACAATACTCCCAATTACTTACACATATTCATCACCTACCCAGTAAGTAAAGATTTAAAAGCTTGAAAATAAAGGCATCAAAATCTACCCATCTCCTATTTCTCTCTTCCTGGATGATATAGCCTACATACCTACTTCTCAGATGTTGGCTTTACCCAGTATTCATTCAAGCTGTAAAGCACTGCAAAAAAAAAAAAAAAAAAGAGAATGTCAACTTACCATCCACTTCTTAGCATCATCAGGATGGACATAGCCGCAAGCTGGTCTTGTACCTGGAGGCAATGGAAGAGCCTGTTGCTGTGTCACATTTCCTGCAACAATCAAAATGATTGTCTCTTTATGCTAATATTCTTCACATTCATTTTAGGGTGTTAACACACCACAGGTGTTACTGTTCTAACTTAATGTTAATGATTTGGAGTATCCAAGTTTCACAGGTTCCAAGATTCTGCTATTCTGAGTGGATATCCACATGAGCATGATAAAGCCGACTCCTTAAACAGTTGAGTAAAATGGTGGTAAACTACACTAACTGTGCAAAACACCATTGCTGCCACTACCACAGTAAACAGCAACTAGCACTGACAACTCAATCCTGATGCACAAAAATGCCAGTTTTACGAGGGCCTCAGAATTAGCTGTTGAAAAATAAACGGACTTTTGAAAAGGTATTTTGAAAATTTTTCTTCTTAAGAACTTCCTTGTATAAATAAGGAACTACCAAATTATTTATAGTTCCTTGAAATTTATTCCTTACAAGATGTCACAATTGAGTTAAATTGTACCTAAAGCACTTTACTGAGTACTAGTGCAAATTAGTATGGTTTTTATTCAATCTCTGATGTATAAGCCAAACAGAAAAAACAGTGCTACTATAATGATCAAAACCACATTAACTCAAGGGGCAGGGGTGTTCAACAGCAGCTATGTGCATGTTAATAAATGTTTGTAAATATGTATTAAATGTATTATCCATAGAACTTTCACTATAACACAGTTATTAGGTCAAAGGAGAATCATTGCAGGAACAATCAGCAAAGGAACAGAGCATCAACTCTGGTGGTAAATGACAGAAAAATACAGAAAGGAAAGGCATCAGAGAGATGAGATGAGAAAGTGGGGGGTGGGGGTAAGACAGAAATAACTAAGAGAAAGGCATCAAATTTGAAGTTACTTTAACTATATATATGTGTGTGTGTGTAAGTGGGGCTGTAGGGGTTTAGCCGACTTTTCTCGTCCTTCCCTCCACATCAACACCAACAACTCCCAGCAGATCAACATCACTTTCCAAAACCTTTATATATATATATATATAATGAGCAACAGCAAACTCCAGAATCTTGACAATCGTCCAAAGCACCAATCAAGATACATTGCATTTCATGCTGCTTTATTACAGATTTCACCCCAAAAATAATGAAACATGCCTCCTACTGATATTGTTTCAAAACCTCCATCACTAGGGAGTCATCTGTAGCAAACAGTCACCTAAATAAGTGATTTACTTTCATTCAAGTATTCTCCAGTGAAGCCACACTATTGATTTTTAAATTCCAACTCACACCCTATGAAAAACTGACGTTTTTGAGATTGCAAATGTATAATGAGCAAGTAACAAATAACAACTTCATAACCACACAAAAACACAAACACATGTGTACCCTTTTATATGCCTGCACAAGATTAAGACAAAATTACAATAAGACTTCTAATGTGCACTATACTTATAAACATATGTTTATAAGGATGATTTGCTGATAAACATCCTCCATGCACACTCTTGTTTTGTTTGAATTCAAAGCCATTTCAATGGGAGGCTCAGAGTATGCTCTTTCATGAGTGTGATTATGCGCTACATAAACTACACATTATTATCATAAACATTGGTGAGAATCACAAGTTCCAGATATAATAAGTATTCATGCTTCTGATCCCTCTGGAACACCAGGTATTCTGACAGGCTCTTCTTATAACCACTGATGATGGCATTTAATAACATGTTTCTTAACATGACAAGCTGTAAATAGTCAACGACAATGCACAAATTTTAAACTCTGCCATCTTGTCTGTATCAACTCCATTAGATTCAGCTATGTTATTTCCTGTATTTCTTCTTTATGCTGCTCCTATTTCTTGCTGTTCTCCCCACTGACGACTACAATGTTTAATTATTTTTTTATCAACTATCAACAGTTTGGTTTTGCTCCTGAGGCCATGCTCATAAATGGAGTGTACTATGCATGTATCTGTATCTGAGTCTACACTAAAAATGGACAGACAGAAGTTTGTAGTTGCAGGTACAGATTCCAGTACACCTGGTTCTTTCATTACGTCTATGTCTCAAACACCAACATACGCTGAAAGAATCTATGCTTTTGCGTGTTTATTATGTGGCATAGTCTTTTGATTTTGTTATTTCATTCTTCATGATACAGATTATAATTCTACTTGCCATGGTAGGTTAGTTTAGAAAAAAAAAATTAGCATTGTCTGACACGAAAAGAGAAAACATGTCAAAATTAAACTAATAATGATCACACACAGAATAAATATACAGCAGTTTTGAAATTGACATTGCACTCTTACACTAACTTAATCCTTTCCTCACCTACACCATGTGCAGTAAAATCAAAATGGCTCTCAAATAGTCAGCTTTTCCTGTAGTTTGATCAGCATAATGAGAGCAAGACAAACAAAACAACACTACATTTTATTTGTGGGGATCTTTTGATGGGTGATTCATTAAGCTCTGCTCAAGAGACCGCTCAAACTGCTTCTTTTGCGCACGCCGCCCTGTGCACAGCTTCACATTAAGAACCCTTGTTGCCTGTGACTTTGTAAGGTTAAGATGACTGACCCCATACACTGCAAAATGCAAAACATACAAACACATGAATTTATTACCCTTGTATAAACACTAAGGTATAAAAAGCATTGTCAAATAAAGACCAGCAAAAAGTACAGAAAACATCCATTACAACACAGCACAAATTAAAAATTCCTTTAACAATATCATAAAGACTGCTCTACAGGCTCATTTTCCATCTCTGTTTATAATAAATGCAATCATAATAGGGTCACAGATTTTGTCAAAATTTATGAACAAGCTGCACTGCTTAGCATTCACACTGGAAGAATGCACAACACTGAAAAGAATTTCCAATCAACATTTTCTCTATAGATTCCTCCTCTTGTCCCTGTCCACAAATACATTTACAGCTCTCTTTTGTTCTTCCAAAGCCAGCAGTTCTTTGCTAAGGCAGCAATACCTTATAGTCTGCAAAGAGCGTTCATTAAGTTTTAAATCCCAAGCTCTATGCTTTAAGAGCCAGGAAGAATCCTTTTGCCAAGTCTTTTTTACTAACCGCAACAGTGCTCTGAACAGAACTGGCAAATAAGCCTTAGTTTTTCTTCTACATAGTAACACTAATCAAGGTGATCATGACTGAGTGACTGAATGTGAGTGTAACTGTAACTGTGGGGGTGATTAAGAGTGACTTTATTGTAGTTTATAATTTATAGGAGCTTCCAACAAAGAAATAGAAATCGACAATAAAGACGTACTGTCTTATTAGCAGCTCCTTCCTAAGTATACTGCAGGCAACAATACATATGTCACAATCTGCACAAAGCTTAAATTCAGTTTTCAATCCCAAACTCTATGCTTTTGGCTTGCTTAACATGCATACTTACTCTTCAGGGCATTTACAACATGTTCCAGATAGGTTCCAGTGTAGGCACTTGTACCTCCATGCACTACTTCCCATGGCCGCAACAAACCATTGGCCAACATTGTCAAAACGAAGGAACTGCCACGACCAACACATTGAGACAGCACTGAGTGCAACCAGCTCACTGGTACTGCAAGTTTTGACCCTTCTACAAGCAACTGATAGCCTTCAGGTATGGGGTCTTTATTTTCCAAAATTTTCTGGAAAAAAAAAATCATTTGACTTGGTATGTCATAAATGATTATATATTTCAAAAATAAATATTTAGGTAAAGAACCTACTCTAGCTCAATATAATTCTCTATAATGGCTATGTATTTTTTGGTCTTATGATAAAGAAGCAGGAAAATAATCACTGGCTTCATCCTCAATTAAATTCAACAGTTAGCTATTTAATATTAAAGTGAATGAATTTAGAAGTAACTATGACCTTGGGCTGCTGCAAGTTGCTGCAACTGTAGTCAGAATCATGCAGCAAATATCTCATGCTTATTATAGTAAGATGCAGAAATTAGAAACATACATAGTTGGCAAATTCCATACATGCACCATGGTGTCTTCCTCTGGGTAGTGCAAACTTTTCAGCAGCATCTAAAAAAAGAGAGATGGGAAACTTAACTAATGAAAATTGTAAATACATTGATATTCTTAATTTGTGACAATGATAATCATTAACGAATTTCTCAAAAAATGCAAATTTACTGCAAACAATAAAAGAGTGCCTTAAGAGCTTTTAGCCATTTTATCATCTGTCTATGGAATAGAAATGTCAAAGCAAATAACTTTCAAGCTTCTCTTACAAGACTATACCCCAGATTTAAAACAAAAATTAATTGTTCACCATCTGAAGATTATTTTCATAATGCTTCAACTATGACATTTCATCTATGTTAAATGACCCTTCGGCACACCTTGCATCATGTCCTTCCATGAGGATGGAAGCTTCCCCACATTATCTCTGACCTCCTATAAAACAGCTCACATTGATCTTTTTCTGTCACACACACACATTGTTAATGGTGGCTGCACTCAACGGAGTCAGTGTGTTTTTCTGTGGCAAAAATCCACTGCTATTATCAGTTTATTTGCCATAATCATTAGAAATGTGTGGTAAGCAGAAAAAAATCCTCTTATTAACCTAGTGTGCAACCTAGCTGACTTAAGTAACATCCTCTAGAGCCGCGGTTCTCAAGCTGCTGAAAAGGGGGCCGCAAAGGCGGTCATTTTCTCATATCTCATATAGGTATTAGTGGCTAAGGGGGGCGCGCGGACATACCTTTATTCGTCTGGGGGGGGGCGTCACAAGTAAAAGGTTGAGAAACGCTGCTCTAGAGTCTGTTATACTGAGATACAGTCTCCAATTCGTGTAAGGTTTTGTTTGGCAAATATGTTTGCTGCTCAGGAATGTGGATCTTTCTAGACTGATAACTACCGAACATGTTATCATAAGTTGAAATTATAGCAAGGTTTTTTCCCCCCCCACTGGTCGTTTTTAAGATATGCATTGTGATAATGCTGTGCTTTTACCCTGGCTAATTAGTTGTGAAGGATCACATCAGCACAACTGTTTCATGTCCTTTTTAATGATCAGGACAAGGACTTCACTCCTTGGTAATAAATTAAATCAGTACTGACATTAAAAACTTAACATAAATTTTTTGGAGCTTCATTTAAACCTAATCAAATGACACTTTTTGTTTTGATAAAGTTATAGTTAACACACTGGTGTCGTGAAGCAGAAACTATTATTATACACTTATAGCTATTGTGCTTTCTGAAATAAAAGCACTTTGACAAAAACTGTAATAAAGGCTGGTTAGCACTCTAAAGGGGTTTCAAGTAACCATATCATGCTTCATTCACTAATGGCCTTTAACACAGTCATGCTCTTCTATTACTTCACTTACTAGAAAAAATGCAAACAAAAAGTTACTAACATAAATTTTCACTTACCTCTGCAAAAATGCTGAAAGAAATCCGGCACCAACTTTCTAATGCTGCCTGAATGACTCATGTTGTAATGTCGTGGTGATAGTTCTGAAGCACGCATTTTTATTGCAAAAATATGTCGTATGGAAATCTATGCAATATGCCGAAGTTCGAAGCGATTCTACATTTAACAAAGAGTAACAGCATTTAAACGGGTGGGCATGCCACAACACTGTCACAAAAGACCAATCTTTTCAAATGTAAATTCTGTAAGTTCTGTTTTCGGGGTTCTTTTGCTGCTTTCATTCTTAATTTAGTTGAAAATCTTTTTATTTTTCTTTCTCACAACATGTGTATAATTAGTGGACTTGAAAAAAAAGCCACAAACTATTGCCAATGAATATGCAGATATGGCACCTTGTACAACCCCTTTATGATGCACATTGTAAACCTCATAACTATTGAAACATGTGACTGCAGATTAAAAGGAAAACAGAATCAAGAGGCAGGAAAATATAATAACAAGGTGATAATTAGAAAGAAATGAAAATCTCATAACTGGACTGGTAAATAATCGAGACAGGGATATATGTGACACTTAGAATTCACTTGAAATAAAAATTTCCATTTATGAATAATTTTATGTTACTCAATCCTGTTTTCAGCTCCTTTTTTTAAGTAGGGTGGGTAAGAGACATATTACAGATTTATATACTGAGATTTCACTGCTGAATTCTACATGTAAATGCTAAATTGCTTTCTAAAATTTTTATTAAAAAACAAATGTATTTTTACCTAAATACTTGATCAGCATTACACTAATTTGCTGCTGCACACATGAAAACCACAAATGACAGTGACTATTACCTTTTCCTACCACTTGACTCACCTGTATATTTCTGAACAATAGAGCTTAAAAGATAAGAGACCAATTAAATAAATCCAAGATGAGTGAAATACAATGAATTCTAAATAGCCCCCCACCCCCCGGCGTTTTATGAGTTCCTTTTTTCCTAACTATATGTAACCCTTTAAACCCTTACATGCCTGTCAGCAGCCAGCAGCACAACCTGAGGCTTCCTGACAAGGTCAGAGTATTCTTCAAAGTATTTTTGTTTAATTTGAAAGAAACACACACACACACACACACAAAACCAAGTGTTTTTTGCTTCTTTTGCACAAACTAATTTTACAGGTCATATCAAAGGTTAAACCCCACCACAAAATATCTGCATATACAGGTATTTTGAGTGATTGCTAATGGTTGCTTTTAATGTTTTCATCATTAACTGGTATTTGACATAAAGAGCTGGTCTTAAAATGTTCTGAAGATGCATGTCACTTTTCCAGGGTCTGTGAGCCATATAAAGTAGTTTCACAAATTAATCTTTTCCTTCATCTGTCAAAAGTTTTACATTTACATACACAAATATATGAAACAAAAACAGAAAAAAGGAAAGAAAAGAAACACGAGAAAAGTACAGTGCATTATTTATTTTCTGAAAACTGATGGTTTCTAAGTGATGCAACATGTCTAAATGCCCTCTTCCTTCTTTGTGAAAATGTGCATGCACATGTGAAGGGACTGTTGAGCCTCCAGCATAACTTGATTGTAAATAATAACAAAGAAGCTGTCCATTTCTTAGTAATGTTCGAATACAAGATAATGCAAATATACATGACTGCATAAAATGACAACAAGAAATGGCATCTACGGTCTCAAAACGAAACATATCTGCTTTAACTTAACTGTAAGCACCACCTTGTACATTACAAAATACAGTAAATAAGATAAAGCAAAAGCAAATTTATTGCTTATTTTGTAGTTTTGTGCATGCAAGAGAGGATGTGTGTACATGTAAGTGTATGCAGGCAAGCATCTGTGACACAAAGACTGGACCAATTTTTTTAAATGCTTATGTGAAACAAAAAATTAATAAAAAAAGCTGGAATAAGTAACGAAGTAACCTAATTCAACAGTGTTAACGGTAAAAAGAGGAAAGAACTTTAAAATAATAATATGGCTAAATATTTTTTAATTATATTTGTTATATTAATATTTGTATAGACATCAAAACCTATAAGCAAAATATGTATACATCTGTGGAAAAATACCCTCAATCAGCTAGACTCTTAATGTGGAGGGGGACTAGAATTATCGAGTTTTAATAAACAGTTCCTACAATCTTCTGCTTTCCACAGCACCAGTCCCCATAAGATTTACGACATGTCTATGGAAAAGGATGTTAATAATTCTGTACCAAACTGAAAATTGGCAAAATTAAAATATTGTTTTTCCAGACACACCTCACACTTTCCTTTAACAGATGCTTTATTTGATATTGCAAAAGCATGCCCATAAGAGAAATCACATTAACGTTGCTAGATCTTCTGTCCTTGGCCACTTCCAAAGACCTGATCAGGCCAACAGTCTGAAATAACATTTATGTCCCACAATATCAAACTTGTGTTGGTGTACTCTTTACCTAGTTTGACTTCCATTGCTAAATCTCGCATAAAGTTACGAGCCTTGGCAATGCTCAATTTATCAGTTAAATACCATGGTGTGGAGCTGCCTGGTCTCCACTGACTGTTCGGCGTCTGAAGAAAGCACCCACTCTCACCTGTGTGGACTCGTTTACTGAGATATAATCTGAGAGCAGCCACAGGACAATACTGTCCTCCCCTTGCATACATGCGTCGGTCTAGTATCATACTTGTGACCTCCGGTCGCAGATCTGTTTGATTCATTTTAGCCCTTTTCAAGCAAACATATTCTTGACCACAATCATCAAACCTGAAATCAAATGTATCTTCATCCATCTCCTGTGGAGACCATCTACGAGCACCAAAGTGTAACTGCAGCTCAAACCACACTTTCCGCAAAAGAGAAACTGGAGTGTCAATAGCAAGAACTTGATGACCTCTCAGGAAGGTGCAGTCTGTTGGAGATATTGTGACAATGCTTTTTGTTGGCTGTGCCTTTGATAATACTTCATCAAAAACCTGGTTGGA
Organism: Marisa cornuarietis; assembly: GCA_004794655.1. Classification (NCBI taxonomy): domain Eukaryota; kingdom Metazoa; phylum Mollusca; class Gastropoda; order Architaenioglossa; family Ampullariidae; genus Marisa; species Marisa cornuarietis. The sequence goes on from SMMW01000135.1 coordinate 1,167,158, forward strand.
CTTGACAAAACTGTCATCCAAAAGGTCAACTGGACGCCTCAGCACCATGGTGAAATACTTTACAAGACCATTCTTCAACTTTCGAAGACCATGCTCTTTTAAAGCAGATCCAGTTTTTCTGCGCACCTGGTTGTAAAATAAACAAAGCAGGTCATCCAGCTCAGGTAGAGACATTTGGGGAGAAGGAAGAAGATTTCCTCTTGCCAGAAGCCAGTCTGAAAGTCAGAAAAGTACCTTTAAGAGGATGACAGATTGTGTGAATGACCTATACTTTACCCATTCATAGGAAAAGAAGGAAGCAGAAACCCCGTTTCACAAACGTGAGAACAGAACCATCCTGAATAATTATCAACAACCCATAGCCAAAACTGTTTCTGTACAAAAATAGTTGGTTTGATTGTACTTTATAGAGTATAACCATATTTTTTGGGGGACTGGAAAGGAGTTTTCATCTGCTGGAATGAATAAATAAAGGTCGCCCCCTAACCCTTTTTATTTAGGCCGTTTGGGGTATGAGGTGTTAAAGATCACAATCTCTAGGGGCCAGCTTTTTATCACCTGCACTACTTTATGTTCCCCAACTCTCTATGGAATCAGGTATTCATTCCTGACAGCTGGATCAACTGAGAAAAGTTTGCTGCACAACATAGGTATCAAACTAGCATGCGTTGCGTTTGCACACCAGTGCTCTAACTACTTGGCTGTCTGCTTCCCAGTATATAAACAGGTAAAGGGAATTCCAGTTAACTGGGACACATTGAGAGAAAAAGTTAGCAAGCAAAAGCCAAATTGCCTGTTTTACCAATGAGCATAAAAGCCTAATCTCTGGAATGGTACCAGTCACAGAAAAAAAAATTGAAACTGAAAATATTTTGGTTCAATATATGTATCAAGCTCTCCAGTAATTATCACATGTACCCTGTTATTTACCATTGCAAATGAACTGTGTATCACCTTGTTTTTGGTGGAAGCTAATCAGGGGATCTTGCTACTGGTCTGAAAGTTTATAAAATCTTTTTTTTTTCAAGTAAAAACGATAATTATAATAAAACAGAAATCACTGCCATGAACATGGTCTTCCTGTACAGAGGGCCTACACATGCCTAATACGAATGCAACCATGGTCTATTATGCAAGTGGAATGGCTACATTACATGACTTAATTATAACCTTTAGGTCAGAAGTGTACCTCCTAGTACTCCTTGACCTTATTCAGTAGCATGTCTGAAAGGAGTCAACCAGTAACAATGTTCCCTACATAAATATTTAGTCCTCGGTGGCATTCATACCTATGGACAAAAATCAGAGTAGTCAATTCACGAACTTGTTGCCAATCCCAGAAATTACCTTCAAACATGCCAGCTGCTTCTTTTGTCCTTTGATCTGCAGCAGTGAAACATGAGTCCTGAGACAACCCCCCTGAAAAAATTGAAACTACTCTCAATTTGCATCTCAGTCCTCAAACCAGCAAAAAAGTACACCTTTACATTACAATATCTATCTCAGAAGAATCACCCACTGACAGAACTGCTAATTTAGGGTAAACTTCATGTTCTTTCATTACTTACTTACTCCTCTTTGTACTTAAAGCAGTACTAAAGGCATCCTCTAGAGACCTTCATTTTTGTCTATCCGCAGCAAGTTTAGCCATGCTGTTCTGGGACAGTTTCTTGTCTTTTAATTCTCATTCTACTGACCTGTGGTTCTTTTGTTAGTCCATCCTTTTTCCCCTTTAGTGGGAATATCAATTTTAGTCGCAAAATATAAGTTTGGAGAACTACAATTACCTTGATTTTGCTTGTACGTCTCTTTCAACTACTATGCATAGAGAAAGAGAGGAAGAAATGCAGAAGCCTAACAGTTTTAACTCTGTCAACAGAACAGACTCTTCAAACTTTTTATCAAATTTTTAAGACATAGGTTATTTCACTTATGATTGTGGTAATAAGATGCTTATGATGCTTAGTCAGTGACTAAGGATTAAATGACAATTACGTAAATGGCTGGAACAGTGTGCTGACTTCTGAAAATCCTTTTACTCCATGTGAGTTCATCCATATTGCTGAAGTGTTGCTTGTAATTTTGCATTGTTTCCATCTTATTAGCAGCTAAACAATCAACTGAAATAAATAATAATAATGAAGAATAATAATGAATGTTGTTTTTCTAAGATTTCAGTGATTTTTTTGTTAATTGGATGAGGTCACAGCAGTCTTTCTGATCTTGTATTAAGCACTTGATCTGGTAGTTTTCAATCAATCAGCCAGAGCCCGCCACTGATGTCGATTGGCTGAAACCGATCTGGTAGTTTTAGCTGGACATTTTTCTAATCTTAAATTTCAATTTGCATCTTCTTCAGTGTCAAATGAAAACACTTATTCTATATTATAAAAAAATATCATGTGCACAAATACACACAACTGATTAAGCAAGCAACTTGATAGTTCTATGCAATTTGAAAATCTGGAGGCATCCTCAAATGTCGTAGCTCAAAGGAAACAGAACTTTTCTGTATAATGCTTGCGCATGCTATTTTACTATTTTTATTATCCATATTTCATTTCAAACTTTGGCTTGCAATTGTACTAACATACCATTCTGTCAAACCAACTTGACAAATACAGTTATATAAAGTTAATATATAATCAACAAATGTAGTCTGTTCATCCCATTTTATTGTGTCAAATCAAAAAGAGGAGCAGAAAAATTTACAGTGATTTTGTTTTATATTCTTGACTCAAAAGCAGGTCATGAAATATACTTTTTAGAACAGAAAGGCTGCAAAATTAACAATAATTACCATGATCTGATGCTGACACCTTTCTTTTTAACAGACACTAGAAAATGTGATACAATCTTTGCTTTTTAAACTACAGTATCAACAGAAAAAGACAAACTCCAAACTTGAAGGAGTTTAAATATCTGCTTGGATTATCGATCAGGAATATCACTATATCAGTCTAGTGGCCAAGTTAAAATGCACTGTTTGTGGTTCACAATATCTTCAGCATTTCATGTGGAAGGAAGAGCCAAACTCTTTCTTACCACCACCTTCTACCTTCCACGATAAATCAGATATCCATTTTAATCTCTAGGCAGGAATGTTTTCCAATCACAAGACCAAATAATCCTCAGATCATTCGCTCTTAAGTTGACCCGACTAATCACCAGGTTATGGTGGACACTCCACAACTGAGGTCCAGCAACTGTAGAACAGTAATAGCAATGTCTCAATTGGAAACTTTGTACCACAATCAAAAACCTCCCAAAAAATCACCATCATTTCCTATAAGGAAAAAACTTCTGCAACACCTGGCAAAGTGCCTTTAAGTCAGCACTGTGAAGACAAACTCTTTTCTTGAAATCTAAAAAAGTATGCAATTAAAACACATTCTGAACTGGTTTTGTCAGCCAGTCCACAAATAAAATATAGTACAACAGCAGATCCTAAAAGCCTCACTTCAAACTTATAATGATGGAAATTTCACACAAAATTATAAAGCCTTAACTATAAAACTTTATAAAATGAAGGCAATTTGCTGATACTTTTATAACTGCAGCAAAAAAACAAAGCTCATTGATCTTTGCGGCCAGTACTGTGCTGACAAAAATGCATATTTTTGTATCAGCCAAATTTTACATTTGTAATTTAAAAAACACTGAAATATCAATTTTTGTTAGAATTTAAATTCAAAAGCATCTGTAAATCTTTTCATAACTCTGCGTATGCTCTATCATCTTCTCTATGTTTGGCACATGTAAATGTGTGTGCCTATGTGCACATGCATGTATCTCATTTTACATAAATTGCACATGTCCAAGATCAAACCACCACAGCAGATTGGAAACCAGAAGAGACAAGGACACAAATAGTTTTCATTGTCCAATTTTAATACTTTTGCAAGAAGTTGCACATGTTTATTCACGTGCACAAACCATTTTAAAAACATTAATCATTTTGTTCTAATTTTCAAAAGAACATACCAAAATGTTTTGCTCATGAAATCTTAAGGTTTCTGACTGTATCCTTTTTCAAGTTAACAGTGCATGCACGATTCTGCATTATTTCAGGCATGCTTTGGCCTTAATATGGTATTGCAAGCCAGATTTGAAGGTGTAAGCCTTAAAGCAGTGTGGGCATGCAAAGGACTTGATTCCATTGTGCACATTCATATGGCCTAAATAATGTGCTTTAATCATGAAACCTTCTGAACAAATCGTGCAAACATGTTTGTATCTCTTTAGATGCCGTTGGTGAACATGCAAGTACACGCCTGAATAGGACTTGAACAAAAGACTACACTGGATGCACTGCCAGTGCCCAGATGATGTCTTCATCCACAATGTTGAGGAATTAGACTGTAAGGAAAATGCTGAGGACACTTTCTTGGATGATAATTCTTCAAAGGAATCTGTTATTGTGGCAGAAAAAACACACACACACACAAATATAATAACAAGTCCACCTCACAGCAACATCCTCCACACAATGTAAATTTCAGCAGTAGTATACAAACTTCTACTTTATTGCTGTATATAACAACTAAATTACAATTGCCTAAACTGCCTTCTTCACACTTAATAAGAGGGTGGACAAAGACTAAGTAAAAGACTCAAATGTTGTCTTAAAACAATGACTTGATTGATTTTTTAATGGGCGAGAAGACTTATTATCATCTTCTTGTCAGTAATGGTCACTTGGTTCTTAAACGTCAAGCACAATTCTCTACAAGAATCAGCTACAATATTTCCTTCACTTTGCAAAGTCAAAGAAATCTCTAAAAGCATGAATCCACTCTTGCAGGTCTACTTTGGGCGCTTCTTCCCACAGGCTTCTGCCTGATGTCGCTGAAGAGCAGTTTTATGAAAATATGAGTTAGAGCAATCTGGACACTGAAATGGCTTAATTCCATTGTGCTTGTTCATATGCCCAACAAAGTGTCCTCGGATCATGAAACCCTGAGAGCATATTTCACACACATATTTGAAGTGCCTAAGGTGATGCTGGCGTATGTGGATGTGCAGTCCTGGCTGAGAATTAAATGTACGGCTGCAGTCTGAGCACTGCCATTTCCATGTAGCTTTTGTCTCCATTTGACTTTGACTACAGTGTAAACTGGCTGATGTAGCGGTGGACTGCCGCTTCCCTGATGAAGATCTCATGCTCTTTCCTGCCCAATCTGTCCATAGAGAAAAGATACTATTCAAGTGTCCTCTATTAAAAATCCCATGATTCCACGTCATTGTTTATTTTCATAGCACAAATTTATGTTCTAAGAAACAGTCTCAGGAAACCGCAGATAGATGGTTCAGAGTGATTACTGAAATTATCTTCCATGATCATCAGCATAAAAAGGGACATATGGCTTGTAGAAAAGAAAGGTTTGCCCCTCAAGGCGAATGTACTTCAATCCTTTTACATTCTCTGCAGCTAGAATACAAAAACCTAAGAGCATTTTGTTATTGTTTTTAAACCTCTTGCTGTAGTTATCAAATATGAAGACATTTGATAAATACTACACGATGTATTCATCTTACGAAATCTTTGGTTTTATGTAACACTTAAATGCTAAATATAAATTTTAAAAAACCATGAAGATTCACACCATTAACACACAATTATGCCTGCACAGATCTTTTTTAAAAAGTTAATAAGAGCTGTGATTTTAAATTTTGATATGTATGACCATACTTGCTTCAAAAATACACCAAACCAAATACCAATTCATGTTCTCTGTGCACAAATTACTCTGATTAAAAATACCTCTCTCTTTCTCTCTCACACACACATAGCCTTGATACCAGAGAACTGGTCTGCCCCAAACTACACATAAAAAGCTTTTGGACTTTTAAGGGGTAGTGAATGAATATGGCATTAAAAGTGCAGTCTACAGGCTCTAAGTAGGGGCGGTGGTCCACCATGTCTATGGTGTGGCATGTGGAAGGCAGAGTCCCACCCTACTCTTAAGTCTTCACCTTTCCTGAGAAATCAAATACCCATAAATCAGGCACCCATTAAGCAGCTTCTGGGTGGGCAAGGGGAGTTTTCCAGCCTCTGGTCCAAGCAGACTTGAACCAAATATGTCTGCTCTGCAGTCGACCACACTAGCCATACTGCCTTGCATTAAGATGGAAAATAAAGGCAATGAGATTATAAATTTTTTCAAAATAAGGGGTCACATCTAATAACAAGAAAATTTGTATTTTAAAATTATCAGATCTAAAGCATGTGTAAGCAACATGCAACTAGAACAGTTAATATATTTTCTTCCCACTATCAACAAAGCTTTCCTGTAGATTTTTGACACCATTACCTCACTGTCCTTTAATGTTTGCATCGTCCAACACGAACATGCCGTCGCAAATGTGAGGGATAATAAAAGCCCTTTCCACAATGACAGACAAATGGTCTGATTCCTTTGTGCCTGTACATATGTCCTTCATATTCACCTTTCATAATGAACCCTTGAGCACAAATTTCACAAACATATCGATATCTCTTTAAATGGTGCTGTTGAACATGATTGTTATGTCCCATTTTTGAAGTGAATGTGCGATGGCAAAACTGACAGTTCCACTGTTTAGCAGTTATCACATTGCTGTCATTATTCTGTAATTTTGCACTTGGATTTCTGGTCTTCAGCACAGATGTTCCAAAGGTCTCCTCCAATGTATCTGTTCCCAGAAGAAGGAAAAATGTATGCACTATTTATATTCACTGCTTTCAAATATGGACCTGGGTATGGATTTCTTTTAATCCATATATAAGGTATTTTATTACCCCCAATTTCTAACGTGATGAATGCACATAAAGGCGGGTGTGGTCATAACATATGAAACACACAAACAATGCACAGTAAAAAAGAGATCTAGTTAGTAATATGTGCACATCTTGTCATCAAAAAGATTGTTTTAGCAAAATAATCTTCCTCCCCAACCCCACTCAAGTTCTTCATATCAAAGTCTTTCTTGTAAAATTTCTAAGACTGAAGAAAGAAACAAAAACAAAACAAAGTTTCTACTCATAAAAAATTAACCACTACATCCCTTTAAACAGTAATGACAATAGCATTTTTTTATTTTAACCTCGCATAAGAGGACTAAATTTCCTGGTAATCTAAAGAGTTTAAAATAAAGTGGTAAAAACTCAATAATGAAACTTTAACCTTTGCATATTTTATGCAGTTTCATTCATAACTGATTACAAAGAATTTATATATGATAATTCCTGTAACCTCAAATACAATACCCTATCAGAAACAAATGTAGTTTACTGAAAGTGTGCATTACAAAATAGGTGAAATGTTTGGAGCCTTAAAAAAAAAATTAAAGACACTGACCACAGACTTTTTAAAAAAAACCTTCTTTCTGCTGTTTTTCATTTCACACTTCCAAACTAAATGACTCAAAGCTTTTCAAATCAGAAAATTTCAGAATGATCATTCTCTAATTTTAAAACTATAAGTGTTTTATGTGATGCAGTACACAAAAACATTTTCTCCTTACTGAAAGAAACCCAATTAAAAGCTAATATACATTAAACTAAAGCAAAATCAGTTTTTTAGAAAAAAAAACAGCTGTCATAGATAAACATTTTAAATTGGTTGCTGGGCAAACATTTATCAGGCAATTTAAGTTACAGGAAAAAACGAGGAATTGCCACTGTCAGACGGCCTTTGTATTTGAGTACATCGTTTGGTCCGAATATGGCGCTGGAGGTGTGATTTACAAAAATACCTTGAACCACATTCTTGGCAACTGAATGGTTTAACGCCTCTGTGTTTATTCATGTGGCCAATATAATTATCACGAACTACAAAACCCTGTGAACATTTGTCACAAACGTATGTATGTGCTTTTCTGTGACTTTGACGGATATGATTGTACATCCCAGTCTGGGAATGACAAATGTGGTCGCACTGGACGCACTGCCACTTCCCACTAGCAGTCCTTGACCATGTTCCTGTGTAGTCTGCTCTAGAAGTCAAAGCCTGGGGAAGGGCCAGGTGTCTGGTTCTTGGTGATGAATGTTCCCAGTTCAGGCCAGTCAGATCTGCCCTCAGAAGAGCAAACAGAGACTTGGAGTTATTTTAAGGAACTCTTTCCCCAAGTTATGCTCAGCTTTCTTTTTCAACCATAGGGTCTAAAGTTGTAGACCTACACAGACTGCCTGGTGCCTTCCTATAACAAGCACAGCTTCCATAACCATAGAGTTCTACACCTAGGAACTGTACCACCATTTTAATGGTGAATAACTGCAGGTGATCATCATGCTTACAGTATTTTTTTTTTTGTCTCAAGCAATACTGGTTAGCTCTGTACATCCACCATATGTGCCTGGCATTCAAAATTTGACATGGCAATGGACAAAGAGATTTAAAAACAACTCAAACTGACTCAACTCTTACAAAACAAAAAGGCTTAAAGTGAATGACTGGTGACACAGCCTTACCAGTGCTTCACATATAAACACAAAATAAATGGGCATCATAAATGCAGTCCCCTTATTGCTAATCAGCAAGGAAAACACTGCAGACTCTTCCTTAACTATTTCACACACTTGCGATCTCGTAAGTGTTGCTGTAGATGTGTCTTATAGTAGTATCCTTTGCCACACTGCTGACAGCAAAATGGTTTTATGCCTTTGTGTTTATTCATGTGCCCCACATAATTCCCTTTAATTATAAAACCTTGATTGCATATATCACACACATGTGTATGTCTCTTTAAATGCTTCTGGCGGATATGATTATTTAGTCCTCCCATGCTATGAAATAATGTTCCACACTGCTTGCACTGCAGTTCTCCTGCTGCAGTTTTGGTCCGCATTCCAGTGAGACCAGAACCTGGCGACAGTGTTGAAACCAAAGTGGCAGGCCATACCCAAGACAATGACTTCTGCTTTCCAAACCACCAATCTGTTACCAAAAGAGAAAAATTAAGGTTTTTCAGGACTGACTTTTATTTTCAAGGACAAATGGATTTTTCAATAATGCATATTTTTGGGCAAGGTGTCGCTCGTATATATACTGATATGCTGTTTTAAATTGTTTTTTTTTTTGTTTTCCTTTTGGAAGGCGGGGGAGGGGGGCAGGTAAGGTTGGATTCCTGGGTAATGGATGGGAACTGTAAAAATGCCTCTAACAATTCATCTTGCATGCCTTTCACTTTCAACACTGCCTGGTCTCTTCAACCACCATCCCCCCACCCCCAGGTTCCAAGCTTCCGCTTTTTTATTTAAAGTGCACTCAGACCTGTTGGTGTCATAGCAAATAAGACTGCTTAAAAACAGCATGTGGAATGTCACGAAGCCTTTAACTCAACTATAAACTAGAGCTTCAAAAACTGATCTTTATTGAGTCTAGTCACAAGAATAAAAGTAAACCCAAAGAAGATACAAAAACAAATATTTCTAACTATACAAAAAAAATGTCATTAACTGATCACCATTTTTACTGAAAGTATTTTTCGGGTCTTGATTTATTGCAAGTGCACGTTGGAGCACACATCATTTCCCACAAATGATGTTATCAATAATAATACATGCTTATAATACCTCATAATGCAAACCTGATTGTGCTAAGTCTTACACATTTCACTTCCATAAAACAAAATGCAAGTTCATTATTTCAGATCTCACATATATGACAATCCTTCACTTCAGCGCCACTCCAGAAGAAAGTAAACTTGTATTTTATTAAAGTGATGGCCAATCTTTTATGTCTTACACATAATTAAAATAAGAGACCAATTTGCTATTGGTCTTTGAAAATTAAAGCATGAAAATGATGCATAAAAGCCTGATGCATACAGTATACAATTTCCGCAATACATGCAGTCAAAATCTGCCTGCAGGTAAACAACATTTTCACACATTATATTACAGAGGTTTATTTCATATACAACTCGTAAATGAAGTTTAGTTATAAGCCCCTTCCCATGCCTTGATTTTGATATCTTTTGGTCTGCATATGCTTCTGCAGATTGCTTTTATTAAAGTAGGACTCGCGACACTGTGAGCATCAAAAAGGTCTTTGGCCTTTGTTTGTTCATGTGGCCACCATAAGCATCTTTTGAGATGAAACCTTGAGAACAAATTTCCCACACATAAGTATACTACTTAAGGTGTTGCTGACGCATATGATTGTACAATGCACTCTGATTGCATTGAAAGTGCCCCACAGCAGCAGAATGGCAGGGTGGGGTGTGGGGAGGGGGACCAAGATAAACCAGATGTGCCAACACCAAGCATTTAGTAATTTTTCATGAAAGTCTTAAGAGACTTTAAAATACACCATTGCTATTTTTTGGTCAATCCACTATGCTTTTTTTCAACCTCCTTACTGCTCCAGTTCTAGGTGTCTAGCCTGGGACTACTTCAACCTTTCATGAATTATGCTGAACTCACACCTTGCTGAACACCCTGGTTATTAAAAAACAATCCCCAGTTTTTTGTCATAGCCTGGACAAATGAGAGAACACATCCATCAAGAATTCACCCATGAATAGTAGTTCGTGTAAAACCATCATGTTTGTATAGTACCACTCTTTAACTCCAAAGCAGTGTTATTCTTGACCACATCCAATTATGCAAAAAATACAGAGGAATAAAACCTCCTGTAATTACAAACTTAAAATACTACATATCCAAAGCCTACTTCTTGATCAAATGACAGAACATTTACATACATATGCATCCAAAGGGCTAACAAACTGCTGGCAGATTTTTGCCAGGTATTCTATGGCAATTTCCAGGCAGAAGTCAAGAAAGCACTTCAAAAAACCAGACTGCTTATACCATTCAGAAATGCCAATAAGTATCTGTCTCTCTGAGAAAGGATTACCATTTGCATTAATCAAGAGACAAGAAGATCATGAAATGAAATCACCACTGCAAGGGCACAATGTTTGACAAAAAGTAGCATCTCATTCATAGCACATCAAAACTGACTTAAAATGTAGCACTTTCCTTTACTCTCTATTCTAAGAGTATGCTGTCCCAGAACTTTTGAATGTCTAGAACACATAGTTTACAGTGACCTCTTTCACTGAAGTTCTTAAAAAAAAAATCATCTGCATTAGGACTGATATCTGAATTGTGTGTGAATTTGTGTGTGTGTGTGTGTGAGAGAGAGAGAGAGATTCATATATACAAATCATTAAAATATCAATTCTAGAAGAAGCATGCCAAAAAGGAAACCAGCCTGGGCACCAGCCTCTGAAAGACTGTTGACGATCTGAAATAGACAGTGGACTTCCTGAAGGCCACACAACTGACAATTTTAAGAAGCCAAAATTTCAACACAGCAGAAAAAATAAATGCTGGTTTATAATTTGATGAAAAGTGAAAAACTCTAAAATACTTTGAAAATGGTAGACAGAAATGACTGACTTCAAGAGCTGAAAAATAATTAAATTAATGCAAGAATTGATTAACATTTAAGGACATGATACCTCTGTGTCAAGAACGGCTTAAATTGTCCAGAGATTTATTGCTGATATTACCAATAGAACATTATCTTCATTGTGTAGAACTTTGGCCTTTGGTTACTTTAGATTCAACTCCCCTTCACTATAAAAGCTACCTGCTAAAGTCTGTTAAACAAGAAACAATGTCTTCACAGAAATGCCACCATCATATGGGAAACTTTTCCCACACAACTGGGGAAAGAAGTACGCTGTTATCCCAAAAATAAGACAGTGTCTTATATTAATTTTTGCTCCCAAAGATGCGCTGGGTCTTATTTTCAGGGGATGTCTTATATTTCCATGAAGAAGAATTCACATTTATTGTTGAAAAAATAAAATGAACATTATATACTGTACAGTAGTAGGAAACGATGGTCTTCATGTCCTGCATGCTGCTGCTCTGCAACGGACAGTGATGGTAGGGGACAATGGCAGCAGGCTAAAAAGAATCATAGCTGCATGCCCTGGTGTTCTGTTCGGCGGGCATGCTTCCAAACAAAAACTTTGCTAGGTTTTACTTTCGGAGAGGGCTTTATAATTATTAATTAAGCAAAACCTCTCCTAGGTCTTATTTTCAAGGGATGTTTTATTTTCGGTGAAACACGGTTTGATTCCAATAAAAAGTAAGACTGCCACAACATTGTAAATGACAATATTTATAAAGACCAAGAAATTATTACAGCCTGCCAAACCAGCAAGTTAAAGGCCAAACTCTTACCATTTGGCAGGAAAGAATGGATTTGATCAAGCAGAGGGAGCACCTAGTGAAGGACACTGCACCTGTGCCTCATCTCCCTTGGGTCAAACCATTCTTTCCCTCCTTAAGCTAAAAGTTTGACCTTTTAAGTACAGACCTGCACAGACAAACCCTTGGATAATCTAAGCCAACATCCATTATAAACCACTACATTAGTTTCACAAAGATGCAAACTAGGATATGTTTCAAATACTGCCACCAATAGGTTATTTTATTAAAGGTTACTGATGGAAATATTTCACTCATATTATTTCACTTTGACTTTTTAGCTGCCCACATTTTTCATAACGAAGATGTCTTTGAAGACTTCCTTTGTGTGAATAGGACTGGCCACAATTTGAACACCGAAATGGCTTGATACCTTTGTGTTTGTTCATATGACCTATAAAGTTGCCCTTGATGTTAAAGCCTTGACTGCAAATACTACAAACATATGTGTGTCTTGATAAATGCTGCTGACGGATATGATTGTACAATCCACCAAAACTATGAAAGACATGCCCACACCCAACACACAGCAAAGCCCCAGATGCTGTTCTAGTCCACATTCCAGAGTATCCATTTCTTGTCGACATCCATGAGGTCAACTTGGAATTTGAATCCTTGGACATCCCAGGCTGATCTGTTTCCAGAACAAACAAAAATGGAGTATGTCTGGAGTAGATATTTTTTATGAATCTACAATTCCCTATAACAGAGCCAAATCACACCTACATGAATAAATATATAATGGCAATGGCGACAACAAAATAATAAAGGACATGACCTTAGTTAAAAGTCTGAAAAAGTCTCACAATGTTACTATGACCTAAAAGAACTTTGGGATTTGCTAACATAAAGAAATGAAGAAGAGTTGCAAGCCACTGCTCACTAAATAATTTTGTTTAAATTAAACACGATAAAATATCCATATTCTGCTGGAGCTGGAAAAGTAAAATTATAGAATTAATGTTCCTGTTAACTGTGCTATGAAACTCTACCTACAAATGATCTTTCATGTATGATACCAAAAAGATTTGAGGACTCTATTTCTACTTCAATTGTGCAAAAAAAAAAAAAAAAAAAGTTTGTGTCCAGTTCTGAGTCATCATACATGGATATCCTGCCATCAAGTTCATGGGTCTTCTTTTTTTAATCTTCACTGTCCATTTTTGCTTAATATTTCTCCCGTATATTCTGCACAGTGCCAGGAGTTCAACAGTTTCCTTTCTTGGTCTTCTCTTGGTCTCAGGCACATATAATGTTTTGTAATCAGATTTTGTTATCAACATTTAGTTAGTTTTTCAATTCAAGACACTTGAAAAAGCAACGTCTCCTAAAAGCCATTATCTGGGTAAGCACCCAATGTTTTTTAAGTACATGATTGGGAACATTTCTCATATCGACGATGTCTTTGCAAACTTCCTTTGTGTGAATAAGACTGGCCACAATCTGAACAACGGAATGGCTTGATTCCTTTATGCTTGTTCATGTGCCCTACATAATTGCCTTTAATGTTGAAACCTTGTCCACAGATCTCACAAACATATGTATGTTTTGCCAAATGTTGTTGACGGATGTGTTTGTGCAGTCCTCCATTACTATGAAAAGTAGTTCCGCACATCTTGCACTGTAATTGCCCCAATTCATTTTTTGTCCACAGTCCTCTGTAGCTGGTCCTTGGCAAAAATGAAGTACGGGTCATCTCCAAACTCCTCGATACATCTGTTCCCAGAAGAAAAAGATGGTATGTTTCAAGCTGTCCAGATTTTTAATCAGGAATGTTATGACATTACAGAGTGGCAACTCTTGTTTTGTTGCCATTGCTTTTTTTTTAAACAAAGTAAAAGGACATTTTTTGTATTATTTTATTTATAGAAACACACTAAATGTGACTGGTGATGCAGACAATTTAGTAGTTTTGACTATGATTTATAAATTTGTAAGAATGCTATGTTCTTTCAACTCAAACCCATTATGGTTAATGTCTTACAAAATTTTCAAACCCATTATGGTTAATGTCTTACAAAATTTTGTGCTCATAATCTGTGCGATGCTGTAAAAAATACATTGACACTTTATAAAAGAGGGAAGAAGATCCCCCTCCCGTATCAAGTTCACAAAAATTATGCTGCTCTATTTAATAAACAGCAGAGAAAACGCACAACATTAAACAAAATAAGCCAATCCAAGTGTATTTAAATGCATTTTTATTTTACACTTCAAAAATAAAAATAACCAAAGAAACTACACTATCAGCAGTGAGGAATTGTTTTTAAATGATACTGCCAATAAAGTACCATACAAAGATCAAGTGTGTTGGGGAAGAACATTCTTATCCTAAAATTATACCTATTCATTAAAAAGGTTTCTTTAAAAAAAATGTAAAGTTTACTTTAAAGTAATGATGGTGGTAACAGCTCCTTTGGCCATGTTAGTACATTAACTTTCTGGAAACTAAGAGTAAAAGCCAGACAGTAAACTGAAATGCATTTTCTCAAATTAGACTCTTATAAGTTATTTAACTATTTACCAGACCAACAGCTGTTATAAAAGGATCTGACAGCTGAATTTGTTACACAGATGCTGACACACACTTTATTATTATTCTGAAACTACAAATACTTTTAGTCAGAATTACATAATTTCTCAAAGGTAAAGATACTCAACAATGCTATATCACTGAAATAACACACACACACACACAAGACAAATATCTAGGAGTTACATCCCTTAAATCTAAAAGCACAGTTATGTAAACGTGTGCCTATTGTGTGACTACATCTACTGTTGTTCCTCCTCAAAATATTGCTATAATAACATCATATCTGAACAGTTTTTGCAATAAATAAACAGTCATATTTTATCATTTTACAAAGAGTACAGCAGGATTCAGAAATATATAATGCAGTAGAAAAAGGAATTCTCATGTATAGTTATTCATAAGCATAGTTACAATGTGTTCTCAATTAAAGCAAACGAACTGCTTATCTATCCAGAAGTACCTTTCTTTGTTTAACAATGTTAGCCAACTTAATATCTATTCATAAATAAGGCAGACTTTCCCACCATATCTAACCTTTGAAGAACAAATCACTCCCACCATCTACACATACGTGTGAGAGAGAGAGAGAGCGATTGCAATGTGCATTCTGTTTATTTTTTACCCCCAACATGGTGACATTTTCACAGTGATGATGGACCGAGAACAGCAGCAAATGTTCTGCTGTAAGAGTGGGGAGGGGGAGAGAATGAAAGAAAAGTTGTTCAGAAGGGTGCCAGACTGTGCAAAAATGCACTCTTCCTTTTGGAAAAAATATACTGGTTTCAAGTAGAGAAGCAGGTTTCAGGAAATACATAGAGCCACTAAAACATCAGCATCCTTCTAGTAGCTGTTGGTGCTCAACACCATGTCAGTACTAGAGGCTGTATCACTGCAAGAAATTACACAGCAGGTGAAAAACTTAGCCATCACTCACATGGAAAACTCTGCCAGGCTGATTCTAGATATGAACTCTTTGGTGCTAAGAAGAGATTGTTCATTTCAAATTAATTCTGATTTTGTAAAAAAAAAAAAAATCAATATACTGTATACTGTGATTACATGTACATGGTAAGAGATCAGTGTTCATTGTGCACTTTCTCTTCAGCCAGTGATGGGACAAAGCAGTATTCTGACTTTCACCATATGGCTCATTTATACTTATGAAGAAACATAGTACCTCTAATGACAGTGGGGGAGGGGGATTGCATTTGCTCTGTATGAATTGCTAAAAAGCTCGTTACACTGGACTACTTTTGGATAAGATTAACAAACTTTTCTTTAACATTTTGCTATTCAAGACCTTTGGATATGAAAGTAAATTTTAAGTGTTTTTAGTGTCTTACATGGGTTTTACTGATTACTACATTTATATTAGCACTTTTAAGTAAGCTGTAGATAACACATTTAATCCCATGCCGTATGCCAAAAGTCTGAGCAGATACAAGGAACAAAATTAGGTGCACTTTTTTGATAGAAAATGTTTACGGAGATCTTGCTTATAAAAATAACTCATTGGGCATCGTGGGCACTTGAAGGGCTTTATCTGATTGTGCATGTTTAAGTGCCCCACATAATGTGCTCTGGCCATGAAACCTTTTGAGCATTTCTCACACACATAGTTATAGACCTTTAAGTGATGCTGACGGATGTGCACCTGTAAACCAGCCCAAGTTTTAAATGTCCGACTACATTGCCTGCACTCTAACAAGCCAGAAGAATTCCTTGACCACATCCCTGAATAGTCCACATGCGCTTGCCGACGAGCCAGTCTTTTTGTGAGTACACCTGCTGATCCATGAGTCAGCTGATCTGGATCTGTTTCGATAAACAACAAACTATTTCAGAACGCATTTTCAGTCTTGGCTGGTTCAGTGTATACAGTCACTTGTTTTCATGGCCTGATGCAAATGTTTTGACTTACAGCTCTGATAAATGAATATGACTGGCCTCTTATTTAGATTCTTCACCATCTATTATTCCATCACACTTTCTGGAACTGATGTGATACTGCAGATCCTTTTTATAGACGTATGTCTTTCTACAGCGGGGACACTCAAAAGGTTTGATTTGGTAGTGCTTGCTATTCATGTGGCCAATATAATTTGACTTCACCATGAAGCCCTTTGAGCAGATTTTACACACAAATTTGAAGGACTTAATATGGTGCTGGCGAATGTGAGTATGCAGGCCAACTTGTGAGCGGAAAACTTTTCCACACTCTTTGCACTGCAGACAACCGTACTCAGTTTTTGTCCAAAGCCCAATGTAGCTTGTCCGAGATGAGGAAGGTAGCAAATTTCTCCGCGGCATCTCTTCTGGTCTCCCAGGAAACTCATGAAGACCTAATGTGAGTGTAACAAGTAGAACAAAAATAAATCATTATAATATTATGTCAGATAATCTGTACAGGCCAGAATTCTACAGGTCAGTGTGTACCTCCACTTGCAGGAAAATTGCATTCCAAAGCAATCACCTACAGATTTCCTCATTAAAATGATCAGATCAAAAGTCTAAAATCTCAATAAGAAGCCAATCTTTCAACTGCTTTAGGAAATATTACCTACCTACCTACTGCTTACACTTTTTGAGATGATCATAAAGAGTTGCTCGGTAACAATAAGTCCTGGGGCATCTTGGGCACTGAAAAGGTCTCACTTGTCTGTGTTTATTGACATGGCCTACATAGTCGGATTTGACTATAAAGCCTTGAGAACAGATCTCACATATAAATCTATAAGATTTCATGTGTTTTTGGCGAATGTGTAGTTGCAATCCAGGCTGAGAATGAAAGTTACGATTACACAATTTGCACTGCAAAACACCTGTTGCAGTGACAGTCCACATGCCTCTGTAGTCATTCCTTGATGAATTATGCCCTTTGGTGCTCTGCTCCCAGTTTCCTGATGACCCAGGTTTCTCTGGATACAAATCTGCCAGATGAACAGGAAGAAAGTTATGTAAGCCTGCACATTCTTGGGTTCTTTGCATGTGAACAGAGGCTCCTACAGTAATGGTGATCCTGAATGTAGGAGCTATCCTGAACCCGTCCTACCCACCCAATTTCCAATCCTTGTTGTGATTACAATGTACGTTACACAAATGTGTTTACAGAAATAGAAAAGAGGATTAACTTTTTGGTGTATAATTCCCCTACACACACACCTCCTAAAAACCCAAAACGAGTACATTAAGCTGAAAAAAACTAGTTTTCCACAAGCTTATGTCAACCAAGTTTTTTTGTGGGGTCGAGGGTGATTAATCAAACCAATCTAATGCTGAAGTTTGCTTAAAAGTGTGGCTTATTTCGCGAAAAGGCAGTTTCTTGTAGCAGTCACGAGTTAAGTTCAATTTACTAGCATTCAAAATAATTCTATGTAGTTTATAGGCTCAAGTTTCTACACTCAGTTCCTATTTCAGAGTCATGATTCCCCCTACTCCTAAAATTCAGTCCTCTTTTGTCCTTATAATTTATTTACTGTCACAGACTTTCACATTTTTTTTCATTCAGGTGTCGCTTGAGTGCATTCTTGTAGAAATAGCTTTTTGAGCAGTTTGGACACCTGTATGCTCTTGTCTGGTCGTGCTTGTTCATATGCCCAATGTATGCTCCCCTGATCATGAAGCCTTTTGCACATATTTCACAAACGAACCGATGCCTTTTCAGGTGTTGCTGAAGAAGATGCCGGAGGCATCCCTGCTTAGTATGAAATCTTCGGCTACAGAACCCACAGTACCACTGACCAGATGTGGTTTTTATCAGCATGCCTTCGTAGTTCTTCAATGATGAGCTCAAAGCTGTGGTGTGCATTTGTTGGATCTGTGAAGATGACATTGAGTATGGTGCAGAAGAATCTGTACCAAGAGAAGGAAAAGATTTGAAATTGAGGTTGCCAGATACTATGGTATTAGCATATTTACCCACCTTGATTTAGAGTTAGTAGTAAAAGCAATGTCTTTTGAAAAGTTGAAGCTTGGTCTTAATCTCCTCATTGCATTTTTATTTCTAAATTGTGGGTTGGTAGCTGAATGAAGAAAAAGTGAAAGCTGAAGTTGTTACACTGACTTTGAGATAGTCTTGCAAACTCTGCATAGTTCCAATACAAAAATTGGTTCAAGATAAGGTGACCATGTATCCCAACCTCATGAATAATAGGATCACAAAAACCTATCACCACCCCCACCTAGAACAGTTGCAGCCGCATGTGTATTTGATCTCAATTTCAATGATGTGGGGTAATGCTTCCACACTTTTTAACCCGAAGGTGTCTCTGTAGGTCACCACTGTAAAAATAACTCTTGGAACAGTGCTGGCATTTAAATGCTCTTAAACTCTTGTGGCTGTTCATGTGACCTTCATAGTTAGCTTTCATCATAAAACCTTCGGAGCATATCTCACACAAGTATCTATGGGTTTTGAGGTGTTCCTGGCGAACATGAATATATGCACCACTTTTTGAGTTGAAAACACGACCACACTCTTTGCAAAGCCATCCATTTTCAACTTTTGCTGTTAGTAAGCATGGTTTATCTGAACGAAAGGAGACAGAGGGAACTGTTCCAAGCTGAAATGATTCTGGCAAATTTCCAGAAGACCTCACATTGTGTCTGAACTGATGTGTTGTAGATGAAGACTGGGAGTGTTCATCCCACAGATCTGCATTAAAACCAAAAAGGAAGAAAATGCGTCTGAGTTATGAGCTTGCTCTTTCACGCTAAAAAGTACAGTTTGTTGTTCAAGAATGTTTGCTTTGGAAGGTTTAATTTTGAAATGTATGATTTTTATCTTCTGGGTAGAAATGTAATCTCTAGACAAGCCAATCATGACACATAAAGGGAAGAAACACTACCCTGCAGGGAGATTTTTTTTCTTCCTAAGTTGGCTTCAAACTATCAAGCACAGAGAGTAATATAAAATATAAACAACTATTTAAAACAGCTTACACGATCCAAAAACTGCTTACTCTCATTCTGTTAACTATCACTGCTGTATGTTCCCACATGCACTAGCCCTCAGATGAGATCTAAGACTTGTCCTATAGCTAAATGCACGTGGACAAGAGGGACATTTAAAAGCTTTTATCCCACTGTGCATATTCATATGTCCAACAAAATGTTCCCTCATGGTAAAGCCAACACCACAAATGCTGCATGTATGAACTGGCTTCTTCAGGTGTACACGGCGCCTGTGTCCACTTAATCCACTGGAAGAGCGGAATATTGCCCCGCAGTATTCACACTTAGCCAGTTGCTTTACACCACTTCCTGGCTTTGCTCCTCTCTCTGCTGCCAAGGCACATTTTTGAGATGTGCCATGACAAACCTGAAGTCCTGAAGCGGCAGATGCATAATTTCCATGATGCAAAACCTCACCCATTGGTTGCATTTGGCAGCTCCTGGAGGCCTCAAGTGAGACAGAAGAATCTGTGGTAATCAAGTGAACTCATAGTTAGCCCTGCTGGTGTCCTAAGAAGTGCTGAGCATCAATTTTATGTTTTTGTGAGCATGTTTTTGCTTTAGTCTGGGCTTTAGTGATTGCTGTAGCATTGACTATCCATCACCTAGCCAGTTGAAGAGATTGCTAACATTCTTTCCACCAAAGATGATAGCATTACAGACTTGTTTTATAAGGTTTACTAGAAGGCTGAGTAATATTTTGATGTTAGATGAAAAAAAAAACGGCTCTATAAAAGATCAATATCACTGTTTTCACTTAAAGGCAGGCATGCATGTCCATCCACCCTTCCTTTCATTTTTATATTTGAACCTGTGTACACACAAAATAACTTGCTCAAACAAGGCAGCAAGGCAGTGGTCCATGAGATAAAGCAAGTGAGTGTACACACTGAACCATCTGCTTTAGCCCAACTTTTTTTGTAGCATACTCTCACATTCATCACTAAATGAAACTGTATGCTTTATCTGAAAACCATGAATCTAGTCAGATCATCAAATATTCAACTATATAAAACATTAATTTAATGATTCAGTACTTCAAACTCCTAGAGTTAATTTCAATATCACAAAGAAAGTGTAAAATATACTGAACTTGCAGGTGATGAATAATACTACAGAAATAAAACAAACAACAAATGTGTTATTGGAAAATAACTAGATAAGAGTTTGCACTATCCCTTGGCACTATTTGGAAGCAGGAACCTCTTATAAGCTGTTTAATAATTTTATATTTGCTAATACACTGCAGACGGCTCAATCAGCTCAATGGACACAAAGGGTTACAACCATGAATCATAAGAGATGAATGGACCATTTATCTTTTTATCAGCAAGTGGAAACATGCTCCAACCATGCCACAAAATAATACAAAAGAATGCATTCAAATTCATTTATCAGTTATCTAATATAACAAAACCAGGAAAGCTTATTTCTGATCCATATATGTGACATTAATCACACAACACCATTACTACAGCAGTAATTTAAGTGTATAAAACCAAGACTAAGCCCCATACTTCACATGAAACTGTAACCTGGGCCAGCTGGTTTGTTGGTACACTATAATGAAAAGCAGCAGAGCACATTTAACATGCATTCTTATTTCAGCACAAAAAAGAATGGCCTAATCAAAGCATGTTCTAAGAACCAATTTTTGCAACCGGCCATAAGTCCCTGCCACAACCCACAAACACTTAAAAGCTAGATTCTGATTATCATTTTTAGCTTCGTGTCCTATCAATAATGAATTTTAGTTGGGAAGAGAATAATAAAGAATGGCTAGTCTGGATTTTTATTACTATCTTAAGTCTATAATATTATAAAATTTATGACATTAATTTTCAAACCCCTTGCACACTTTATCCTACTGTTAGCAAAACTATTTAGTCCATGATAGTCACTCTTGAAAACGGAAGACAAGTCACTGACACAATGTCTACACGATCCTACAGCAATAAAACTACATCTGATAATAATAATCATGTTAATACAAAGTTTCTTCATCACCCCCTTTCTCTCACACATGCAGACATAGAGAATGAAAAATAGAAGGTGACCTTTTCCAAACCTTCCAATTTTTAAGACAGAAACAAGCCAAATTTTTTTTTAATGATCTGAGTTTAGTTCATTAAATGATACTAATTACCAAAACCTCAGTGAAAACCCCTTCCATTCAGGAACTCAGTCATCTCTTCTGCACAGTTAAAATCCACAGATCATCTTTACTATTTTATAACTAATTAATATATGCTCAGCTGTCTTGGTGGCTGTAGCCTCATCAACACACACATACTCTCAAGTATTAATATCACTAATCTGATCTTTTCAGTCACACCAACAACTAGTAAAATTGAAAAAAAATTAAAGAGTTGCATTTAATCAGTTTTCTGAGAGATCTGTAAAATATGCTTGTGCATCTTTGAAAAGGGGTACATTTTTATTAGCAGTACCTCCCACTAGCCTTCTCCATTTCTTTTACCTTCACAAAACTTTGCATATGCAAAGTGCAAAGTTATACTACTAGTTGAAAATTTTCCTTCACTCTATTTGTCAGAAGCTATTAAATGCAACTTAGATACTTTTTTTCTTGACATCCCAATGTAAATATTGAAAGGCAGCAGAAAATTTTTCAGAGCAGTTAAGGACACAGAAACCACTGACAGAATTAATGTTGAGAAAACAGCACTGTGTTTGTAAGTATTTATTTTTCGTTTGTCAAATAACTGCAAAACAAAAAATTTAAGTAAATAAAATTACTATTCATTCTTACACTTAATCTACAAAGCACTAAAGATATCGAGTCTTCCACAAACTAGTATTCTTATATCATGAAGCATCAACATGATTAACAGTTTTTAATGGACACATTTTTTATGACATATGGCCATGAACCAATAATCTACATGCATGTACTGATGATGTATATGTGATCAGGTACTCAAATCTACATTGGCAAGATTAACAATATATATTATGGTACTCTCTAGAACCTTTTAAATGGATTTCACATTGTTAAAACACGAAAATGAAAAGATCAAAAGACTAACTGTTAATATTAGCTGTCTCGTGAATGGGAATGGAACTTATTTAAAATGTTCAAGTCTAGCTACTTGTGAGCTAGCTTTAGTAATATCCCCAATCTGTGTTTTGTCTAGCAAAGAATACAGAAACACAAGTCTACTCAATGAAAGTCAATGTCACAGGACCTAGATATGCCAGTCGTCTAATACTGGTAAAGCATAAATGATAATGTTCGGATTTGGGATTTCAAAACTGGATTTCAAAACTAAAATAGTGATAAACTATTGTTTCTAGAGGTTAGTGGAAAACATATGTAAAACAGTTCAACCATTTACTGTTCTATACATCTCTCTCCTTGATAATGTCCCCCCAGACATTAACTTGCTATTAACAGCTTTTACGGCATTAGTACTTCATGACATCACAAAGGAAATGCTTTAAAGTTTCTTCAATGGGGGCTGAATCAATATTTAATCTTTTATCAGCTCTTCTGATATTTAATATTTTTTAACCTCAAATTCAAGTGGTATGACAGAAGAGTAACAAGGTAGGGTAGGCATTTTATTTTGAACACACTTTGTCTTAAAACTACAGAAGAGTGCAAAAAGCTTGATGGTTAATTTTTTTAAGCATCTACAATATGGTATTAGAGTATACTTGTGAAAATATTCATACTGTATGTCCTATATTTCTTCGCATGGTAGGACTGCACATGCACTAATGGATAATTCTTTTAGCTTCTATTAGTTCCCTATGGTTTTTGCAATTTCATAAAGCAAAATACATACACTGCAAGGACCAATTAAAGTTTAAACTCGCATAAGAATCATTAAGACGCCTACGCTTATTAACCCTCTTAGGACAGCTAAAACTTGTAAATTTCAATGACTGGCTTTTAACTGAAGACTATAAAGATGACAGTGGCTGAAGTTTGTTTTTTATTATTGCTGCTCTGAGATAAACATTAGATCAAGAAACCTATACATTTTTGGAAAAGAGAAACTTTGCAATAAAAAGTAATGAAGATCGCCTTGCCCATGCTACCCAGCTAAGCCATCAATGTAGCCCATCCTCCTATAGTGGTTAAAATAAGAATGTTAAATTTTTTCAAATGTTCATTCCATTTTGTTACATTGGACAACTGCAGTTATCTGTTTGTTTACTCTTCTTTAGCAAAATTTAACATAAGGTAAAGAATTTTATAACTTAATTTTAATACCAGCATTGTGAGTTATAAAAATTTGCTTTATATATCGTTTACACTTAAGATTATACTTTGTAAATATTAGCAACTTTAGGAAGCATCAATACAATAAAACTGACCTAATTATAAATATTTCAGTTATAAGGAAAAATATTTTGTGCCGCACATCAAATTCTGGAAAATGCCATTCATGCTAGACTTAAAATCTGAACAGCTCTATAGGACGAATGACTTTTGACAAAACTTCTGGAACCAAAATCTTTTATGCAAACAACAACAAATTGTAAAAAGTCTGGAATTCATCAAGGCTGCCAATATTTATGTACAACCTGCTCTGGTTTTGTTCTGATCTTTATCAGCAGAAAATTAAATTTTCACCTACTTGATGCTTCTCCTCAACTTCTGTCTCCTTTCATGACAATTATCCACACTGCTATAGGTGGAAGTTTCACACAGAAGGGAACAAGGAACATGCAATAAACTTTTATTAATCAGTAGTTTGCTGTTAGTTATGGACTATGCCAACTGCAATGTGACAAGAACTCTTAATTCTTAGTGTTTGTCTATAAAAGTTGGACCAAACAGCTTAAGAAGCTGATTAGCATATACCACTCTTCATAAGCCACTGGTCTTGTCACCCTCAAGCATCAAGAGAAAGCCCGTTCAATAAAATTCACATCACAGGCACAATAAACACTTGCACTATACAATGTTATCCTTCTGACGGGATTATTTCAACACACCTTTTTCCAGTTATAACTTCTAGAAAAACATCTGGACAGTTTGGGGATAATATTGGCACAAATGGCTCTGATGGATCTTAATTCATTAAAGGACAGCACAAGTTATTTCAAATGATTTTTGCCTCACCATAAGATGTAACTTTATCCTTCTGAAATAATTGCTCCACTATTTTAGCAATGATATCTGATTGTTTTGTATCTGATGTCAAGGTATCATTGGTTTATGAATCAGATGTTTTTCATAAAATTATCCAGAAAACAAACGATCAAGAAAATACCTAAATCCTATCACTGCATATCTAATGTCAAAACTCATAACGTTATTCGCATCACTCTATAAGACACCAAACTTGATTTTTTTCATTTTTTCTCTTAGTCTCTGTCTACGTTTCCTCTCTGCTACCCGCTGTCGAAATATCAAATCATATGTTGCATCTGCCATTCGATGCATTTTTTGCTTTTCTCGATACTGTTTTGACTTTTCCTTTGCTCTCTGACGTGCATCTTCTATGGTCCGAAATCCATCATCTGATTCATCAAAACATTCTTGATCCTGAATCTCTCCAGAGACAGGAAAAAGAAAAGGAAAAGGAGTTGTTCTCTTTTCAGCCTTGATGCTTAAATCCAAAGCTGGCTGACGAACAGAGACCTCTGAAACTGGTGCCGGTGACTTGGCATGAGCCAAAGGAGGGGAGTGCGAAGATCTCTGCTTGCGGAAGCCTACTGTGGACTCGGCATGTGCAAGCTGCCTGTGTGACCCCCGCCTGCCTCTCATGTCTGAAAGAGCACAGAACAAGCTCTTAGCAGGGGGCCACGTAAGCAAGCTCCAATACACATGGCCAGCTATCCATAACCTCTACTAGATTTAAACCACTGATGCTTCTAATTCTAATTTTAGCCTTCAGCAGACTACATGAAAATGATTATTTTGTAACTTAAACAAATGTTTAAAAGCTAGGAAGAAAAATTGGAAACAATATAAATATATACTTTATGTTTCGTTACTTTTCTCCACAAAGCCAAAAACAAAAATTCTCAACTTTAACAAACTTGATATCTCTGTAAGACAAAATACACCAGAAACTTATTATGAAAATGAACAAAGAACATTATAAATGCTAAAACTATTATGAGATTTGTACTTATATTTTACAACTTTTTGTTGTAAATATTCAACTGTTTTCTCCTATGCCAACTTTAATGCCAATTTCTCAAACACAATTTGAAAACAAAAAGCAAGTTTTAAAAATACAGACATTTAATATAAATTTTGGGGTTGCTTTCACTGATTAATTGTGTAATACTGCTAATTACGCACCAACTAACAATAAAAAAAAACCTGTTCCACCTCCTTGGACTAAGTTTATATTTTTAAAATTCCGTCGATTTTATATATTTATATATTTCCTTGTTGTTCGACAAAGAAACACATTATTACATAAATAATATATTTGTGCATTTTCTCATACTCCATTAATAGTTATCAGATACATATTTCAAGAATATTACTCAATGTGCAACTATAAGATAATGCATCTCCTACAACTAAGGTGGTAATAACTTTAAGGTTGAGGTGGTTATTTTACACCTGTCCTCCCTGCCAACACATATGAGCACACACACATGCATGTATATCCACACCTAAAGACCCATGCATCCAATGCATACTCTCTTTTCCAACATTCAAAATAATAAAAAACGAATATGCATGGGGAGAAACATTCGTCTGAAGGAAATTTAAGTTCTATTGTATTATCCAACTTTCTGAGCTCATGCTTATACCACAAAAGAAACTGTTCTGTTTATGTGACAGATATGCATGCCAGGAAGAAGGAAAACACAACAAAGACCACAAAATACCTATGTTCTCCTTAACAAAATTTTAATGAAACATCTTTAGTAAATATAAATCCTACTTATAACTTGTTCCAATGCAATCCCAAACTTCTTCAAAAAGAACTGTTTAAATAATCATTTAATACCATTTTGAAAACACACACATTCCAACTGTTGCATATGGCTCTCATCAAAGACAAAAAATATCACCTGCTAATCAAATTTTTGACTGATCATAGCCCACCCATCCCCCCAAAAATTAGCACCCATAACCAAAATTACCACTCTTTTGAGATAATTCTGACAATATGAAAACCTGTTAAGCTAATCAAAATCTTCAAACACTATCTGTTTGATTATGATCAAGTTTTGTTTTTCCACATGCAGCTGAAATCAACCTCATTTCTGAAAACTGTCCTTCTCCACTACAGTGTCTGTCCTTCACCACTACAGTGTCTTTGCCTTTATCTAACCTATAATAATCCAATTTGACCAAACCACAGCTGTCTGCAAGAAGACTGCTTTCAACATTTACCAGCCCAGCAGCCTTGAAATGAAGTGCTTGAGCAACATTAGGAAAAGCATGTTTCTGCTCAACGTGCTTTTGTAATCGATATTTAGAATTGTACTGCAACCCACACGAGTCACACTGAAACATTTCTCCGGTATGGCGGCGCATGTGGCGTTTGTAATTGTCTAAGCGATCAACTGAATAACCACAAGAACTGCAATGATATTTTTTGCCCATTAGATCAGATGCTAGAGCTTGATTTTCTGCTATGTGGTCCATGCGTGTTTGGGATGATGTGGAGAGTAAATGGTCCTGTTTGTGCTGTTTTCTGTTGTTTCTGTCTGCCCATATCAGACCTGAAAGGAAAACAAACAACTTTGCTTTACAAGTGTACCGAGTACACAAGAATAAGACCTTTAACTCAGGTGTGGTCAGGTTCTGTACCTCAGAGTTGATTCAGATTTAAAATAAAATGGATTCTGGCACTGAAAGTCAAGAAAAAAGTGTATTCTTTTGTTTTGTTTGCCTTGTTCAATGAAATGTACTTGGAGTAAAATCCAATCAAATGGATTACAAATCCAACAATGACTGACAGAAGCTTTCATCAGTTTTATCTTTCAAGATGTAAACCTTGAGTTTCGCTGATCCTCCTCAAGCTTCTCATTGCTGGGAAATTTACCCATGCCAATTAGCCTTAAAAACTGGTTTACAATACAGCAAATGTAAGCTGAGTTCACCAGGTCTTTAGTAATGTTTAACTATTCCTTTATCTCTATTATATAGGTAAATCATTCTATCTGCTTTAACTCATCTTTGCTTAAGTTACAAATGTCCACCACTACCAAAAGAAACTGTTTCTTCCTTAATGAAAACCAACTGTCTGGATACATTTCACATATGTGACATAAAACAAGTGTTTTTTGTGAAAGCTATATATCTCCACTGTGCTTAAGCTTTTGCACACATACTCATAACAACATATCCTTGTAAAACCATTAGCATCTAAAACCTTACTCCACAAATGCCACATTTTATCACTCATATACACATATTTTAAAGGCAAGAAAAGTTATTTAACAGCAGAAAAACTATTTCTTTATTACTTATTACTTTTCGCCATTCAACGATTCTTTAACTTTTCACAAGTTGGACTAAAAAGAGAATTATGAAGACTTAATTTGTAATCCCATGTTTAACTCCTTTATGCTTTTGTAATGCATATTTGCAATTGTAAGTGGAAGAACACTTGTCACATTCAAACTTTTTACCAGTATGGCAACGCATATGCCGCTTATAGTTAAAAAGTCTAGAGTTTGAGTACCCACAAATATGACACTTAAATATGTTTCTGGTGGCACATTGCTTTAAAGAAGTGTCCAAAACACTTGCAGAGCCATGTGAAAAATGTTGGATTTTTAGATGAGCGTCTTGTTCAAGTGTCCACCGTTTATCTGCAATAAAACAAATAACTTTATCTTAACCAAAAAAATCCTCATCACAACAAAAATGTCAAGATGCTCTACTAAGAAGCCCTAGTTCTGATGGGCTGTGAACCTCCCATCTCAGAAAGGATCTGTAGCTGTGCAAATGGCAAAATCCCCCTTTATGTACAGCATATGACTGTTTAACTAATAGCAGCAAGAAGACCTATCTGCTTGGTTTACAACTTGTACTACAGCTGCAAGTGCTGCGCTATCAACCATATTTTACAAGACTTACAACAACAACAAAAAAACTACTTGGTTGCTCCCATATTCTCACTACCCTCCCTGGTTAATGCAGCTTTAAAACTATCTCTTAAAATAATTTTCTCAAACGACCTTTAAAGTACCAAGTTATATGACTTTTTTAATCTCTCCTCTTTTTCTCTAAACTAAATATTTAATCTACTTTTAGGGTTTTGAAACATGAAAATAGTTTGTCAAAGTACAATTGTTTATTTGTTGAACTTATATATAACACCTAAAATTTAGCATGAGGTACCCACAAATGTATTCATCCACAAAAACTATTGCACATTACCTGGACATATTTAATAGTTTATTTCAATACTACTCTACTTTGTTGAAGGTTTACATACAAATTGATTAGTGTTTCCCTTTAAGAGATTACCTCTTTGAGCCATGCTTTGCTTCTTTGTGTTTTTGCAAACCATATTTACAATTGTATCGAACCCCACAAATATCACATTCAAACATCTGGCCCGTATGTCTACGCATATGTCTCTTGTAATTGTCCATCCGAGGAGCAGAATAATTACAAATGCTACAGGTATACACTTTTCTGGACTGTTCTGATATGCAGATATTGTCAGGAGAAGAAATGATGCCATCAAGTACTTTGTTTTGTTGATCATATATCTCCGTGTTTTCACAGAGAGCCCACATCATACCTGAAAGGGAAACAAATATCCTTTCTTCATTGAAGAAGGGAAAAAAACACTGTTGCTTTATTTCTTCTGAATTCACTATAAATTATACAAAAGTAATTTCAGAGATTTCACATGTGCATGTGCATTTTTTTATGGAATTTTCTTTAAAGATTATCAAAGGCCTCGTATTTATTTTCTGCAAGCAATGTAGAGCACTTCAATTTTAACATGTTTTTATGTTGCAAATCATCCATGAGATCATTTCAAAAGAAAATGGTTTTTCGTAAGTTTTCAAATATGTCGAACTGCTGGATTTTTCCTGAAAAGGTTTCAGAATCTCGTGTTTGCTCAGTACTACTAGACAGATCTATGCTGTTGCAACAAGTCATTTATCGTCTCTTTAAATGTCACAAACACTCAGTTTTGCACTTCCTGACATCACTTTTCACAAACTAAAGAGAGACCAAAACTCAACTCTCTTCCCATATTTCTCAATATCAGAAATGCTTTCTTTAGCATTTAATCAACATAAACAGAATTATTAGCTTTACTCCTTTCTGTTAAAAAGGGGATTTATAAGGACCATTTAAAACACAGTAAAAGATTTCTTTAATAATTACTAGCTAAGGTAGTATTTCTTTTCATTTTATTTGAACATGCATTGATGCACTTGGGCAACATGTTAAAGAAAAAGTACAAGAAAAAGAAACTCACTGTCACGTTTTAAAGATATTGACAGCTATACCGTACAGTTTAACTCTGACCAAATTTTAAAATCTTTAAATGTTTTGTTGTAGAATAAGTGTAAGACGTGTCACAAAGCTGAATTAGCCACAGAAGAGCATCAAGCTCCAACTCCCCTTTCCACCTCCAGCAACACACAGCAAAACATAAATATTATAAATTTGGGGAAGGACAGTCAGCAATTTTCCTCCACACTCAAATTACTGTCAGTTCCCTTGTCCATAACCTTCCATATGAAGCATGCCACTTAGAAGTCAAAAAAAAAAAAATTAGAACGCAGCTTCCACCAGAAACAATCCTTATTTACCAAAAGACTAGATAAAATTTTCATGATGAACAACACGCATATGACGCCGAAAGTTATCAAGTCGAACAATGCTCAAGCTGCATCTACAGCATTTGTATCGCACTGTTAGGCACTTATACTTTTTCCCACTAGTGCCTGATTTTTGCCTGCCCCTTACTGCCCTTGCAGGATTCACTGTCTGTCTGTAAATGATGTTACTAGCCATGTCTGTCAGGTCCATCCCTGAAACAGAGTAAGGCATGTCCTGTAGCTGAATTGCTTCTCTCTACATGAGGGAAGAGGAATACAAAATCTGAAATGTTGCACCCTCAAAAGCTCAGATCTGATCCTCTTCTTGAAAATTTCAATATCCAGTTCTCATTAACATTTAGTACCTAAAGATGCACTTTCTCATTAGGGGGAAAAAGCTGTGTCAATGACCATTATTGCTGTTGCTGACAGCTACTGCCATTGAATGTGACAAGTTTTGTCTAAAATTTTAACAGATCAAAACATCTAGTAAATGTTCTTGACAATCTGTTTATTAATAGCTTAATTTTGCGTTTTCTACTAACAGAGAAAACAAATCTTACCATTGATTTAAAATATGCTACCAGTCATATTTTTGGGGTTATGTCACCCTCCCAGCTTTAAACAAATAAGGAGATACATTATTTCTACAGACAAGTCTGTTTTCTGTTTGAAATCTTGGTTATAAACTTTTAAATATAAAACTATTATTTTATCAAAATTTAGACACAGTTCACAATAAGTCATATCTCTTTTAAAAAGAGCACATGGCAACAGCATGGACTCACACAAAGTGCTTATGCTGCAAAGTATACGTATCTTTTATTACACAATACTGTTTTCAATGTTTTTGACACAACTCAACTCCTTTGGAGAAGCACCCATTTTGAAAGATACTTCAAGTCCAAAGCAATTATAATTACCTCGCTGTTCTAAACAATTGTTCTCCATAAAACAATTAAATATTTTAAGACATGTGAAGTATTCTTGTGTTCACATACCCCACCCTCCATTCACCATTCTCTGCATGATGTTGGAATTAAAATTAGATTAAAAATAAATCGCCAGCAATGGAGTTTAAGTACTAAAGACATCTTGTGCTAGGCTTCTTCAACACTTCAATAACAAATGACCAATCTGAAGAACATAGCCAACATTCACTTCAGAAGTAAATTCAATGGTTGCCTTTGTTGTTCATATTTCTTCATCCAAAATTATAGCATGTCAAGTATCCTTAAACTCAAGCAGGTAATGACACCATACCTCCCACTAGCAAAGATCAGCACCATTTGAGTCACTTGTAATGGCACTTCAGCCATTGATGAAAACATCTCACATCGGAAAAGATTTTTGCAGCTGCACAGCAACATTTTGATATCAGACTAGAATGGGTTAACTGGTGTAGAATGACAAGATCATAAAATAACAGGAAATGATTTATGGTTATGTATACAGCAACCACTAATCCTTTGTAGTTCTTTCCTTTTATATATATGAAACTTTTTGAGCCATATTAATATTTTATGACTATGATGATGCATTCCTTTGCCATTTTCTCTTGTGCTATTTTATACACAACTATACAACAGCTTTCTCCCCAAAATGTCATTCCTATTTTAATTTACTATGCATATGAAACCAAGAACAATGTAGATAAAAATACTTAAAATGTGATTATATTAAGACTACAATTTAAAAAATGTTGAAATTGTTAGTCACTGTATAAATATGCTGGTAGTGGTGCTGACCAATAACCTAGCATACAGCACATGTACTTCTAAGGAAAAACTCACAAACCAGCCAAACTTCCACAACTTCCCCTGTAGATAAAGTACAGCTACAGCTGATAATCCATACTTCGCAGAACAAAACTAAGAAGTACCAGCAACCAGACCTGTCACATAAGCAAAAATGTCCTAATAATAGTATGATATTTCACCACTGATGCAGACATGGTCATCGGACTATTCAGCAGAACATCAAGTCACAAGCAAATTCAACAAATAAGTGTTGTCATTTTTGCTACAAGACTCTAAAGAGGAAGGGAAACAGAAAAAATAATATATAATATCTGTTTTTAGTTTTTAAACATTGGTGTACATGTAGCTGTACTATCTTCTTTTTCTTCTGAAGAAGCAGAAAGAGTCTGAAAAAATGCACCGTGCTCTAAGACATTAGTTCTTTGGAGTCTTAAATGCCGTTCAGCCCTTTTCAATCTTTTTCTATTTGCATCCCGCAAACGAATTTCTAATTTCTTTTCATCTGACAAAGTTGCTCTGTACAGACGTTTCATTACTCTTCTCTTTTCTCGTTCTGCTGCTTTCAACAAATCCTCACTGTCCATTCCTTGGTCTGAAAACATCCGACTACCTTTCAACATCTCAGCTCTGTTGCGAGAAATATGCATGCGAATTTCTTTCATGCTACTTTCAGACTGACCAGGAAACAACCCTCGTCCTTCTATGTTAAACATTTCCATGGCCAGTACAGTGTCCAATGAACCTCGAGTGTATTTTGTCATGGATCCAACAGTCTCATCTTTTGATGGATCAGAACCCCTGGACATTGAGGCCAAGTCCACAAAATTGGGGCCTCCATGGAGACCTGAGGAGAGAAAGAACCTTTAAAATCTAGACTTCCTGGAAACCACCAGCAAGAAACTCTTTTACCTATCGTGGACATAAAATGCCAATGATATTGCTTCATTTCACTTTGAATATGTCCAACAGCTCCCACCCCCACCCCCCAACAATCCTCATAGCAAAGAGAAAAAAAAAACATAAACGAAGTCAAATCAAGCGCAGATCCAAGTTGCCAATACTTGAAATACATGCCAAATCCCCCATTACTGTAAATATCACACCAGGGTAATAAGGTTACATTTTGCTGGGTAGGGCTCTTGTCAGTTAATCCTAATGCGTTCTGTTAAATCTCAAAAAACACTTCAAATAGCATGTAACTATAGTCTGCAGAATTCAACAAATGCCAAACTTCTATATCTAACCAGACATCAATGATACTAACTGTGCAAGATTTTACGGTAGGCCTCTTCCTACCATCAGACTTCCTTTTCGCAAAAGAGAAAAAGAGGGGAGAGGGGAACCAACCTAATACATGCCATGGGACAAGTCCAATATCATGTCATCACCGTCTTCTTCAAATGAACAACACTGGTATTTCTAAGTTATATCTCCTTTTCATCACAAACCACAGCCAAGGTTATGCCGACAACTATTTTTTGGGGAGAGGGTGGGGGGTGGTGGTCCTGGGAGGGAATGGGGACAAAATAAAACTTGCCAGCAACCACGGTAATGCACAAAATATACTGCACCATCTAGTACCATCTATTCATCTTGGCTACAAAGTGAAATCCAACTTGTTACTGGTGTGTTGTAAGCAGCTTGACAAAGCACTGAGACCTTACTTCAAAATTTTTGCAAGATGGCCTCTATTAAAATGAAGAGAACTAGACATATTCTGTATGTGAATCAAAATATTGCCTTAAAATGGATGTGAAGTACTGATTTACACTAGATAGATTTGACCAGATGTCTTAATCCATAAAATCTATTGTACAAGTGCACGCATTCTCAAATCCACATTACAAATTTTAATGTGTGGCAGTGTCAATCTCCAGAAGATACCTATTTCATGTAGTAAAAAGATAGCATAAGCAATGGAAATGATTAGACCAACTTTTAGCAATGTTATAATAATGATTAAATTAAACCGGGGAAAATGTAAACTTGGTTAAGTCCAACAATTCAGAACTGATATACCAAATAAGTTTATGAGCTCAAGTTCTCCTGTTTTATTTTACAGCATATATCAACTGTTACTGCAGATAAAACTGAGACTGGCACTGACAATCCAAACACATACAATGCCCAGTATGTCTGCAAGTGTAATGCAAGTTAAGATTAACAGAATGCACATAGAGCTGCATGAGCACACAGGTGTGCAAAATATTAACTATAAATGTATATATGCAGACACACATCCACACCACACATTGTATAGTTCTTTTGCCAGCGTTAAATACAGCTAGCAGTCTTTTGTATAAAAACTAAATACTCTGAGCATATTTGTAATCAGTTTTCTCTCCTTAAAAATTGGTCTATACTAAGTTTTCTCGTAATTTTAAAGCCATTTGTCTTAAATGGTCCAAAACAACAGAGTAACAGCAGTCACATTAAAATGTGAATCAAATAAAATGTTCCTATAGAAAAAATGCACTTTGCCGAACATTCGTATTCATAAATAAAAATCACATAAAAGCAGTGTGGAAATATAAGCATAGGACAAGTATAATAAACTGGCATGCTACGGGTCATCCTATAGAGGCAAAACTCCTGTACCTTCATGAGTTTAAGAACTAAATGAAATATACACACTGCATGATGCAGTTACTTTTATAATCTGTAAAAACACACATTTTAGTATATGGAATTTTTTTTAATTTGCTTTCTGAGAAGAAAACTCTTCTGGATCCATCTGGGGATGCAGACTTCTTAAATACAATTTTGCAAACACAGTCTTGTGAACAGAAACAAATGAATTTGTCGTCACAATAGAAGGGTGTGGGGAGGAGAAAAGAGAGAAAAAGAGATAATTTCACAGAATTACAATATATGAAAATTAAAGAATTTATAAAAAATAAAAAGCACAAAACCACGCAAACCAAATAATGAGATCAGACAAACATGAATATCCTAAACAAACCTGTGTAAGTGTTTTATTACCTTATCCTTACATAAGCAACATGAAAGACAATTTACTTATTTTCTGGTTACATGCTGCTTTCTCATTTTGCTTTTCACTACTAGCTGTTCAGCATATCTTTAACTTCTTACGTAAGCAGCAAATACACCAGTTCTGAAGACCTATAGGAGAAATAGGAATAAAATAAAAAGAGAAACAGAATACAGCTGTTCATTTCATTACCTATTATTTTATTGTTCTATTCAACTTCACCTTTCATTTTAACTTCATTTAACTTGTTTTCCAAATTATTTACAAGTCCTTATCCTCAAAAGTCTTTTACCCTTGACTCAAGTCTACTAATGCAAAAACGTGATTAATGGGTACGGATCAGTCACAACTGTATGGTTAATACTCACTGAAACAGTACAAATAAAACCAACATTCCATAGGAAGGAATGTGATGATGATCTTTATTAAAGTTTTTATGCGTGTTTATCTATATATGTAAATCTATTGCTGGAATGGTTAATTTTTTATGTCTTAGGCCTATGTTTCACCTAAATGATTCCAGTACTTCTCAAATTCATTCACTTTTATGCAGATTTATTAAAAGAAAGCAAACTCTTTGTGCTTTTAAAAATGCTT
Organism: Marisa cornuarietis; assembly: GCA_004794655.1. Taxonomy (NCBI): domain Eukaryota; kingdom Metazoa; phylum Mollusca; class Gastropoda; order Architaenioglossa; family Ampullariidae; genus Marisa; species Marisa cornuarietis. The sequence goes on from SMMW01000135.1 coordinate 1,202,956, forward strand.
TTTTAGGGGGGATGGAAAGGGTGAATGCTCTAAATTTAATGTTTGCCCCCATTCAGTTATTCTGATATAGTGTTTTGAAAAACTATTTCTACAATGGAAAGAATAGTAAAAGTTTTACAAATTTTAATAAAACTTGCTAATGATCACCTTTTTGTTCAGTCTGGTGATTTGGCTGACTGATTAGGGAAATAATATTCTGAATCTGGTCTGAGAGGTCAGCCATTTTGTTTCTTCAAGGTTAATCATATAAAAAAGCTTGAAAGTACCAACCGGAAATGTGTATGCACCTGTTATTGCCAATTACATTCAAAGAACTCCTTGCAATCTTATAACAGCTGACCCGAATACAAATGACAGAAATCTACAAAAATGCTAAAAGCGTTTGAGTCTATTTTCTTGTCGGCAGTTTCTTAACAAACACCTCTTTAAAAGGCTTTGAAAAAAATCGAAAACATCTTACTCAGGCTTGTTCAGCATTTCAAGTAATAAAAAAGATGTTCTCCCTACCTCTCATGCCAGAAGGCCCTGGCTGATGCGATGTGGAGGGACCAGGTCCAATTCCTAAGCTACTTGATGGTATTCCCGAGTAATGCTGAGCCATTGCTGCCATCTCATGGCTACCAGGAGCAAATGTTGCTGCAGCAGCACTAGTGTGAAGTGCTACTGGATATAAAGGTGTATCTGCCATGCTGTCTGATGATGTTGATGCTGTTAATGATAAACCAGTTTATCAAAAATAGATCATCGTGTTTGAATACAGGTGACAATATCAATATCTCTATTGATAACATTTTCTACATTCCATTAGATAATATAACACTGCTGGTTAAATGGTAAGATGATAATGAGGATCCAGTTATCTACATCTTAAAGAAGAGAAACAAAATTTCATGTTTACAACAATATGCAGTCTACAGCATCAGTACATATCTATAGATCTTGACACATCAATGTAATGTGGTGCAAAAAATGCACCAATCCAAAAACTTGGTTTCATTTGTTTTGCACACAATACCGATTGTTAACTGTAAAGTTACCAAACATTACACAGAAACTATTCGCGAAAGATTATTTTGATGCTGCCAGTATGAAATTTTACGAAAGATAATTATACAATTCTTGTCATAAAAGTTTTCATAGTCCAGAGTAAGCACAGCAGCCTTTCAACAATTACCACAGCAGTCCTTTTCTTGTTTGTTTTGTGAGGAATTCTTGTTAGAAATGCAGTCTTGCTTAGTACTAAAGCTGTCAAAGGTTCAGACCATTAAAAATTAAGCAGTGAAAGTTTTCTAATGTGTAGGAACTTAGTTTTCATTTGTGTCATCTCTATACAGTGTGGCTTATACAAGACTACAAGAACCATACAAATGATTTCAAGTTTTGACAAAGACAACAAATGTTAAGCATTCTAATATATAACACTGATTTCTTTGACTATGATCCTCTCAAACTCACTACTTCACAGTCTCACACTTGTAACAATTTAAAGAAAGAGCAATTCCCTATGCTACAATATATCTCAAACTCTGAACCGGAGCAAAATACAGCTTTAAAAAAGCTTCAAGTTCCCAACAACTGAGGGCGCCAATGAAAAAGTACCTTATCTATTCTTTAATATCAAAAAGCATATGATTAGATGAACATTTTTTGTGCAAAACAAAAAAGGCTGGCTTGGGCTAAGATAAAGCCAGAACCCTATTTTATCTGTATCTAATTACCTCTTTGATCTGGTCCTCTGCCATACTGTCCACCACCAGAATTCTGAAATTCACAAGCAGATCTTTCACCCTCCACATATTCTTCTTTAATAAATGTCACCTCAAGATCCAAGTCACTGTCATCTTTTTCTTGCATTTCACTGTTACTCTGGTCATCAATCCGTTCTAACACACTACTAGCAAGGTTTACACCAAGATCGCTGTTTGCATCACTTGTTACTGTTGCAGTCTGTGGCAGCATGGTTCCAGATATATGGGACTGCATTTCTTCACTGGTCACAGTAGAGGTTCTTCTGGAAGATTCCCCAACATTACCACCAACATCACTCACAGAAGGTTTGGAATCAACTGGACTTGATGTAGCAGATACATGTGGTGATGACTCAGAATGAAAAAAATGCTGACTTGATGATTCATGTGAAAGATTTGCTGCTTTGGGTGGATGATCATGATTTACATCTTCTTCTCCTTTCCGCTTTGCAGTACTCTGTATGTGATGCGATGATGATGATGATGAAGATGCAGGACTGTCTTTTGCACTAAATATGGACCTTGACTTCTCCTGTGAGTGAGATCCTGAGAGTACAGTACTGATGCTAGATATGGCAGATGACAACTGATTTGACTCACCAGTGTCAACTGAGTGACGCCGTTGAGAAATGTGTGTCTCTACCTGGCCATTTTTTGCTTTCACAGGTTTGTCTGGTTTGGGCTGGGCATGAAAGCTATTGCTAATGAAAAGTGTGGAATTTTCTTCATTTTTACAAACTTTTTCTTTCAACACATAGTCAAATGATGAGCCTTTGTCAACACTTAGGTTGATATACCCAATTATTTCAACACCATTGTTGAAGTCCACATAACCATGGCACAACGTCTGTACAGACTTAATCAAAGCATTGATGAATTTGGATGCCGATTCCTCATCCATGTTTCGTTCAGATTACTTCTTTTATTTATTCTTATTCTGAAAAGAAAACAAAGTTAAGCTTTAATTTCATCTTGATAATATATCTCATATTTTTTAAAAGGAAAATCAAGTCAAGCATCAAATTTAAGTTTTGGACAAGGCAAAATGTAGCACTGTCACGTGCTGTAAAATATGTCAAGCAGGATTATCGAATTATAAATTACTAGTATTGTCTGAAAGCCACAGCTAGAGCACCTGCTAATATTACAGCAAGTTTACACTTGTGTTCCTTTTTTCATGTTTTCCCAGCATGCTGTACTCAGTCCCTTCATCATGTTTGAATTATTTTGTGGCGAAAAAAATGCATGACATCGGTAATACTAACAAAAAGACAAACGTGAAAGATGTACACCTTTAAATCACAACGATATAATGCCCTGGTGTGCGCATGTTAATATAAACAATCATTGTGCTTTAAGTGAACAACATTCATTCAGTGAAAGTGCTTCAGATCCCCTCTTGGGAGTAATAACCATTTACATTTCTTACACATGAAAAGTTATATCGCACTTTCTACTGCAGTCATCTCATGCAACGGCCACGATTACGGTGTTGAGTTTAGCTTACCACCACACCCCCCCCCCACCTTTCTCCTCCCACCTCATGCTTGCTTGTATGCCATACTGTGGACATCACTGGTTGCTCATCTCATCTATGCAATTGCTTTCACCATGCATTAGTCGGCTCAATAAACACCGTAGCTCTGGAAAGTTCAAGTTAACCGACTCCGACGCCGCGATGGATGACGATTAGTGACTGCCCGTGATGTGCACCTTATCAACGATTAGTAGCTCGTTACTTTTGACAACGCTAAAAGTATAACCATTAGCTCAACACTTCCTAGCCACAAGCTATCGTCTGCATGATTACAAACGAAGTCCAATATAATTTCATGCCCGAAGGTATTTGGATAGGAATGCCAAATCAGTCATGTCTGCCCAACGCCACGGCAACACGTCGGCTAGCCCGAACTGGTCTCCCTAATCTAGTATGCGCTGTGACCTACATCTATTTTTGCGACTGCTACACCAAGCATCAAAACCGCAAATGTACTTACCAAAGTCCTATGTATTTTTACATTAAAATATTTGCACACTGCAATTTCGTGATTCACAGAACAAAGACATAATGACACCCTGCGCAAATACGATTTCTTGCAGCACAGCGTAACCACCGCGTCCTTTAGTAAGTCCAGCGTTCACGATTGGTCAATTCTGTCACGTGTCTGTTTACTATACGCAGGACGTAGCTTTGTCACGAAATGAAACGGTATATTCAAATCACACAAGTTTTTGTTAAATACACGTGCTATAGTCAAAATTTCAGCAACAGTGTCAAATTAGAAATTTAAAACGGCATATCCTGCACAGTCGATTAGCATATCCAAATTATTTCATCATCGCCATTCAAAATTTTCCTCGACTACACTTGAGGAACAAAACTGGAAACACAAAACCAGGTATAGTAGTCAACGAACTTCGATACCTTATGTTGAAAGATGCACTAATTGAAAAGTTCAACTGTCAACACCGATCCCATTAGAAAAAGGATGAGGAAAATGAGATCATGCAATATTAAGGACGTACGTGTCACGACCGGCCGAAGAAATCTCCCATTGTTGCCGTGCATCAACGAACAACTATCGCCACCTAGTTTGTGACGTCTCAAGCACGTGACCTGATAAGTGGTAGGGAGAGAATAAGTTTTAAAGTGATGGGACGTTTATGTAGATAAATCGAGTAATTAACGGATGCAATGCTCCAGCTCTGTTTTAACTTCTTTGCTTGGACGAAACGTTTAAAGAGCAGGCGATTATATAAAGATTACAGTCTGTTAACATTGATTGATTGAGATTATGCCCCTTTCGATGACTGGTTGACGATAACTTTCTTGTACATTTTATTGTTCACGCAGATCTCCACCTGGCTTGATATCCTTACTGCATTCTTCCTAAGAAAAACTGGCTATCGCCGCATTGTGTGCAGTAGTGTCACATCACCGCTCCATCTTCCTGTTTTGTTTCTTCATTTGACTGTGACTCGATCTTCCTGTGCAGCGAACTGAGTTCGTCTTCTTGACGGGGAAGCACGCAATGCAAAAGCATTAATCACTGTAACCGCTTAGAGTCCGGCTGATGTCGAAGAAAAGCGCTATATAAATGTGCTTATTATTATTATTGACACAGATTCTGCATGATAATGCTTCGTGATAATAATTAAATTTATAATCAGTTGAATTAATTAAACCCATGCAGTTGCGTTAGCTACGCAATGCGCCTTGTTTTCTTTTTTTCATGCATGCATGAATTAAACCACCAAGAACTGCTCCTTTAAAAATTATAGCTTGTATAGTGCCCATAAAGGTGTAGCTTTAATTTACATTTGCCGTAAGCAAGTAACTGCCCATATGACAGTTCGATCAAATGAGAGCGGTATAGCAGGTATACGTGCCATATTACTATGTTTGATAAACATGGATTCTATTCTTCCGCATATGTCCCCTAAAAGTTCTTTATCACACCTAAATGTCCTCTTAACTTTTGGAGTTCAACAACTTTTTTAAATTTCGGTTTTGAGCTTTACATATCCTTCTTCTGTCAGTTTCTTTCATACTCCAAAAGCTGATGGTGATGTTTAGCGCACAAAGCTTCATGTTGCCAGAATGGGCCCCTTGTGGCAACGGGATGAGCTAGGCGACCGTGCTTCGTATATGTCGGTGGAGCAGATGAAACGAAGGTGGAGGCAAGAAACCCCGCTACCAGCTTCTAGGTTGCGGAGAAGGGAGGTAAAATTGCTGCCACTCGACTCGCTCCCTCCCTACCCACCTACTATCTTTCTCGCTCATCGATATTGCCTAGAATTATGACATCGTCACAGTAGATGTTTATTGCAACTCTGTTCCTTTTTTTCGTCTTTTTTTGTTTTTCTTTCTTGCGTAGTAGATTTATTTTACTTTTAATGTCATTGCTCTCCATTTCTGAATGTCTGGTTGCACAACATGTTTCTAAACCTTAAAATTGTTCTAAAGAAGCAAAGTCTCTTCTCTGCCATTTAGATGCACTGCACAAGAATATAGAAAAAAATTGTGCTGACAGGACGGAAAGTCAGACTTGAACAACTTTATCTTACTTAAAGCAGTTTTAGTGTTACAAATTCTAAAATTCTGGTGTGCACTTTAAACTGATTATCTAAATAGATTTAAGGTTTGTACTGAATACGAAAACGGACAGGCAGCCAGTGCAGAAAACGAAGGAGAAGAGTGACCTGTCCCGTTTTGTAGCTCTAAGCACCAGATGTGCAGCGGAGTTCTGTTCTTTCCGGAGTTTATGAAGAAGGTATGCGGGACAGCGCAAGCAGGAGTTAAAATTATCAAGCCGAGATAGAACAAACGCATAGACAAGAGTGGCGGAAACGCGTGTGGAGAGAATGTGGCGGATGGCAATCATGGCATAGATCTTATGGAGCTCATAATAGTCAGACTAAGAGACAGCTGTAACTTGTCTATCAAGGGTCATATCTGCAGTAACGATGAATTCGAGATTTCGGACAGACGACGTGAAGGTGATGTTGGTGTCGCCCACCTTAACGTACTTGGGTGGACTGATGAACGATGAACAATTTCTTCTTCTCAATTAGAAGAGGGCGTCCGTTTTATCATCGTTAGGTTTAAGTTTGTTCTGTGCCATCCAGTCTTTGACGGCACTAATACAGGCTTCGGTGGGTGAGACAGCCGTACAGCAGCGTCTCATCATCTTGGGGGTAAGGGCACACAGTAAAGGTGATGTTTGATCGTCGACGAACACAGTCCACTGTGAAAAGGGCGATATGCTGATTGAGCCTGACGGATGAGGTGGTATTCCTGTAAGTAAGCCCAGAGCTATGTCAAAACTACTTTCCCAATCATCTTAGAAAAGGCAAGTTTGAAACTGGGCGGTGGTTGTTGATGTCAAACGTAGACTTCTTAAAGGACAAACCGAGAGCAACATTTTTTCTTTATGATCGGGATAAGTTCGTTTTAAAATAATAATTACCAAAATATGAGTACATAATTAGGTTTAATGAGGGTATTTCATCAGGGTTGGTGACGTACGCTAACATCCAATCAGAATTTAGTAGCTTTCATACTGCGGACAGCTAGTCGGAAGCCGGGTACACGCGTAGCGGTCTTTTGAGTAGTTTCACTATAAGCATCAGCCATGGCTAAAGAAAGTTTTGAAGCAAAAAGAAGTTCCGAGTGGAAAAAATCACTTATTCTGCTACCTGTTGGCGATGTAACCACTATTTTACACAGGGAGCAGAAAAACAGCAAAACCAAAATGCCATCAAGTTTGTACGCGATGGCCATGTACAGCAAGTGTTCGTTGCTTCCAGCAGCCAGGAAACTTTCCTGATTAAATGCAGAGTTCTTGCTTCCATGAAGCAGATTTTTTGTATGGTTTATGTAGAACTGTCTGCCGACGGATCGACGAAGGAAGCTTACTGCGAATGCGTTGCAGGATGAGTAAATTCTATTTATTAGTTTGTTTCCACAGCTAATATACTAAGAATCCATTCTCTTGAGCCTTCATTTCTGATCAAAGGGTGTGTCCTCAAACACATTGAACAGGTTTACATTATTTCAACAGCTGAGTTATCCAAATTAGTTCTGTATTCGTGGTTATAGGACTTAATGAGCAGTATACAGTACATTTGGGGTAAAAGAAGAAAGCAGTGTACTTTATTTTTAAAACTATGTATGAAATTATTTTATACATAGTTTTATACATATACAACTATTATTTTAAAAACCAAAGTTTGTTTTTGTTTTTTTATGCATTTTTTCTACTGTAGTAGGCAAACAGGTCAGTGATTTTTCATACCCAAGATGTAATGTTGGGACGTAGTCGATTGAAGATGGGTCATTTATCTGAAATCCCGACACGAAGTGTCGACCGCATACTTTAGAGTGCGCTTTCGGCACAAAGTTCTCTCTTCGGATCACTTGCAGCCACAGTTTTCTTCTTTTTTTGAGCTTTTAGGCCTTTACCCATCGGGATACTAGAAAATATTAACGTTTCTCCTCTCTCTCTCTCTGTATTTTGATCTACGATTGTGGCAGTTAATAACACGACAGTGATCGTGCTTACCCATCTCGATCTGTAGTAAACACTAATGGCTGTACCCGCCTTCCGCTTTGACCACCGACGAGTGCGTACTGCGCATGCGCTGAATAATTGACGAAATAGGGTCATTATAAAGATATAAGCCTTCGAGCATCGGCGTTCTCACCTGCCGCGAGGAAAGCGAGAAAAATTGTTCTCCTATGCTGAAGAGTTCTCTTACTCGCCCTGAGTATTTTAACAGCAGTGTGCATGTCTTCAAGTCAAATGAAGAAACATCGCTCAGGTTGTCGTGTTCAAGAAGCGATTTTTTTCCCGAAAATTGAAACAGCTGAATTTGGAATAGAGCCCTACAGATTGAAACTTTTTTTAGAAGCTTCGAATGAAGTTAAAAAAATAATTAAATGGTCCAAACTGAATTCATTCAACAGACTGGTAAGTCAATCAGATCAAAATGTAATGGCCAACAATCACAGTCATTGCAGTCTACGTTGTATTATTACTGATTGTCTGTTACTAAGTGGGCGCATTTGAGTTAATTTTCCCATGTGTATTATTGTTAATAAAATGTAAACACGTTTCAAAAGTGTTTGTCTGAGAGAAACTCCTGTAATATTTTTATTTATTTATTTGATGGTTTCAAGCATTGCATTTTTATTTTATAGGTACAACTGACTGCTGATAAGGATTTTTTTAGAATTAAAAATATAATGATAGTTTGAAACATGTTTATCGATGTAAAAACTTCTTTCTCCCTCGTTTAGCTGCATGCAAAATTTTCTATTTACTTACCGATTCTCGCACGTGTTCCCGTTTAAGCTCCTTATAATCACCCTCAATTCTTCCCCCCCCCCTTTTTTTTAAGCTGTTTCGAGCACCCACATCAATGGTGCCTTCACACTGTCAGTTGTTTTTAGCATTATGCTGGATAAAGATACGACTGATGATGTTGTGTTTGTGACTGTGTCACGATGTTACTGGTAGACCAGACGGTGTAGAAACCGTCGATGTTGCATATCTGGTGCTTGATCTACCAGCAGTCGTAGCTGGTTTTAACAGCTCGTGCTTTAAAACGGGGAAGAGACATGGACTAAATGGATAGAACACGAGGGGCGGAAGAATAAACGACAGTACTGACGACAAACAGAAAACAAAGATAGAAAACATAAAAGACACCAAATAACAGGAACAGAGAATATAGTGATTCTGCATAGAAAGATGGATAGAAAAGTAGCAAGAGCGGAAGACGGGAGGGTAAGAAGGACGAGCATTTTGTGGACTGTGTTAGGAGTAATGCTCAAGGAAGAGGTGCGTTTTCAGTGCAGATTTGAAGGATTCAGTTGTAGGAAGGTGGCGGATAAGGAAAGGGAGAGAGTTCCTTCGTTTTGCTGCACAGTAGCCAAAAATCCTGTAATCATATGTTGTTGTTCTGGTGACAGGAAGAGTTAGGATACGGTCATCAGACGAAGAGCGTAGTTGTCTGGCCGGAACGTAAGGGATGAGAAGTTCAGAGAAATAGTCAGGACAGGAGCCTGCAAAGAAATTAAAACACAGTACAGACTAGGTTGTACTGGATGCGAGAACGGATGAGTAGCCAGTGTAGAAAACGAAGGAGAGGAGTGACATGGTCTCGTTTCGTGGCTCTAAGCACCAGACGTGCAGCAGAGTTCTGTACTTTCTGGAGTCTCTGAATGAGTACAAACTCCACCTTAGTGTCGAAGAGAACATTCAGCAACAGCACAATGTAGTTTTCTTTTACCGAGGATTGCATCTTTTCACTTCGACTTCAGCTAGTGCAGACGGCGCTATTTTTAGAAATACTTCCGTTTCGTCACTTCCTGTTTTCTCGACAAATCCAGGTGTGCGTAAGAGAAAAATATTAATATAAAATCTTTCATGCCGCTTTGTCATAAATGCCACCGGGATATGTTTTTGTGATACTTTGTGCTCTGTTTCCAAAGATTTTTGCTCAGCAGTCGGGTTGGGCTCACCGGATCAATTTAAACAAAGATATGGGAAAAGACCCATTGACAAACTGGCATGAAATATTTGTAGTGGCAGGAGGTAACACATTCTAGAAGAAGCTTGTGGTCATTGAATCAAACTGCATGGCAAGTTGTTGGCTTTGCTCTGACTTTAACAACCAAGCAACACTTCTGTCTTTATTATTTTTTTATACTTTCCTGTTGTTTTAATCTTTTTCTTCTCTTCTGTTTTTGCTGCGCAATGAGCATTCTTCTGAATGGATACCTGCGCATTACAAATGGACATCATCATCATCATCGTCGTCGCCTTTACATTACTCTCAGAGTCTGGTCAAAACTCAGTAAGAGGCATCCCGACCCAGGAAAATATCGCAATATATGTCGTCAGGTGCTGATCGACATCTTCTAAGAATGATCGACTGTCTGAGATCTCACTAGTGAAAAAGTGACTGAAAACTTGCGGTAGCTGTGAATCAGAGTAGGCAGTGGGAAGGGGTGCTGTCGTGATAAGTCCAGTCATTCGATTGCAGATGTCAAACAGTTTCTTGGAAGAGGTGCAATTAATTATCTGGGACTGAAGATATGTTGTTTTGTCTGTGAGTACACAATGTGCAACGAGTCGTTTCGAGTTGTTATAGCATATAGATCGACCGCTCTTTGGATGGTGAGTCCAGTGGTCAGTTCAGTACACGTCCAGCTCGCCGACGAGTGCGCTCTAGGTCACGGAGTTCGACACGGATCTACGAATACCAAGGTGCACATATGGATTGGGGTGTCAGAGTCACACTCTGGGGCAGGATCATCTTGCGCGAGCGGTTAGACGTTAGAGCACTGACATCTGAACTCAAAGCACCGGTTCGATCCCCGTGTGGCACATGAAGCTCTTTCGCTCTTCCACGGCCCCCTGCCTCGCACCCTCAAGTCGACCCATCTGTCGGGGATGGGTACCTGTAACCTGACTCCGTAACAGGTAGAGAAAGGCAAAGCAGCGAGAGGAAAAGGAGAAAAGGAGATGGACATCGCCCTCAGCAAAAAAAGCTGGCCCCGAGAATAAGCTCCCCAAACGAGTGGTCGTTTGACCTAAAAAAGGTTACGAGATGACCTTGCCAAAAATTGGTTGTATCATAAACTTTTACCATTCAGACAGCGATTACAACACTAAACAAATACAATTTAAAAGTATACCTGTTATTTATTTATCGCTTACATGAATTATTTGCTCAGTGGTACCTGACCATTCGTTCCTAACATCAATAACAAAGTTCAGTGCAAATGAACAGAAGCTGGATTTGAGGTTACAGAGGGGAGGAGGTAGAAAATGAAGGAGAATAGTTGCGTCCCTTGCGCTGTTCTTTGCTTTCGTGAGGAATGTTTGACGAATGGATGCTGCGAAGATGCGAACATAAAGATATCAACAAACTGACAACAAATTACTGTTATAGTGTTACAGTTCTGTTCTTCGGTAAGTCTTTGCGTCATTATTTGCTTCTCCTGCTCTTTGGATACAATTGATGGGACTATCTATTTTTGTTTCAGGACAGATAGATGATAATGCAATTCGGCCTATCATTATGCAGACCGAAGACGCCATTTTGCCTTCTTTCTATGAAAGGAATGTGGATGAAGTGAAATTTGTTTTACGCGATTATTTGTGGGTTTCACAATTATAAAAGGTCTAAATAAAAATTAACGTTTTCAGATTGTGACTAATGTAGGTGGATAGTTGCTAGCATTTTTGATTTTCATTCCATGAAATTCTTTTAAAATTTGCTTTTGCTGCAAATAATTATGTTTTACAGAAAACATCTTCGATGGTGCATTAATGAGAAGTTATTATTTTATTGTGAAAGTTAATACTCATACTGATGATTCTTTTGCCCTCAGTTATGCTTTTAGAGTATTTTTTGCATGACTTGAAAGTTTGCACCTCAACTCATTATTTCACTATTGCAAAAAAAAATCATTTGAGTAGTAGTAGTGAGCTACTAAATTGGAAAACCAATATTGCTGGAGGTAAACATAAAATTACTGTAAAGGTAAACATAAAATGGCACTTCTTATTGTATTTTTGTATTGCTATGCATAATGTCATGCTAATTTATTACTGGTGTTAGGAGGCTCTGTTAATAGGAGCCTCTTGTCTATTGCAATGTTATTTAGAGCAGTATGCTGTAGGATGGACCAGAAACTGTGAAAGTCATTAGCTTTGTCTACTTGCACATTTCATTTTCACAACATCAGACTTTAAAACCACATATATTTCACACTTCATTTAAAAAATCTCAAGCCTGAGAAATGCTTTATTATGTCAGCTAACAATTTAACCTGATTAATTTTAATGGATAAGTGGGGGCAGGTCATTTCATCCCACACCAAATGTCGATTCGTTGCAAGACAGAAAACTCAAATCACCCCAAGCCCAAAAGGTGAATCGATCACCGATGAAACAAGTAACTAAAATGAATGCCCAATTAGCCAACTCTCTATATAATTATAATAATGAGCACAAAAAAAATCAAAATACAAGTTCACAATAAAATGATGAAAAATCTTTAATTTAAAAGATTGCTTAAAGAGAAAAGTCACGTGTATTTGCCATTGTAAGATACGTTCGCTGCATGCGTTTTGCCTAGTGGCCATATTTTGTTTAGTAAAATGGTGGCTAAACTTATTGGCATGGTTTTATTAAAATAGGCAGCTGAGGTTGCATATCTTTATTGTTTAACCAACGTATGGGTCTTGTGGTACTATTTGACGTTAATAGCTATTTATCTTGTGATCAGTTCATGGAAAAATTAAATGAAGTAAAATGTCTCTTTGATGATGGGTACTCAAAGAATATTATATACACAATATAAAATAATGTACTGGCTTCTTCAGTGGTAGGTACTAAAAGTATAATATATATGTAATATAAAGCAATGTACAGGATAGAGAAGAAAGATTTGAGATAAAGGGAAATAAAGTAATATGAGATAGCTATACACTAGCTGTAAAACTTTGCATTTTAGCTGCAAACATGAGATGAAAATGTGTTGTAAAGAGCACTAGCAGGGCTTATAATATTTATGATATGTTGATGGTAAATGCAGGTGTGGGGGGAGTGCTGGGGGTCTTTTGCAAAAAAAAAAAAACCCTAAAAAAAAGTACCTTAAGCTTAACTCTTTATGGCTTTCTCCCGTAGTTTCTGTGCAATCCAGTGGCGCAATGGTTAACGCCTGTCATCAGTACAGTGAAGGTTGGCTTTTTTGGGTTCAACTCTCGTCTCAGGCACGCTGTTCGTTCTCTGCGTGTGGCATCTTTTTACAGAGCTGGCTGCCTTGCAATGATAATAGACTTAGTTGCTGGCTTGGCATAAAACACCAATACTCTCCCCCCCCCGCCCCCTTCCCCCCTTATCTTCAATCTTATAGTCTTGAACTACTCCCACACAGTTTATTTTATCATTTACATTAAAAGTTTTTTCTACTACTTTACGAAATGCTTAGAAATGATACAAAATTTGTATTATACTTAAGTACAAAAAGCTTTCTTTATGTATAATGAAGAGGGAGATGAGACAAAAGATCACATGGGTTCCTTTCCTTTTGCCACCACTGTACATAAAACATGGGCTGCAAAGGACTCTTTGTTTTCAAGATGTAGTAAAAATTGTCCGATTCTGAATCTGAAGTGGAATGTGCCTATTTAGAGGATGAGTTCTTTGTTGTTTTTGATAAAGATGATGAGAGATAATGGACCTAATCATCAAAATCAAATGACCACTGGTTATAACAAAGAAATGTAAGTTAACTGTTTTCTTTATTTACTCTATTTTGTGATAAAATTTTAAACAGAGCATCTTGCAAAATTTTTTATAAAGAGTTCATTTTAATTGTCATTGTGATTGTGTTTTTAAGTAATTTTATTCAATATTAGTCTAGAGTGTTTTTCCATCATATGATTTTGTTAAAATGTGTAATTTTGCAGCAGCATTTCAAGACACCTACTTTGAGTAGTTTCATTGTCTACAGAAGGCATAAATAAATAAAGCACTTTATTTTTTACTGAATACATTAAACATTGTTCTATATTTCAACTTTTTTCAGATTTGGGAATCACAGTACAGAAGACCAAAAACTGCATGGGCAAGTCACTTAAGTGAAGGGATGCCTGTTTCATGCTTACTGTGTTATTTTTCATTTTATTTTTATTATTTTAGCCAATTTCCAACTGTAATGCTCTATTATATTAGCTAGAATTTGTTGTCATAAACTGTACTGCCAGAATGTTGAAAATCAAGTACTTGCTGTTGTTGCACTTCAACAGAGATAGGTAAATCAGGTTAAAGAATGAAGTGATTGATAACCTTTTCAGTTTGCCTGTGTTAGCAGGTATATTTCATGTAATTGTTAAAAAAAAGTCACATAATTTTAATATTTTGTTTAGAAGTAACAATATTAAAAAGACATCAGTTGGGAGATAGAATGCATTTTCCCTCATGACACTTGATTGATTATTGAAACTTATTATTAAAAATTCAGTCCTACAGATTTAATTTTCTGACCTTTTTTTTTTTTTTTACATTTCATACTTTTCATACCTTAAAAGTTCATTCACTAAACTTAAGTTTGATATCAGCTAGACTATATTTGTCATCACTTTTTATTTGCAAAGTAAGTTATTTTGTTGTAAATATTTTTGCAATTTAGAGAAAAGACATTTTGTAAGTAAATTAATGAAGACAATAGAGAAAGAAATGGGGAAATCCTCTGTGATCAAGAACTGATTACAGAAGAATGCGAAGCATATTATAGGGAATTGTACAGAAGTAGTGAGTCTGAATTATTAGAGCTTGAAAATGAAAAGAATGACTTAGAAGGTTTAATAACAGAAAAAGAAGCAGGCAGAGCTCTTAGAGAAATGAAGAATGATAAAAGCCCTGGAAATGATGGTTTCCCAGTAGAGTTCTTCACATTTTTTTGGAAAGATTTAGGAATATTTCTAATAAAATCATTAAATGAGATGTTTAAAATGGGTAGTTTATCCGTAACACAGAGACAAGGAGTTATAACACTAATACCAAAAGGAGACAAACCCAAGCATCTGTTAAAAAATTTTTAAAAAAAAGTTATTTTGTTGTAACCAAAATCAAAGCAGCAGAAACCAACAAAACAGTTTTACCAGCAATATTTCAGGTGAATGGGAATAGATTTTTGCAGAATTTCGGATATTTATGTAGAATCGAATGCAGATTAGTTTTTTAACGTTAAAAATGTATTTAAAAAAAAACGAAAAAAATTACTCAATGGTAATGTTACTGTTTGGCGTTTAGCAGACCAGACATTTTTTTCATAATTCAACGATATTTTAGTTTCTGCACATCTTTCATCATTTTTTTTAAAGCATAGTATCAGAAACAAAGTTTAGTTTTAAAATACACTTACATTTGATTAACAAGTTTTTGCAACACAACCCAAACTTAAGTAGCAGAGTACCTAAAAACCCTGAACCATAAAAGAGTGGTCAACCATGTCTAGGGCACAATGGTGTAGGTGGAACCCAACCTGCTTCTGCCACTTACCTTCTTACCTTCAAGTATAATTTGGTACCTATCAGGGACCATAGTTATAAACCCAAAGTACTTCCATTTGTTTTATCTCTGCTCAGTTCACACTGTCCAGTCAAACCCTCCTTAGGCATAGCTGTGGACTATCAGGCAGCTATTTGGTTCTGCACCTGTTTCCAGTTACTAGTCTGTAGCTAACCTTGAGGTAACTTTACCTCTGCTTCATATATTCTCCAGATGGGGGGCGATCCGGTGGCGCAATGGTTAGCGCCTGTCACCAATACAGTGAGTGTTGGCTTCCCGGGTTCAGTTCTTGTCTCGGACATGTTGCTCTTTCTCTGCATGTGGCATCTGTTTACAGGGCTGGCTGCTTTGCCGTGATATAGCCTTAGTTGCTGGCTCGGTGTAAAACACCAATCCCCCCCCTCCTCAGATGGGTGGGCAACTAGAGTTTGTTCCAATCACATTCACAGTTTTCAAAGTTCTGTTAATCTGTCAGTAACTTTGAGCTTAATTTCAATTTTATGTTTGTCTGCCCTTGTGACAGCTATTCATAGACAGGAGTTTTTGCTGTCTAAACAAGTTTGCAGTCATGCTATAACAAAAAACTAGATTTGTGGACATTGTAATTTACATGAATTTAAAAAAAAAATTGAAGTATCCTACATATTTTAGCTAAAAGTTAAATGTTTATAAAAACTGAAAGTCATGTGCCATAAACACATTAATGTTTGTGTGGCTTCATTAAATTTCATCAAGTTTTTTTCTTACCTTTTGCAGGCACCCAGTGTTCTGATACTATTGTCCTAAGGATATCAGGACTGACATGAACTATGAAAGCTGTCAAAACAGGACTGATTCACTACTGTGTTTATTAAGATAATATCTTTGAGGGATGCACTGTGCTGGAAATTTGTTGAAATTAGACAGTATGTTGCTTTCTTTCTTGACAGCTCAACGGGTGCTCAGCAACTTTTTTATGAAATAAAAAATTGTCAGTGCAATTGTGTGGTATTGTTTTTAATACTTACCATATTTTATTGGATGAGAAGCATTTAATACCCGATCAGCTAGGTAGATATTTGCTAAATAGTCAAAGTTAGTCATGAAAACTAGATGTGACTAAATAAAAACTAAATGTGCCTTGAATCTCACATGAACTGTGCATTTTGTTTATACGTGTGTATGATAATGACATGCACACAGAAGTATGTAGACTAGTAAAACAGGACGGCATAGACATTATTGTCTGTCATCACATCTCATCACACTGGTTTCTTGTTAAACTTATTTTATCCTATTTTTATTTGGATTTTTCAGATTTAGTATACTTTGTGCGGTAGAGAGGAGATGTTGAGCGAGTGGCTGACATGCACACACAATCGCTCTCCATATTATGAAAATATAAATAAATATTGATAAAATACATTGCATTGGTACTGATGGATCTCTTGTACTATTTCAGGTTTTGCAGGTGTTTTGCACCTTGCAGTTTAAAAGGCAGCCAAACATGGTAGACCCAAAGGCAGCAAAATTCATCAACTCTTTGGTTAAGTCATTACAAATGCTCTGCCATGGTTGCATGGATTTCAACCATAATATTGAAATCATCGGCCATATCAACCTAAGGATTGATAACAGCCAAAAGTTTGACTATATTGTGAATGAGCAAGTGTCAAAACAGGGGGATGATTCAACATACTTTCAGAGCAACAGTTACCACTCTTTGCCACCACCAAAATCAAGCAGAGAAAAGGAGAAGCAGCAAGCACCAAGTAGAATTGATGATGGTTTATCTGTTCTTGAATCTGCAACTAATCACCACAGACTGGACAGTGCTGCTGTAGTAGGTTCAAGAGTGCAAATAGACCTCTCTGGTCCACTATCAGTATCTCATGAAGTTGAATCTTCACCAGAACATAGATTTAGCATATCTTCTAATGCATCCAATGGTGGTCGTCGCCCCTCACACAGCAGGGACTTCTTAGTGGACAGTGAGCAGAACAGACTTCATGACCCCCTGATTTCTTTTGAAGACCATGCGCACAATCATTCCTGTTCATCTGGTTCTGCAGTGAGGGACAAAGAGGGTTCTGAGCGTCCAGCTAGCAACTCAAGTAGTAACGAGAGAACAGATATCAGCAGTGTATTTCTTGGGAAAGATATCGAGAAAAGGCAACAGGACTGTGAAGGTGTTGTAGGGCAGGATGGATCAGTCGTTGTGAAGGCAGAACCTGATGATGCAGCAGTTGAAGCTGTAATGGAAGAGGAAGGTTTGTATAATACATGTACCATTTGAAGCCTGTAATTGGAAGCTAGAAGAAAGAAGTTTTTTTGTTGTTTTTTTGTGTATGCTTATAATAGAGCTAGAAATTGTGTGAGAGAATTACACCATATTGTGAGTTAAAAGTTTGCTCAGGTTTTGGGAATGTCTAGATGTCTGTAGATCCTGTGCTGGGCAGTAATGATGCTACCATCTGAGGTATTGCACTAGTTGTACATAATTTATCATGCAGTTTCAGTGTAAGGTGGTGATTCTAGAGAGAATAGTGGACATAATGCCTGTTGATGAGTGCATGGATGTGTGGTCCTTTATTATTTTCTATGTAACAAATGAACTTAGAAATTGAGGGTGGAATGAATGGATACTGAATAAATAGTTTAATCATCTAAGTTTCAAGCATATTTTTAAGAGCATGAAAATGAAATAACATCATTTTACCCATTAAACCCCCAGTTCTTGCGCACATTGCGATCATTGTTAAGAGCCCCCATGAGATGATGAGGTATTGGTTATCTGCTTGACTGCTGAGTTGGCTGCATAATCCAGCAAGTCCCATTTCATAATGGGAACATCCTCTTATGTTTGTAAATATGCAGTGGGTGATAAGATAGTTGCAATGAATGCATATATTGTATTGAAAATATTTAAAAGTCAATTGTTTTATAAAATATTTCTATTGAAAACATTTTATAAATTTAACTCTAGACTTGTTAATTTAAGGCATTATGACCAGGTTCACCCAGGCTAAGAACTTCTCCAGTTAGGGCCTATGTGCATCGATGATGTTTTGATTTAAGAAATTTTATTTCTTTTTTTCCTTGAAGCAATTTATATTGTCTAAATAGCTACAGCTGTCAGAAACATTATTTTGGCATAGCCGTTTGCTGATGCTTGTTTTTGTTTGTTGTTGACTGTCAGTTCCTTTTTAGTTGTAAATGCATTTTACACATTCAGTGATTAATTCAGAAAGATCCTTTTTGTGCTATAAAGCATAAGGAATTGTTTGTTTATTTCTTGTAGTAAACTCTTGTGAAAGATATCAGGTGAACAGGTTTGAAAGCTGAGTTTGAAAGTTAGCAAAGATAGATCACAAAAATTAAAAGTAATTTGTTTAAGACTATCAGCAGCAAGTAAATACATAATTAAGTATTTTAGAAGGTACATGTATTATTTGAATGGTACTTGGACTTTTTTCCTTAGCCAGAATTGTTTAATTCCACAGTGAAATGGGACACAGCAGTGCAAGGAATCTTAACAGCTAGAAATTTTTGATTGACCATATCTTGAAACCTTTAGGTCAAATGGAGGGAAATGGTAAAGAGAGCTAGTCTTAAACTTGTCATTCCTTAAACAGCTTTTAATGTTAGTGTTGCTTTTACAAAAAGATCCGTGTACTTGTCTCTTAAGTGCTTGTCATGATATACCCATAAATTGCTGATGGTTTCAGCTTAATTATTTGTCACCTTTTTGTGTCACTAGCTGTATCCCCCAAAAAAATCAATTTTCATCATCTTCTGTTTGTGCACAAGCCATGAATTCCTTGAGCAAAGTTTGCTACTAATGTTGCTCAGAAGGAAATGGGACAAAATTTATGTGTGACAGAGGAATATGAGAAGCATTGTCTACGAGTAAGATCTATTGTTGGGCATATTACTCTTTGCTAACCTTTATCAAAATAATATTTTTCTTGTATGCAGCTGAGCAACAGGACCATGAACTATTAGGAATTCCGTCAGTTTCAAGTGTACTTCCCATGGCACACCAGTCTGCTTTGGTAGCAAATGCAGCTCATCCTGGTCATGCAATGTTTGCTGCAGCCACACTTGGTCATCATGGCATGTTCGACTCCAGTCTTGGTGCACAGGATGGTAAGTTCAGTCTATTTGATTTTCAGCAACACTTTTTGTATGTGAATTTTTCGTGGTTTCCTCCCCCCCCCCTTTCTGTCCCCTGCATTTTTCTCTTACTGCTGACTTTTAGTTTCTCCCTCAGCTGTGTGTGTGTGTGTGTGAGAGAGAGAGAAGAAGAAGAAAACATGCATGAATATACACAGAGACAGTTTGGCCTTTAATATGGCTTTGATACCAAGATGTTACTGTTCCATATAAACTTTACAAACAAAAACAATATTAATGTTCATATTTGAGATGCTAGAACTCTTCTGAAATCAATTTTACTAATATATTTTGTGAGAGCAGTTCACATTTTAAAGAACAACTTATTACATGATAGCTATGATTATTTATTAGACAGGGCTCTTTAAAATTTCATTAATTTTCCCAAACAATTGAAATTTCAAAAAATGCTGTTGTGGGCAAGCTTGCATGTATTAGAGGAATAATGAGGTGCGAAGTTGTTTTTCTAATGATTGGGTAAAACTCGGTGCAAGATACTATTTCCTCAAATTTAGGTGAATGTCTCTTTTTCAGTTCTTGGGTTAGGGTTACTATGCACAGAAAGAGGTTAGCAGCACAGATATTAGGATAGTGTATAGAAACATTAGGTTGTGAGGGCCTCATCCAATGGGAGGATTGGAAATACAGTGTTTCCTCACTACTTCGTGGTTTGTTTATAGCGTCCCTATTTCGCGGAGATTCATTTATCGTGGGTGGGCCTGGAACAGAACACCTGTGATAAGTGAGGGAACACTGTATATGTTCATTAGCTATTACATGACATTATCATTTTGACTTATTTCGGTGTATGGTGATGTTCGTAGGTTTGTATCATGAGAATGGAAAGGGTGTATTCATCAAGGTTGGGGGAAACAGTATCTTTCACTGAGCTTTACTCAACCATTACAACAAAAAGTTTGCATCTCATGAGTCCCTCAAACAACACTCTTGGGATTTTTAACTTTTAAAGATTGTGATCACTGAGATTTGCTTAAAGATTAGTCATACACCAAAATGAAATAATGTTTTATTAACATTTAAAAAAGTATCCTCTGGGATTTCAAACCCCCTTACTGCCTTGGCAGTTGGATAAGTTAAGATGCAATGGTGATTTGCATGTGAAGTGTCTGTAAATACTATAATCTTTTATTATGATTTATGGTCTTCCTTTGGTGGAATCACTTTACATATAAGGATTTTTTCGTTTTTCCCAATACATCTTTTCTCGTTCTTGAATCTTCTGTGCAGAGTTGTGATAAATGTGAGTTGCTGGCATATTTGATACAGGTCTATAGAATAAGTTTGTCACTTCAGTTGAAGAAATTGGTTTTGGTGTTTAAGACAGCGGCTGTCAGCATTCAAAGTGCCAGTGTTCTTACCATTGATTTTGAACTAAACGTATTTGTAGTAGAATGATTATCTTTTTCTTTTTTGGTCCTTCTCAGGCCTCTTCTTCTACTAATGTTGCATTATGTAGGAGAATCAACAGGCAAATCTGAATTTTTTTTTTCAAATATACAAAGCAAGGAGAAAGAAAAAAATCCACAGAAAGGCACCTTATATATTATTTTTAAACCTGCCGCACCTCAAGGTCGATGATCTGGGGACTACATTGGCTCATCAGTTCTCATTTGAGTTTGTTATTTGTCTTTATCAAATTTTGTATTTATGTATGGAAGAGACTATGTTCAGATTTTCATTTTGTGTTGCAAGCAGCTTTATCAGATTTGTTTAGACAGTAACTCTTAGCATCTTTTATATTCATCTTTAATACATTATATGGTATGTGCTGTTTTTTGCATGAAGTCATGAAAATATATTCATCACATCAATGGAAGGAATCAAATTGTGCACTGAAAGCAGATCTTTGGGTTTTTTTCCTGTTGTACACTAAACTGATTTGTCACCTGCCCTGAAAAATGTTGGCTGCAGCATTTTTGACTTTCAGCTGACAATTTGATTACTCATTGATTTCTAAGTAATCATACAGCAAAACCCTCCACATTAGCTCAGAAAAATACCGGATTTGAAACTGAGAATATCCTTTCCAATGCTGTGATGATTTGGGCTTGATTTTTAAAGTATACTGCTACTTGTGAGTTAGCAGTATTTTGTGGAAAAGCCTACACTTGACTGATTTTATTCTTTTTTTTCTGCAATCTTTCAAATTGTTTGCATCAGTCACAGCTAGAGTTAATGAGGGTTTTGCTGTATTTTCAGTGGCTGAATCGCATCATGGTCAGAGGGACTCTTCCTACCATCCATTGAGAGGTGTAGGTGAGCATGAAGGTCAGAATGCTGAGTCTGGTCAAGATCTGTCCAAGCAGGGTTCACAAAATAAGAATGGTGTGGCCATGAGTCTAGTCACCAGAAGTAGACCCTCACCTGAGCCAAACTATCCACAGGGACCCACACAGCTGCCGCAGACAGCGGGGTCCATAAATCCTGGGCAGAACCGTTGTGACCATTGTGGTAAACTTTTTCGAACAGCTGAATTATTACGAATGCACATAGCCTTGATCCATAGCCATAGAGGCTATTTATCTCTCAACTCTTTACGACATGGCCAGCAGTTGAGCTCCTTTCTTCCATCCCCTTCCATGTCCCCATCTGGTCACCCTCAGCATAGAGTATCTCAGTCACCTGGGAGACATAGCAACTCCAGCTCCAGCTGTCAGGCCAAATCCCAGTCGCAAATTTCTGTTCTGCCACAAGCCCAGCCTCTTGCTTTAACTCAACAGCAGCCCACAGCTTCGATTTCCAACAGTTCCAGTGTCCCTATTTCAATGTCTTTTACAAATGCATCTACAGCTAATGATCAGCCAACAGCTGCTGCAGCAGCAGCAGCTGCAGCAGCAGCTGCAGCTGCTTTAGCCCAAACCTACAGTGTGGAGAAATCAGAAGTTGGTTCTTACATGGGGTCAAAAGGGTCTCCTCTGCAGTACCAGTGCCACTTGTGTCGAATGTCATTTATCAACTGGGCTGTGCTGGCGCAGCATCAGGTGTCATGTCCACGCAGGGGGCCCCATAAATGTGGTCAGTGTGGTAAAGCCTTTCGCAGTAAGACATCGTTGACTGATCACATCAACACCATCCACCGCCACATTTTGTTTGTGTGCAAAGGTTGCAGAGAGACATTTAAATGGCGCACTCACATCTACCAGCACAAACGCAAATGCCATGCCCTCCAGAATTGTAACTTTGAGTCAGGCAGCTTTATAGAAGAACGACAAGGTCCTTTGCCAGGAACAGTGGGCCCTGGTATGTCAGCAGCACCATATGCAGAAGCTGAGGATATGGAGCATTCATCTACAGATATTCATGGACCTGAAGATGACCAAGGGACTTAGAGGTTTTGAAAGCAAGTGAAACAAGAAAACATTAAAAAAATTGAAGAATGTTTATTTTAACCAGTCCACAAGAAGCGGATGGCAGTGTCTGGGAAAAGAAATGTTTTTTTAAATGTGATTTAAAATGTATAAAATTTTCAGCAAAAGCCATCCAAAACCATTGGCAAAACCAATCTGCAATAGAAGACAATTCTTAAGTCGATTCACTCAGCATGAAAACCACTTCAGACCCTCTTGATTTTAGGGCAGCATTGGACCATTTGGGCCACAACCATTATAAACTATCCAGGAGTACCAGGCAACAGGTTTTGTTTCCTTCTTTGCTACAGTGGTACTTAGTGGATACTTATTGCAGCAGACTGAAACTTAAAGCAGCAAACTCTAATTTCCAGTGAAAGAAATGGATCATATCAGTGGTCTCTTTCCTATTGTTGACATTTTGTTTACGTGTGTGGAGGTATGGTCATCCTTTCAGTTTCATATTTTAAAACAAGAATAAGATCTGAGTATGCAGTAAGAACAAATTCCTGTTGAAAATTTGCAGCTGATTTGAAAAAAAATAATCAAACCAAAAATTGTATATGGTTTTTATCAATGTTCCAATGTTTTAAATAATACTTTTGTCAAAGCAGAAAAGTTGGCCTATATTGGCATGTCAAGTTTGTATCAAAAAGGATGTTTCAAGACAAGTGGGTGCTACCTTCTGTTTTAAGTCCTGTTAAGTTTTGTTCACAGCTTTGTCATTAAAACCCCAGTGTGTAGAAAAATCAGTCATAAATTGGTGTTGTTAAGATGAGTTTGTTTTATTAAATCTCACTTTTTGGAAAAGAGAAATTCCTAAAAGCAAAAGCAATTTTTATATCATTCTCTTTCATGTTAAAATCGTGCTAACTTTAGTATGACCATGCTTACATTTCTTGTTGATACACTGCAAATTATGGCTTTTGTACATGATTTTTATAATTGGATCTAAGCAAGATTTATGTTTCTGTATTTACATTTGTCTTAAAAAGATGCAGTGTGTTTTGAACACAAGAACCACAAGTGAACCATCCCATTCTTCTAAAATGGATTTTTCTGCAAGCTTACATATCCGGTGAAGAGAAATTATTGTCTCATCGTGAGGTTGTTCACGTATTGTGCATCAGTATAAAGTCTGTAAGACTTGGCAGCATCAAAGCCAGACACCATCTATACTTTGTCCAATGACCCAGTGAAATATCACTATTTATTCCCATTTTCAGATAAGTATGTAACATTTGATTGTGTAAATATTTAATATGACCCTGCCATTTAAAAATGTTTTGTAACAAAATAAAGATTTCTAATGCCTTTTGGCTAGTAGGTAATTTTTTTTCTTTGTTATGCATAAAGTTGTGCAAATTTTACTTTCCTTAAAAGATAAAATGTGTGCTTCCCCCAAAAGAGCATGTAGTGAAATATTGTCTTAACGCAGAACTCAGAAAAAAATCCTGTGTGTGTGCTTCCCCCAAAAGAGCTTTGGTGCACATTTTTAATATTAGCTATAAGGTGCCAAGATTTTGTTTGATCTTGCAGACACTTGTATAAAGGATTTTTTTGGTATGGCCATACTCCTTCTTATTAATATAAATGTGGTTTAAACTTTTTCCCAAAAAACACCATCCCTTGTCTCTTCTGCTCCTGTGATCTTGATGTCTCTGCCATACCTGCCTAAGAAAACATGTTTTAAAAAATTCTCCCAGTAAACATAGATACTTTTGGTTAAGGTTTGGAATGTTGTTTACACTGAGCTTAAATTCAGTGACTTAAAATGTTACATTTTCATATTGCTGACTTCTTATGCTGCACACTGCTTTAACACATTTTGCACTTGTTGTCTGCATGTAATGACATGTCAATTTACTGTTCATTTTACTGAACAAATGTGCCCACGATGCTTAAAACAGTCTTAAGGGTTTTTTTTTTTTTCGTTGATGGAGAGGATAGGGTGGAAAAGGGAGATACAAACTGCTGATTAAAAATTATTTCTTTTTACAGTTTTTAGTCGTTAAAATGATGATGTGTGAGCATGCGCTTTGTAATTTTTTATTGCCATGTAAGGTACTTTTTAAAATATTTTTTTTTAATATGCATACAAAATATACAGGGTTCTGACAACACCAGTAGCTGGTTTCTGAAGTTTAAATGTTTTAACCTGATTCATGTATCTATTTAAATTTTAAAAACTTTTTAAAAAAAAACCATGCAGAAATGTTTTAAAGTTGTTTTTTCTTTGGTTGGGGGAGAGGGGTTGAAACAGTTGAAAGAAGTGATTTCAGTCTTCTGATAGTCTTCTAGACAGTGTTTCAGTTGGTGATTAATACTGCAGCTGTTTTTCTGCATTTGCTGTGTACAACAAACATGTACAGACACAACTAATTCCCCCTACCCATTGTATTGCACCTGTTTTGTGTGCACTTGGTGAAGTGTACAGTATAAGTCTTAAAGACTGAGTTTTCATATACCGGTACAGTAATTAAGCTTTAATAAATCTTACCTGTCAATTTTGCCAATCATATATAATATAGTGTATACTGTGAATTGATCTTTGTTATATGTTGTGCTTGTTGGTGGTGAAAATACCAATGAATCTGCTGACTCCAAGAGATCTGCCAAGCCATGAAAAAATGAGAAATTTTTTTCTGCACAAAATTTTTTTTAAATAAATGAAAGCCAGTACAGACTTATTTTCGTGATGGTGCTTTTAAATTTTCTGTAATTTGTATTTTAAGGTTTGGTCAAGGACAAATTATTATGCACTTATAAAGATATTATCTCTATGGAGTAGACTCTTACGTAATCCATTTCAAATTGAAGATGTAAATGTGTATATAAAACTGTGTTGTCTTTCTGTTATGTGGCTACGAGCCATTTTTAAAGGTGTTCTCTAAAAACAAAAGCATAAAAAAACGTGAATTTATTTCACAAATCATTGGTTACAGTCTATGGTGATGTTCAATTATGTGTGGTATTAGCATAGTAGTGTGGTTACAGATTGAAATTGATACTTCATATGTTTATGGCTATAAAAATGTGCATTAAATATTAGTTACTTATTAAATACTATATGGGCATCTTTAAAACTTATTTAAACTGAATTTTATCTTTGACATGGCTGATGAGCTGCTGAGCAGATTATATTTGTGACTGGTCCTAGCATGGAAAAAGAACTTTTTATTTACAAATATCAGCCACACTTTTTAAAAGACTGACATGTTTTGAATACTTTTTCTCATTTAAAACAAATGTGACAATGTTACAATTTCAGTAAACTGTCAGTTTTCAGTGAAAGAATTTCCTGTCCATAGCACCAAGATGTACATAACCAAAAGTCTTATTTCTAGTGCATTATAAGAGGTCACAGGTCTTCCATCAACAGATTTCTTCTAAAAGATAAAAGTTTGCAAGTAAGTGATGTAGCATGTTTATTTTTTGACTGACTTATGCAAACAGAGGAAATGCAATAGTCCTTCCCAAATATGTTATTCTGTCACCAAACTTCTTTGTTGGCATTTACTCAGACATTACACTTTTCCCTTAGAGGTTTTATTTTTCTTCTTCTTTTAAAAAAGTGCTTGATATAAAGATTTTATTTTAGTTAAATGTCAGTCATTAAAAAGTGTAGGATGTGGTGGAGAAATTTAATAGACAAATGTACAGCAATCTTGAATCTTTTAGTTTTTTAATTGTAGTTGTTGGGAAAATTTTATCGGTTAGTAAGAGCTGTAAGATAGCAGTTATCACTGTGTATATTTGCTCAAACAGACCACAAAATAAATTTTTTTTTTAGGACTGTGCTTGTGTAAGAAATAGACATGAGATATATGGAGAACTTTTCAAACTGTAGAAACTCTGTAGGTTTCACTGGATTGTAGATCTGAGCGGGTTTTATCCAGTGCTAAGAATGCCGCCCCAATTTAGTTGAAGCAGAGGAAGCTGGAACAATTATAGTCTGATTTCCCCTACATCACCTACTGGGAAAGTGAGAGGCTGTAGCATGAGAAATCAAGTCAAATAGTGAGTTGTGCTTAAATGATAGATACTGATGTTTTTAACTCATGTCAGAGCAAAATTTTGGGCTGCAAAATGATCTAAAGGATATCTGAGGCAGTTCAAGAAGGCTGCCCTGTTGTATTCAGTGATGTCGCTGAACTGTCATGGGTGAGAGCAGACTGTTGGACTCCTACAGGGGTGTTGGGGGTCGTGGGAATGCTCGATCCCAGATCTGGAGATGGCGCAATAATGAAAAGAACACGACATTGTAAAGTTGAGCTAATTAGAGCATAGTGTCATAACAGAAGATAATGTTAAAACAGTAACCTGGAGTGTGAGTGTAGCTGCTGCATATAGCGATCATTGTGGAAGAAGTTGTGGGACCAATGATCTCTATATTAAAAAATAGAAGAATGCTTGAAGAAACTTCTTTCAGCATGACTTGTGTTTAGATGAATTGTACTGGCAGTAAAATTTGTACAACACACAAATAGAGCCATTTCAAAGGTAGGATGCAACCAAGGCAAACTGTTTACATTTGTCATAAACTTTGCCTTTCACAGATTGCAAGCTAAAAATCAAGTCACGATGGCCAGCTAGCAAATTTGCTAAACAGCATAGCATAGCAGCATCACTCAGTCCATTCTTACCAAATGAGGTCTGCCCTAAAACTGCTGTCATTTCTCTAGTATCCTTGACACTTTTCTTGTCCAAGAAGTCTGCCTACATCACAGATTAGAGTTACTCTGTTTTCTTTCATTAAAAGAAGCTGTGTTCATGATGCGATTGTAAGTAAAAGATCGTTTTGCTACCCAAAATTTTGCTCGTACATGATTTAAAACATCAGGCAGATGTCTTCTTCAGGTCACCCCATTTTGGCCATTTGTCGAAAAAGTATAGAAGAATAAACGTCGTAAAAATATAATTTCAAACGCATTTTATTCTCAGACTTAGTAGACTTAGCTGTTCTTACCTTAAGGAAAAAGCATGCTGTTCTTTTAGAAGATTAACATGCACCATCTTGATATGCATATAACAAAAAAATTCTAGTTGAATCTTGAGTAAATTTAAATCATCCTAAAGTGAATGAATATTTTCCAGAGTTTTTAGGACTAGCTCAATCCAGAAAAAAACCTTCTCATAGCTATAGTCAAAACTAGCATAACATGAAGAGGTTAATGGTGATAGCATGTCATTGTTGTTTGAGGTTGAGAGATCTGAGCATCTTTATTTTTATTATGTATTTCCTTGAAAACAAGGTCTCTGATAACATATTTTTGAGGCAAGTTTATTTATCGGCATGACTCAAAAACGCCGCCACAGAATAGAGAAAAACATGGTCAAATCTATACATAAATTTTTAACCTTTTCTTAATGTTTGCCTGTACCGAACACTTTTATTGTAATACTTTTTGTGTGAACTTAAAAAAAGGCTTTGCTATTTTAACATAAAAATGTTGTGGCAGCACACATTGACATTTATAGTAACGTTGTGATGTGATTCAGTACATTGCTAAACGTACATGTGCTTTAAGTCTTTAGCCGGAGAAAGAATGTAACTTAGGGATGGTGCATTTGGATAAAAGTACCCAGCTTGTAGTGCAGCAGAAAGATGGATTTTAGGTATGCTGTATGCCTCACCTAAAGATTTTTCACTCTGCAACTATTCCCATTTTCTTGGCAAGTGTCGTGCATTCCTGTTTCTCTTCCAAGGTATGATGTTGCATGCATTTATTATTTTATATCGTACTTCTCCTCAGTGCTCTGACCTTTGTTTAGAGAGGTAAATAATAGTTCACAATCCATTTACCAAAACTCATTCAGGCAAACCAGAGCAGAGTAATGTTTTAATATTTAAAACTCATCAGTATTATAAGGAAAAATTTGTTCTATATAAAATGCACTTTCTTTCTGACATAGTTTGAACAAAAAAATCTTACTACTTTGAAGATTGTCAAAAGTAGCTGGTTCACAAAGTGCCCGGCTGGAAGCACAATTGTAACAAATATTTCTTTATAAGAACATCAGAGTTTTGCTTTTATGTTAAAGGCATTGGGATTTTAATATAAGTTGCTTGCTGTTTGTTAGTTCATATCAAGCAGGAAAGATTAGAAGTAGAAAAGCCATTTTTATTTTTCGTAAATGTGAGAAAACCTAAATCAATGACACGATTAAACTATTAAAAATGACAGGAAGTGAACATTTTAAAAAATGCAGGCAGTGGTTGTATGCTTTTAGTTGGTGATATTTTGCACTGTAAGCAATATGAATTTATGGGCTGTCAGGCAGTTTAAAATGGGATGAAAGATTTATTAACAACTATGAGAGTATCCATGTTAGTTTCCACTGAAATCAAAACAGTTTATGTAGAATAAATCCACATTGCATGATTTTTTTTTAAAGAGAATATTACAAGCAGCTGCTCTGTGTTCTCTAATAGGATTTTGGAGAATAGAGGGGTTGGGGAAGAATAATTAAATTTTTGATGTTGGAAAAATGGTACCTGTTGTACTTCCTAAGTATAGTGGAACCAACTATAATCAGTGACAACATTTATATCTGTAAATATCATCTGTAAATATAGTTACTCTTGCATGTAATAGAAGCAATAAAAGGTTCAGCTCATGAAATTTTTTTACACATCATGTCTTGTTAAATTGAAAAAATTAACAACAGTTCAAAGGGCTCCAATCTTTTGATGTGTCAGAAATGACTAAGAGAGCTTAAACATTTAAGCTCTTAAGATATTTAATTAGAATTTAGAGCAACTGAAAATAATATCAGCACTAAGAGAAGCAGGTGTGTCGTTTGCAACAAGAAGGTAAAAGTCCCATAGGTGAGTGAATATAGAGCAGTGAATTGTGAGTCATACACTATATGTATGGCTTGTGGAAAGCAGAACCCAATAAATTAAATAAATCAGGCTAAAATAAATAAATTTCCTGCTGGGTGGGCAATTGGAGTTTTTCCCAGTTGTAGGCCACCTTGAGACATCCACTTTCTGTTCTAAAGTAAAGCTTGCTAACCCGTGTTTAGTAATCTCATGATCATCTTGAACAGTTTTATAAACAGATGTATTAAAATTAAAGTGATTGAATTATTAAGGTTGATGAAAAAGATTAGTAATAACAACAGGGAGATGTAACTTGCTAAGGAGTGTCATGTACATAAGATTCTAACAGTTTCATATGCAGCCAATTCAACAGTTATTTTATGTTCGTGTTGGTGTGATAAGGTCTGTGTTGAAATTTAGTCTCAGGTCCTCATTATTTTTGTGGACTTCCTTTGTTATCTTCAAAGGTGATGCAGTAGAAGTAGGGAGAAGCAGATTAAAAAATATGCTTTGAACTGAGTCCTGTGTAGTTGTGGGAACTGAATTTCATTTCTTTGAGGCCGTGTCTAATTCTTTAAAGGTAGAATAGAAAGAGTGCTGCTGCACTTTTTCCTTAAAAAAACACAAAGGAAATGTTTATTTTCTTCTTTGAGAATCGGTCAAAAGATTCTTTCCATTTGCTGTTTGTTTTGCTGTTCAGTTCTTTTTATGTGAAACAGTAATCTTGCAATAGTTATTTTGACCAAATAATGACGTGATTGTCAGAAGCCCATGTGACCACTGTTTTATTTTTACTTAATCTTTTGCAAGGAATTTGTTAAAATTTGACCATTTATTGTATGCTGTACACTTGCACAACAAGATGCAAAAGAATGTGGTTAGCCATCTTTATTGCGTCATACTTTTACATCCCTTTTTTACTTCATTTTGTAGAAATGCTTTCATTATGTTCAAAATAAAATCTTAGAGCAGAAATATATTCTTGTGTTTTGTCTTGTTCTTCAGTTATTGCTGGACTTTTGATAGTTGCAGTGATTTCACAGCAGCAATTAGCACTCCTTACATGTCTGTGAATGATTCAAATATTTTATGAATAGTTAGAAAGGCATACTTGCATAGACATACCAAAGTTTTTTATTGTTTGCCCTTGTATTTGCTCTGGTGCCAGTTGCACAACACATTTCAAATTTTAAACACTTTTAGGCCTTAAATCTATTTAGATAATAAGTTTAAAGTGCACACAACAATTTTAGAATTTTTAAAACTAAAACTGCTTTAAATAAGATAAAGTTGTTAAGTCTGACTTTCCATCCTGTCAGTACATTTGTTTGTATGTTTTTGTGCAATGCTTCTAAATGACAAAGAAGAGATTTTGCTTCTTTAGAACGGTTTAAGCTTTAGAAACATGTTGTGCAACTGGCCCCTGGATTTTTAAAAGATTTTGCAATTCTAATTATAGGAAAAGAAAATGATTTTACTGCATTTGCAGCAAAATGTGAATTGTTTTGCTAAACTTTTTTATTATCAAGTATATTGGCAGTACCATCCACATCCCTCCAAATAGCTGATAAAATTGTTTGAGCATGGCATTCCTAAATTAAAAAATACTACAGAGTTAAAAATGCGTCACTGAGCCAGCGTGTTTAACTGTTATAAGTACTAGTAAAGTAGCAAGACCAGCTTTTATGCTGAGAACTATTGAATGTAAATTTAGTAATGTCAAGCTATCAGGCACAAATAGTTGTTACCACATACACTTTTTAAAAATAGAAAATTGATGTTCAGTACCTTTTTTGAAAGCTGTTGTTAAATGTCGTTACAAATTTTATTGTTGCTCCTAAGCAGTATCAAAGAGCACTAATCATCCACACCTTATGCCACATTTTGCTGTGAAAAGATTTTGTGGGATTTTCTTCTATCTCCCCCCAAAAGATGTACCCACAAATTCTTTACACATTAAACTTTGGTATAAGCTGTGCATGGTTAAGTGTATCCCTAAGGAATGAACAAACATGTGATTGAGAGGGTGTGTTTAAGGTTGCATGGTACATCATCTGTAAGTTTCAACAAATTAATGTCTCCACTTTTGTAATGCCAGCAGACCTTGTGATGTTGTGAAAGACATTTCCAATGCATTCAGGGAATAGGGACACCCTGTTAAACCACAGTTTTCCTGTCGTGTGCTTGCAGTTGCGGGGACAGGGCAAGGCGGGAGGGAGCTTGCACTAGGACCCCCTTCACCATCCCATCCACAATCTCGGGCAGATTCTGGGGCAATGCAAACTGCATCTCAGCCTCGACTCCCTACTGCCACTCTTAAATCAAGACATGCCCTTGCACAAAGTAGGTATTCACCAATGCAGAAGCCAGGTGGACGTCCTATAGACAATGCACCTCATTCTGCTGATCAGATGCACCTCCCGGTTGTACAGCCAGTTAGTCCTACTTCTAAGCTGCGCCGAGAGGAGATCAGGTGTGTTGTATGTGGCACACAGTTTCGAAACACAAAACTGCTCCGCATGCATATGCGGCTTGTTCACCGCATGAGAGTGATGGATTCTCCAGATCTATCATCTTTTGATAGTGCAACTTTGGTACCATTAGAAAACAAAACTTCTGTCAACATGCATGCAGAGAGTATTTCTGACTTAAAAATGAAAACAGATGAGATGAGTCTGGTGAATTCCTCTTCTGAACTTCCCATCCAAGTAGCTGCTAGCTCCAGTCATCAGTCTAGTACAGAAGGAAGCACAGAGGTATTGCCCCTGCCATGCCAGTTTTGCCAGATCCTATTCTGGGATAAAGGTAAACTTATGGAGCACCAGGATTTGTGCAGCCAGAGAACTCTACAGGACAAGGACCAAGATGCACTTATTTGCCCTTTGTGTCATCTCACCTTCCTGGACAACAGCAAGCTGACTGAGCATGTGGCTAGATGCGGCCACATACAACAGCAGGCAGTTCCCATTCAGACCCCTGCTTCCTGTCCCTACTGTCAGTTGCTATTCTGGGATCAGCAGAAACTGTCGAGCCACATGTGGACATGTGGGAAGCAGAGTGGCACCAGCAACCAGTGTGAGGAATGCGGTAAATCCTTCCAGAGCAGAACTTCTTTGGTAGACCATGTCAACTCTATGCACAAGGGCATGCAGTTCAGCTGCCCTGATTGTGGTGAAACATTCAAGTGGCGAACATGTGTCTACAGGCATAAGTCACGCTGCTGTGCAAACAAGAGAACTCTTCAAGCCACAACCACACAAGGTGGCCAGCTGTAGCATGTGTTATTGAGGAACATTGTTGACAGATGGAGGACTATTGGCTTATAAACCAGTGTTGAACCTGGATTCAAAACATCAGATCCTTAATTCTGCTGAGTTCACAAAAAAGATAATCTTATTATGTAATAAATTGATACAATTTATAGCTTTATCTTTTTGCACTTGAAAAAAAGTGTAGATGTGGCATCTGCAAAAAACATGAGGTTGCTCAGAAAATTTGGTATTATATATGATGTAAGTTAAGCTATACACTGTACAGTGAAATATGTTTATGTAGTAGTTCAGATTTTTTCCTTCTGTTTATTATTATTGAAATGGTACCTAAGAAAGTTTCCACAGATGTAGTAAAACTATTCAATTTTCCAGCAACACTTTGTACCAGATTTTGAATAATTGTTACAGAAACCTCCAGTCATGTGAAACATTGAAAACAAACGTTGTATTGTGTGTTGTATTATGGCAGCAGTAGCAGATATTGCTTAAAAGAGTTTTGTGTAATCCAGAGCCTATTCTTTTGAAGTTAAAAGCAAATGTTGTCGTCTACATGTACATGTATATTATGTACCATATATAATGTTCTAGGTCTTCAGTTTTGTGCAGGTGCATTTGAAATTTATTCATGAACAGCATTACATTTGTATTACTAAATGTCTTTTACATTTAAGGCCTGTTATGTTTTATTTGTGAGAGAGCTTGCTGTCTAATTTACATTTTTTTCATAATAATGTGTGTCTGTCAAATAATAAACACTGACTCCAGTAACCTGATTATTGGTAGGGCTTTAAAAATGACCATTGTCCAGACTTCTATCATTTTTTCTTTTCAAGAAGCTCCATGCTTATGCCATCATCTTTATTATCGTCATTACCACCTTTCAAAGTGCAGATTGTGGGATAAAACTTTTTCACATAAAAACAAGATTTATTCTTGTGTGCATGTGAGCATGCTTTGTCCATGGTAAGTCTTGTATATTCATTGATATTTCTCTGTTATATAGAGGTTGGCATGAAAATTATTATATTTGTTCAACATGAGTTGTAAGAAATCATGAAAGAAAATAAGAAAGAAATCAGGACTGATGCATGAGAAGTTGCAAGTATGATCTTTAGATGTGTGCTTATTGGATTACAAGCAGTTTTAAAACAGGAATCACTCTAACTTTAGGAATCATTAATTCATCTCTATAGTTTATTTTTTATTGATTTACTTTTCACTTTTTGTTGGAATGTGGTTTAGTAACCGATAAGCAATAGCTTAAGGACAGTCAGTGCCTTTATGGTGTTATGTATGCAGTAGATTAGAAGTGTGATTTCTCCACTCTTGCTTCTCAGAATTAAAAATATCCTGCTGTGTTGATACAGTCTTACAAATTGTATTTGTCTTTTTTTTTTCATTGTAATTTGCCTCCAACTGTCATTCGTTTGTGAACCAATCAAGCAAGGTAGGTGGAAATATTGCTTTGTGTATACTTTGAGTATTTAATGTCTTACTTTTTCTATTTTGGTTTTCTGTGTGTGTGTGTGTGTGTGCACACGCACATACACATGCAGGTGCATTGGGGTTTTTTTTGTTGGAAAGATTCACATTGGTTCATAACTGAATTTATGGGAAAAGTATGATTCAGGAAATCTATATCTGCATTCTTGCTATTTTTGAGAATGTATAATTCAGGAAATCCATGTATGAATTCTTATCTTTGATAGGTGGGAAGAAATATTGTAGATTAGTATGTACAAGCAGAATCCCTTTACAAAGTGATAGTTGAAAAGGATGTTGACAAAGAATTTAAGTACTTTTGAAAAACCTGTTAGGAATGCGCTGCTGAAAACTAATCATTGTTGATAGTAATGGTGCATCTTTAAGGGGCTTGTAAAAGATTGCCAGTAAACATGTTACAGTACAGAATGGTGCTTGTAGCACTAATTCAGGGGTGTTGTTAAGGTATTTTTCTTTTGCTGGTTTGCAAGTTATGTAATGTTGTAAATGCCCTGGACAAGTGAATGGCCATTTTTAAAAGCAGTCTCATGATTTTTTAAATTCTTTAATATGGCTGTAGTTGTAATGCATTTAAGTGATCACGTTGTTTAGAATTTTTAATAAAATAATTTCTTTTTTAATCTTCATTCTTTTAACAATGTCCTAGAAAGTTTCAAGAACTTTTTGATGTAATCTAGTTTTCAAATCACCATGACTGGTTTATATAAACTTAGGTGAATGCATTGTTTATGATAATTAGTACAACTTTGTGTGAAATATTTCTGAATATTGTGCAGTTCAGCACTTTTTTTCCCCTTAGCAGTTATAGCTGCATCAGGGAGGGGTATAATGTTTTTGTTCTTGTAGCTTGTTTTTCATTTTAAGAATGATTGATCCAGTTAGATAGCATTAAAAAGCAATTAGTGTGCATATCTTGTACCAGTGATAAAGTGGTTTTTCATTGAAGTTATGACATACAGCTGCTTTATTGCTATATTTGCATACACAAATATTAACAATGTGATTACTTTTTGTATTGCGTCAGTGACTTTATGTTGTCTAGCAAAAAGTATGTTGTAGTCAATAAACAGTATGGTGAAAGAGAGAATGTGTAATTTATATATGTTCAGTGATCTGGAAAAATGTAATGATGAAAGCTCTTCCACCAAAGATAACAAATAAGAGTCTGTCTCATGTAATCTCTCTCTCTTTCTGTCACTTCCCTCCCACATCCTCTCTGTCTCTCACACACACCTTTCATGATAAACATTTATAAAAAAACAACTTTAAGTGTATGTTTAACTTACTGAAATTGAAAGGAAGATTGCTGTGTTCTTTATGTTGTTAAACTTATTGTTACTTGTAAAGTAGATTTTAGGTTGACGAAATATCCCAGTAAAATATACCTTCAACATCTCACTTAAGGAAAACCATTTCACTAAGATTTTCCATCCTTAAGAGCTCGTAGCATAAAGCAAAAACAGATGCAGAATGAGAAAACAACAGTGATCTGCACCAACATGACTACTAATTTATTTTGCTACACCTTTCATTGTAGTCATGCATTGTTTATGTAATGCCAGTTGTGTTTTATACTTAGTTCACATCTTTGTCTTCCTGCATCTTGGTTTTTTTTGTCAGTTGTCCTTCAGAATCTGGAGATTGAAGAGACAAGACTGATTTTTATCTTAAATGCATAAAGTCAGACATGACATAGTCATGTTATTTATAACAAATTCTCTTCTATATAAAGCTGTAATCAATACATAATGTATAGGTAAGGTATTAGATGAAAAGCAGAGGGTTATATGCAGCGTAGCAACTAGCATTTTTAACAATTTCTGATGGCTGACAGACGAAGAGTGATAGAAAATTAGATAACAATCAAAATGTAAGCATTTAAATTTGAAGTGGACATATGTGCTGTTAAAATGAAAACATTAACTCATTTATCTATCCTTTAGGGGCCTAGTTGGTACTTTTGGGAGAGAACCATTTTTTCATAAATACTGCATTATGAATTTATGGATATTAAAGCTTAAGATTTCAATAACTGTTTGTCTTTAAAACACAAATAACAGGGGTTTTTAAAAGTGAAAACTGAACAAAGAATCACTTTAAGAATGAATTTGGTTTGAAAATTAGTATTTACTTACTAGTTCACTTAATTCTCACGTCTCTCATATGCTTATACACTGAACTAAAAAAAAAAAAAAATTCAGGTTGTTCAAAAGCTATAAAGCTGGACTCAGGAAATAGTAGGTATGCCAAATAAGTTCTAAAACTTTTATTGCAAATAGCTAAGTGTAAAATAACTTGCATTGTTCAAGCAATATCTTTATCATCTCATGACAGTAACTTTTTAAATTTTACATTTCTATCAATTGAAGTTTCACTCAGTTTTTAATGTTCTTTTGCACAATGGACGAAATGGCATGTATAATGGTAAATGAAATTTTGCTATTCATTATATTACACATGATTAATACTTCCTTTATGTGTTATATAGAATGCACCCATTCTCTCTTCTCTCAACTTTAATATTGAAACCAAAGTAATAATTCTTTTAATTTAGACCAGCTGCTGTTGGGTTGTTGTTGATCAAGTTTTAAGTAGGTAGGGCAAATGCTCTCATTTTTGTCCTTATCATTCTGTCATTTCTTATGTGTTTGCAGATTCAGATGTTGGAAGGCAGAGTTATGTGCAAGAGGCATTTATGCAGCAGATACTTAGTGCACAAAAGCCAACACACCTGTCTCATCCAGGTGAGAGACAATAGGCATCACTCATTAACTTTAGAATATTGGTATAAGCATGTGTATATGTGTGATTTTTATTTTAGCATATTATTGATTGTTTGATTTTGCGTGATGGGCTGGCAGTCATTCCCTTCATAAAAGACTGTCACATTTATGTATACTTAAAAAAGCCTGATTTTTTAAAATCCTATTTAATGTATATAACCTTTCCCTATGTGTAATATGCCGGACTGATGATACTGATATTGCTCGGTGTATGCACAGTATTAATGGCCATAAATAAAATGCAGCCAGTTATGTTTATGGCACTGTACTTAAAAATTTGTGTTGTGAAATGCCTAACTAAATCTAGAAGAAACTATGACTATCTTTTGGCTCCTTTGCCTTGGACTGCTGCCAGGCAAGGTAAGAAACTTGATTCTTTAAAAAAAAAAGGAAAGAGAAATGTCAGAATCTTGTTTTGGCAGAATTTAGGGGATACATAAGACAAGGTAACATGACAATACCCTGTTCTGATTGGCCAGCCATCCGAGCTTAATGTTGTGTTCTGTTGTTATCAGAGCTAATATAAAGTAAGACGCTTATGCTCAAACTGTTGGTTACTGAAAAAAAAGTTGATTGTTGTTGTCACTTATTTTGGTATTTAATTGCAGTTCAACTGTATTAATCTAGTTGGAGAGTTTGGCAAACTTTTAATAGAAGTTACCACGGCAAATTAACAAGCAAGTCACATTGCAAGTGAACCACATGCAAACACTAGACTGTCTATCAATTTGAAATAAGTGGAGGATTTGATGCTTTTGTGTGTGGCACATTTATTTTGAAAACTCAATTAGTTAAGTATTCACTCGTTATATTAAAGTGCTATTACAAGATTGTCAAGTGAGGAGGTTTTCAAAATTTTGTTTTGACAAATGACACCGACAGATTTCTATAAACATGAACAGTTGATATTTTGGAGAGAAAGATTCTGGTTTTAACTTGCTTATGTCTTTGGTGGTACTTAAATTTTTCAGAAACAGTTTTTTAAAACAATTATCAATTAAAGAAAATATTGTAAACATATAAGCTACCCATTATCTTGGACCAAGTTTTTACATTTCTAAAAGTGATGCTGTAGAATACTCTTGAGTATTTGTTTGCTTAGAGTGGATAACTAGCATGTTTTGGCTTATAGGGATGGTGGGTATTTGAAGAGACTATTAAATAAAGTGTTTGTTAAGTATTTTGTTAACAGAATATATCCAATTGGTTTTGTATTAATTCCCCTGCTATGTTCACTGTTTGTCAGGTCACTGAATCAGGCACGACATTGTATGATAAATTTCTTTTAAAACATATTCTGTTACTTAGTAGGTTCTGACAAACAGGAGCGCTTTTTCTTAAATGTGCAAAGCAGAATTTTCTTGAACATCTAAACAAATCTTTACTAAAATATTATGAATTATGTTAGAAACAGTTAAAAAGCAATGAGAAAGTGTAGCAGTAGCAGGAGTGAAGATCAAAACTTAAATGCAAGCTTTTTTTATTTGAGAAGAAGATGTCATAGTAAAAGCAAAGTGAATGACAGTGCTGTCACTGGTGTGTGTCGTGCAGGTGCCCGATTCAGTGTTCCTGGTGGCATGGCCATGGCAGGGGCTGCAGCCGCAGCCTTCGGCACCATGGGGGTTGGGGCATTTGCTCCTCAATACCCTTTGGCCTTTCACCGTCTGGCCCAGACGTACATGCATGCCATCTGGCGTCAAGGTCTCTATCACCATTCATCTGCTTCTTCTCCCTCCTCCTCCTCTTCCTCTGCAACCTCTGCCACGGTCTCTTTGCAAGCCTGGAATACCACTGCATCGGCCCCTTGTGGTCCATTCCCTGCTGTGTCCCAGTCTGGTGCATCAACTTCAGGAGAAAGAACTTCCAAGCGCACTATGACACCAGCTGAGCGCATGAGGGAGTACCGAGAAAAGCTTAAGCGCAATCCGGAGGTGTACCAGCGCTACAAGCAGATGAATGCCCTGAGAAGTCGCCTTGCACGTATGAGGCGTTCACAAGAGCAGGTACAGAAGGACAGAGAGAAGGCTCGGATCCGCAACCTGCGTTATCGTAGCCGTCTGCCTGATGGCATGGATCTAATGGCCTTTGCTGCAGAAACTTCAGCCCTGGATTTTAGCAATGCTGGTCCTGCCACCCCACCCTCTGCATCAGACACAGAGAGGTCACTGGCACCTTCTAGCCCATCTTCAGATTGGGAGCCACCTGTCTCTTTTGGGGATCCGCCCACATCTTGATAGCAAATTTATATCTTTATCTTTTTTTATGAGTGAACAGTAAGGAATTTCAGTAGTGATGTGGGTGTTTCAAATGGAAAGATACTTAGGTAGTTAAATAGTCAAAGAGGACTAGGAGAGCTAGCCTTAACTGTATCATTTGGCTGGGCTTGTGTCCCACTTACTCTAACCTACTGTCAAACAGTTTGCGAGCAGCCTGAAACTTGCTACCCATTGTGCTGCATACATTTGCCCATTTTACTGACACAAAAAGACATATCTGGATCTTGAAAAGTAGAGTGGCAGGGTCTAAGAACAAGACAAGATGATAGCCTAACCTGTTCAAATAAAGGTGCGTGTAAAGGTGTGTACACAATCCTTTGCAAATATATCAGCCCTGAACTATTTGTTACTTGATGTGTTCAGGTGAACTGTATTTTCTGTGTGTGCACACATGCGCGCATATGACTGACCCTCATTCAGGAGCAAAAATACTTGCAGTTGCTTTGACGCTTTTTTATTTATCAACATTTAACAGATATCTTTTCAGTATGGTAAGTGCCACAAACCTAGACCATGAGCTCCCGATTGGTAACTTCAAGTCAAAGGCTGGAAAGGAATGAACTTCATATCTTGTTTGTTAAATTAAATGAATACCATTAAATGGTAAAAGAAGCTGATTTCTTCGAGTTTTGTTATACTCAAACACATCTGCCCATCTTTTTGTGCAGAATTGTGGCATGGCTGGTTGAGTAGTTTATGTTTATGGGGTTATATTTTACTTTGGAGAAAGAATAGTGGTGCAGTTACATGCCAACAGTTATGAATAAAAGGAACTGAATAAGTTTATATGCAGTAGATACCTTCAATAAAACAAATGGTATATCTAACAATCAGGCAGCAGTTATACAGGCAATAAGTAATACTAATTTATCGTAATGATAACCCCAAGTCAAGTATGAATCGGAGAAAATTTGATAAAAGTGATCAGCATCTAAAAAATGTGGCAATGAGGGGAGAGTTTAGCAGTCAGATCCCATGGTTTGACATCTCATGTTGGTTATATAATATGTTTGTATCAGCAGCTTTATTGCTGATGATTATCATAACTCATGTGGTTGAGATTGGGCTTTAACAGCTGACGGCTATAGCTATGGCCATGTATAGGGTGGTAAAGAACAGATTACATTGACAATGATGAATTTTTAACGTTAATCTTCTTAATTTGACAGAAGTTAGCAATTTTATAAAAAGAATCAACAACTTGAGTTATAAAAATCTGCAGTTTTTTGAAAGTGTCCAGAAGAACGTGGTGAACTGGAAAATAGCGTAAACAAACTTGCACTGTGGCTGATATTTACTAAAGGATAAGTAAACTTGAATATGAACCTTTTTTTCGGGGAAATAATTAGTGCAAATTGTACTGTTGAATCCTGTGTATCAGAAGCCTTGGTGAGAAAATTTGTGTAGTATAAGACATCAATTGAAATCACTTTGAAAGGGATGAAGGTGATTTCAAAGGGGACTCATCAAGATATTTTTCCATTTTGTTAAGATGCAAACTTTGAGGATTAAGCATTTTAAGCTGAAAAGATAGAACATTTTAAAAATATAAATGTAGGTAATCAGTCAGAGGTGTCTAAAAATTTTTGAATTTTTTAAAGCACTCAAATCATATTGGTTGTGCAGTTACAGGTAAGGGTTTTTAAAAGGAAAGCTTTGCTTGAGGCATTATTTGAGATAAAGATTATGAGTATCTAATGGTGACTTGTGACCTAGTCATAATTAGCAATTCTTTGCAGTGGAATCTTATTTTTTGCATTTATTACATCTTTTACTATTCCTTCCCATCTTATACTTTTTGCTTCTATATTTATACTTATTTTTCAAAGACAGCTCTTGCTTTTTTAAAATGGGCATTGTAATATTTTTTTTGTTTTGAGCTATTTATGGTTTTTTCTTTAAATCATGTTACTTTTACACCTTGATCTTAGATATTGATGTCACACTGTAGGATGGCTGCTTGTTAGCACTGTTATAATAGTTGTGAAACATGGTCAAAGGAATGGAGGAAGCAAGAAAAAACACCCACAAACCACCACTCATCCTTCCAGACTTCTCAGTGTGTGTGTGTGTGTGTTTGTGCTCAAATGCATGCATGTGTGTGCATGCAAAAAATCCCTTTTAAAACGATGCCAAAGTCTGTTAATGAGATTGCAGTAGTTTATTTTGAGCTCTTATTGGTGACGGAAGTCATCAAATGGTGGTGAATGTACAATTTCTGATTTTGTTGGCAAATTGTTTTGTTGGTAGTCCCATGAATGATTACACATTTTTTTGTTGTCTTCTCATTGAGACTTGTTAAAATGTTTTCTCTGTATGTTTTTTATGTGTTTTATGTTTGAACACTAGGTTTATAAATCAAGAGAATTTGTTAAATTTTATTGTTGTTTCAGTGGTAGAGGTGTCTATTTTGGTTGAAATTTGTTGTAGAAGCTTATTTTTAAACATAATAGTACTATCTGCAGAAAAATATATGAATTTTTTCATGTCTTTTATAAAAATGGTGCACAGCACTGCTGATTTTAATGATGTTCTTATTTATTTTTAATGTAAATGCTAGCTCTATAGCCACACATGGCAAAATCTTCTTGCAGACACTTCTAAAATCTCTTAACATGGAATTTTTGTTAAAGGAGTTAAGTTTTGGACTTACCAGCCTATTTTCCATTTTTTGAATGCCCTGCCTATTGATTCTGAAGAATATGCCACTAGGTGGTCAGTGATCATCAAGAAGTTGTTGGGAGTCAACCCCTAGTGACTGAATAGAATCATCCATTCTTTACCTAGCAAGTAGCACTTTTCTTTTGTCTCAACTGTACACAGGGTTAGTATTATACAGGGATAGGAAATCTTTCTGGAACATGGTCATCTATTGTAAAAGAAAACAGTAAAAGGTCTCTGCGGTTATTTATTATCTTAGCGATTCTTTGTCCAGTAAAGCAAGAAAATCAGCATTAACTAGGTGTTGGAAATTAATGAACAAGCCAGGTGTGACGACAGCAGTATTATCATTTTTTTGTTGAAAGAGTGAATCAGTAATAAGGATTGATTTAGGCTGAAGTCAGAGCTTGGTACCGATCTCATGTTAAGGTGTTTTATAAACTACATATGTGATAATAAAGTAGTTGCTTTAAAATCAGTCTTTGAATTTGTAGAAACTGTTATGTTCATAACAAAACCCAGAAATACCAGTTTCAGCACATGCCAGTTTTCATATAACCTGCTAAAGCACAAAAATAGTTGGTTGACAGTTTTATTAGAAATTGAGAGCACACTGTGTGTTGTGTGTGTGTGTGACCAGGAAAGAGGTTTTTGTTCAGAGAGAGACTTGATGTATTTAATTTTATGACATGTTGAAGAAAAAGTACAGAATGTGAGTGCCATGTGATTGGATCTGCTGATCTATATTGATGTGTTTTTGTACTTTGTAAAGAAATGTTAATTAGAATCAAAAATGCAGTTGGTGAATCATTCTTGCTAGACCTTTGGCTGGTCTTGTTATTGGATGTTGACTGGAAGGGGGATCAGAACCAACAAAGCAGCTACAGTGTTCTTTATTCTTTGTCTGCAAATTCCTGATGAAAGGCAAGGAGCAGAAAGTGAGTGTCATTCATCCGATCTGCTGAATTACATTTATGTGATTTTGATCTTTATTAAAAAATACTACTTAGAGAAAAACTGCAGTTGGAGAATCATCATTATTCCTAAACCTTTGACTGGTTATTGAATGTTAACTGGAAAAG
This sequence comes from Marisa cornuarietis, assembly GCA_004794655.1. Lineage (NCBI taxonomy): Eukaryota > Metazoa > Mollusca > Gastropoda > Architaenioglossa > Ampullariidae > Marisa > Marisa cornuarietis. The sequence goes on from SMMW01000135.1 coordinate 1,246,228, forward strand.
GGAATGAGAACTAACAAAGCAGCTAAGATGTGTATTCTTTGTCTGCAAATTGCTGTTGAAAGCATTTGACACAAACCATTTTTATTTCAAATTATCAAATGTAATGGTGTTTTCCTCACATAAAGGGGAAGCTTACATGTGGATTTTTTTCTCGCCTCTGCTGCTTGGGCACACAAAGCTCGTTGAGCTTGGTATAACAAGAGATTTTTGTCAGAATGGATTAATGAACAAAGATGTCTTTCTGTTGTGCAGTGCTTTCCATGCCACCAGGTTGTGGTCAGTTTTTACATTATGTGAAGGAGAACTCTCACAAGTAGTAAGCTTTGTAAACTTTAATGATTGAAGGGAATGAAATCATATCAGGGAGTTTGTACTGTTTGGCTTTAGAGTGTCGGCCATGTGCACAGTTGTTCTACATGACCATCAGGTGCACATATGATGCGCAGACTAATCTGTTAGATCCTGAGTTAAAATGTTAACTCTTTGCTTGATGAACTGCTGCTGCCTTTTCTGTCATAATGGATACATCCTTCCTGTGATTTCTTTTTTAATTGAAAACCATGCTGACACCTGAACAGCTGTTGTTTTATCAGCAGAGAAAAAGTAAATCTCACAGTAAAATGATGGTCCTAGCTAAGATTCTGTATGGATTCTTACTTGTACATCCATTTTCTGTTGCTAATGCATCAGAAGACACACACATGCTCATATGTGCACACACACAATGCACGCACACACGTACACGCTGGGTTTTGAGATTTGTTTATCTCAAGCATGCAGAGATGTTTGGAACTGATTTCCCACACTGAATGTGGAGCTTTTTCCTCTCGTGCATGTTAAAGTTTTTAAAAGCATTGGTATGCTATTTTCTAATTTGAAGTTTGCTTCATGTTGTTTTTGGTGGGCAACCACAAAACAATGACAGTAAAAATATTGGTGTGGCAATGAGGACTTTCTTTTTAATGCATTTAATTCCAGATGGATCTCCCTATAGTCCCATATATCTTGCTTTGAACTATTTAAACGCCTAAGAATATACTTTTACATGTCCTGTTATTGTTTAGTTGTTAATGGTTTTTGTTGACAGTCAAACCTCAATTATTGCCCAAGCAATCTTTCAATAAATGGCCAGGTTTGCTTGAGGCAGTTTAGACCCTGGCTTGTCAATTTGTTCTGAATCACTTTTGCACATAGTAGATCTCGTGAAGGACCAGAGAATTTATTTTGTTCATTTATTCATGCATGCACACTTCCACTGTCTTTGATAAGAGGAGGATTCCCACCCTTTATTTCTTTTTTATATATACAAAATATTCTACTTAAAGAAACCAGCACATGGTTCTGGATTTTTACTCTGTGATAGCCTTTAATATTTGTGAGAACAGTTTACATGTACTGACATACAAAAAATAACTTACATCTGTCTCCACATTTTTATTATACATCTGGTGTCAGGTTATTGATGATATTTTTTTAAACTTTCATTATATATATTGCACTAGCAACAGGGTAAATTAAAAATAAAAACCTGCACTCCAGTAGGTCTTTTGTTGAAAATATTAAGGGCAGATCTTTGTATATAGCAGTAAAATATCCTATTGGTATTTATCTGATATCAGAAATGTTTTTTTAAGTTGCATGTTGGTATTATAGTAGGATACCTTAAGCATGATTGTTTTGTTTTATAATTTTTCTTTGGATGGGTATGAAAAATAATCATTACTTGAATGCAGGTTTTGGGTCTCTATGTGAGAAAATGGCCTTTTCTCTTGAAGCAGGCAAACCACTAAAGTATCAAAACATTTAAAGTTTGATAATAGCTTGTGAACAGTTATTAAGATTTTATTATATATAATTATTATTTATAATTATTTTTAGCTTTTATTTGAATATGTCAGTGAAGGGGAGGTAAAGTAAAAGAAGATAAGATGAAAAATGCGATTCACAAGAGAGAATAAAAAATGGCCTTAATAATGCTGTTTGAGTAGGGTCTGAGGAAGGAGAAGAGCTCTGTGCAGATTAAATTTATCATGCTATAATGTTCTCTGAGTGTTTCCTGTCAACTGCATATACAATGAACCTGCAACAGCACATTTATATAACACTCACATGGATATGCCCTATAGTTTATATTTTCACTTTGCCAGCACAAACAGCCTGCTTGTTCATTAACTAATGGTGCTTTGTACATCTAGAAAATTAATTTTATTTAGTTTTCACATCTGGTCTCCTTTGTCATCATGAATAATGTGGTTCATACTAGGGCTTGAATGAAACATCTGTACTGAAAATAAATTATGTAAATGATTTTTTTAAACCAAGCCCTGTTTTTAAAGTAATACAAAACTATGCCTGGAATGAAAAAAAAGATTTTTCTCTCAGCTTTTTTTGGTCCTTAAAAGACGGTAAGATACAGTTATCATTGAAGTACATTATCTGCTGGGTCATCATATTGTGTTAGCTATATTGTCACTGCATTTTTATTTGTATTTGGTAATGGGACATATTCCAAGATGAGTAGTCATTGATCCACATAAAATCACTTTGGCTTGGAGCTGTAAGGATTAAAAGGTCTATGTGCAGTGCATTCACAATTGTTAGCCATTTTACCAAAACAGCACATTTTATGTTAATGAATTTTTTATGTAACTTTTTTGGTAAAGAACTGGGGATTAAAATAAGTTTCTCTGTTTAATAAACAAATAAGTTTATATTTACAGGCACATATATATATATATATATATGCATCTTTTTATTGTGCAACCATAGAGGGTGGCCCTTGAATTAATTTAAGCAATTTATAAACATGAAGACAATATTTATTTGCATATTCAGTTATTTTATTGTTCATTGTTTTCATGAAGTATCATGAACATTGTTGACATTGCAATCCAGTAGATCATTTTACATTTATACATGATTTTTGAAATGTCACTATGCTTTATTTGTTAATCTGTAGTTTTAATTGCACAGTATTCTTGTAAATTGTTTTAGCACCAGAATACAGTGAATAAAGTAGTGGCTGATCTGTGGCTGTATTGTTTTCTTTCTTATATGATTATCTGGTTTCTAGATTATGTATTGGTTGGTAGTGAGAACTTATTATATGCTAACAGATTTGTAATATCTTTTATAACTAATATTTTAGGGTAAACTTCTCACTCTCACTCAGTGTGTGTGTGTGTGTGTGAGAGAAGGAGAGAAAGTGTGTGCGTGTGAGAGAGAGTGTGTGTGTGTGTGTTTGGAGGGAGATGAAGGGTGAAAGCATATGTAGCTACACGTGGATGCATCCGTACATTTTTTTATTTAATGGGACATAGTACTTAGGCATCTCACTTAGCATTACACTCATAAAAGTAAATTTTATCTGTTAACTTTTTTTAAAAGCTTTTTACTTGATAGTGTGATACTAAAGAGTTGTTTCTGCTAAAAGAATAAAATGAAGAGGGCAATCATTTGATATTCCATTCTCCAAATATAAAAAAAAGGTGAAGGACATTATTTATATGAATACACTTTTGTGCAGCTGCAAAATGCACGTAATCTGGGTTGTTAAGTCTTGTGTTTCTGCCAATGGTTTGTGCAGGGCCAGACCTTGATGTGTTCCCACTGGCAATGCATCGCAATGTATGTGGCAAAGAGTCCTTTCTTCACCCAGCACCCGCTCACATCCAGGTAAAATCCTGCATCCATAGTTATGAACTGGTAGTAAAGCTTTCTCTTAGCTATGGACCAGATGCAGTCTGTTCCCTCACACATGTAACAGTGGAATAGTTGCTAGTCTTTGTTTATAAGGGCTAACAAGTACAATGGACCCTTTACTAACACTGCTACAAAAGTCTTAGTCTGTATCTTACTATATCTACCTTGATTTTGCCATAGTCCCCTGTCAGGAACATAACAGTTTCTGCCTCTTATTCACTGGGCTTTACTTTCAGTCTCCCCTTCAGAATTTAATGACACAGTGTCTTTCAAGTCTTGTTTGCTGCCATAGATCTTTCTTTGGAGTGGGGTGAATAGGAATATATCAGCAGTTGCTGTTATGTATCTTGCGTTATCCCTGCTACTACAGATCTCTGTCCACTGCTGGTGGCAGATGAGCAGTTTCACGCTGTGCCGTTGGTCTCATCTTGCAGCTGTGGAGCCATGGGCAATCTCCTTTTTGCATTTTTAGGAAAAGCTTTGTTTTCATTACCATGGATTCAGTTGCCTATTTGTCATTCTTATTATTACAGTTCTACACCACGGCCATCTGTTTTTATTTCAGCAGTTTTGATCTTACTAGAATTAACCCATTATATGTTTTCTTCAGGGTTAGCAACGATTTACAGTTAGGTTTATACAGACCTTCTGTTTCCCATTTCAGAACCATTTATAGGTTTATTGCTTTAGGTTTCTGTTTCTTTTAAAAACCATGGCTGTGACAGTTTAGAGAAATAATTTTTCCTGTAAAGTCTAATCTTAATCTTAGTCTAACTCATCTAATGTGTGTGGGTGTGACTTCCTTATTCTTGCTTAGCTAGTGTCATTAGTATTGTGGATGTAGATGCATGAAAACATCAGTATGTGTATACAAAACATTTTCGTACTTCCTGAAGAAAAGCAACATCATCCATATTTTACAAATTATATGTATACAAACACACAGTTATATACATTTGTGATGTACTTCTGTGTCCTGAAGCTACTTACATATTCTGTATTCCTTTTACACTTTATTTGTTCTGTTTTGTCTTTTGTCTTGGTTGTTTCAGATTTTGTTCTTTTTTTACTAATGATGAATGATAGCTTGTTTTTATATTAATCTGTAGTGTTTAAATCTATGTGAATATCATCATCAAAATACATTAACAAATTAGAGAGCCTAATGTGCTTTTTTAAGCTACTGAAGTTCAGACATTGCAAGCCCCTTATTTTGATTGTCAGACTTGTGGACCCTGTAGTCAAACACTTTGTCAAGGTTGGTGCATCAGTCCCTTGTCCACACAAAGGTGTTATTTTACATTTGCAAAATGCAAGCTCCATTACATGTGATAAATTTTTTGAACCGTGGGTTTGCTTCAGCATGTTTTTCAACATCAGCATCACAGATACAAGACCATTACTATCATGGAACGATTTCCATGTTTCTTTGAAAATAGCACTGCATTGAGCAAACCAGTCTTCTGTACTTCAGTTTGTAAAGAATAATTTGAAGGCAACAAACACATTCTGCCAATCTACTCTGCCTCCTGGGACAGAAGTGTTTATGGATACAACAATCCTGCACTGGTAGGTACTCTTTAAACTTTTGTCATTTTAAATCTGTAATGCTGATGTTGTGTCGACCATGTTGAACAACAGCTGTATTCACCAACATTACTTTTTTTTTTTTTAATGACACCTAGATTGAATGTTCCCCCTTTTTGAGATTTTCATAGGGTTCATTCTCCAAAAAACCCTGAAGCCTTGCAATGTTGAGCATAGTTTCATTGAAATGCTCACAGACTTCTTTTTAAAACTGAAAGATGCTGATGTGGCCTTGTTTCAGACCATTGCAAAAGACTTTACAAAGAGCAAACGACTGAGAGATCCTGAAAACTCACCACATTTTCTTGGAACAGCTGTGCTAGAAAGTTCTTCAGCAAGTTTAAATTGTTTTTCTGGGCTAAAACTAGAATCTGTATTCTCTGGCTTGCAGAATCAGAATAACATGTTAGATTCCACAAATGCATATCATAAGGACGTACTTGTTGGAGACAGGTATCGCCGGGTAAGAAGGGGCACTATTCAGAACATCTCAGGAGGAGAATCCAGCAGTGGAAGAGAACTGTTAGATTCTTTAGATACACGAGGGCTTGAACTAGCTGCCAAGAAAAGAGAGTACAACCGAATCAAGCAACGAGAACATCGAGCAAGACTGACACCCGAAGAAAAGAGACTTAAGTATCAAAGAAGGAAAGAACTGGCAATGAAGAGGAAAACAAACATCATATGATTGTATTTGGTGTGCTTTTTGTGGAGTTGGTTTTATAATGCAAATATTTCCATGATTAGAGTTATATGCATCTTTATTTGCTGTTCATTACAAGCTCATTATTTCATTTTTTGTTATTCATCATACAGTTAATAAAAGTCTTTCCTTTGGTCCTTCTTTGTTGTTTTGTTTGCTAGAAAAATACTTTGATATTTAAGAACATGAGATGAATTTAGAATTAAGAAGTGGAATTTTTCAAACTGACATTTCCTGCCTGCCTAATTACTTTTTTAAACTTTATTATTCAATGGTAGCAGTTTTGTCATGAAGGCACTGAAACAACTATTCATTGTGAATGATAAGTACAAACAGGCTGCAAAAGTGAAATGAATTTTTTAAACTCCATAATAAAAACATTTACATATCGTTTGATGGTTTGAAGTTTCATAAATGTAATTTGAGGCAGACATAAATATGCAGTTTTCATACTTGGGATGAAAGGCTTTTTCCTATCTATCTGGTTTACACCATGCAACATATTATGGGCAATCTTGTCTGCAGCCTTTTGCTTTATGGAATTAATTCTCTTCACCGTTGCAGTTTTCATTTTTCCAATCTACAGACCATGTACTTGCTAGCTACTTCTTCTGCTGCTTGGATTTTGGATTTCTATATATAAATGGCATAAATCAAAAACTGTTGGTAATATGTAATTTTTGTGCCATCAAGCCTTATGCTCCATTAACTTTCTAGATCATTACTGTGTCCACATCCACAATTGTTTTCTTGTGCTAGGTGAGTTATCTGTATGCTTGCCAAAATTGACAACCATGTGCTCTGCTGCCAACTATGTTCCCACTAGGAGCTCATTCAAAATGCAGCTTAAACCAAGTATTCAAATTAATCTTTCGTCACCTTGTATGCCAAATCTCCCCCTACCATATCTTGATGCTGTGTTGTTGTTTCGTTTGTTTATTTGTTTGTTGAGATGTTTTGGTCTATATTTGTATGTTATATTCAGTTTGTTCTATATTTGTGTATCTTACTTTGTTTTTGTAAAACTCTTTCCACCTCCTATATAGTGGGTAAGTGCACTGTAATTATTTATTAAAATGGAATGGCCTACAGAATGCATTTTTGGGGGTAAGTGAGGTGAACTGGATGGACAAAGCAGGTGACAAGAATCAACAGAGGCCGTTTTTAAGGAGTATTAAGTAATTCCTGTGTAGTATAGTCCGTCCTCTCCTGTATGTTTTCCAGGGTTGGAAATCCTAGTGATTAGAGGAGCAGTGTCTGAAGCCAAAAGTGTGCATGTGTGTCTCAGTTCAATAGATGCATGATAGGGTGTCCCCAGCTGTCCCAGCTTTAGAGAGGGTACCTTAATATATATAGAGGGCTGACAATGACAATGACCAACTTTATTTGTCCCAGTGGGCAATTTGAATATGGGATTGTGGTCTAGTTCAACAATGAAAAAAAAGAGAAAAAAAAGATAAATAAATGAAAAATGAAAAAAAAGAAAGAAGTGGGCAAGTAGCATATATATAGATCCCCCCAAAAAAATTACAAGGAAATCAAGTATGCACCTACAACATCACACACACACACATCATTGACAATTCATCTAAGATTGAGCAACTAGACTGCAGATGGCACAAATGAATTCAGGTGTCTCTTACTCTTACAAATAGGCATGGCATAGCGTTTACCTGAGCTTAATAATACAAATTCTTTTGTTAGTACATGTTCAGGTAATGATAAAATACATGAAGCTTTCCGTACTATTTGCTGGTCACAAAAAGAAGCTAAATCCCTCTGTTTGATACCAATTAGAACAGATGTTCACAACACCGTTCAGACTATTCCTATCATGGACAGAGAGATTGCGAAACCAGCATACAAATGAAAAAGATAGAAGACTCTCAATGAATGACTGGTAAAAACGACCTAAGATTACTTGGCTAACTGAAAAACTATTTAATTTACGCAAAAGGTACATCCTTTGTTGGCCGCGTTTAACAATGTGTTCGGTATTAACATTCCATTTGAGCTGGCTATCAAAAATAGTTCCCAGATACCTGAAGGAATTAACAGTTTCAATAGATTTACTATGTATCACACTGGGGATAAAAAAATCCTCTTTGGTCTTCCTAAAGTCTATAACTATTTCTTTAGTTTTGTTTACATTCAACTCTAGATAATTCTCATCGCACCACTGTACAAAATTTGTTAAGGCATTACCATGATCTTTCGTATGTTCCTGTAAGAGTCAACAATGCAGTATCATCAGAGAACTTGATGAGGTAGCTATTATCCTCCGTGCTTCTGCAGCTGTCAGGATAAATAACAGGGGTGATAGACAACAGCCCTGTGGGGAGCCAGTGCTTGTATTAACGGTATCAGAATAAATACTATTAACATAAACCCTGTGCTGTCTACAAGTAAAAAAATTCACTATCCATAAAACTAGTTGATGTGGAAGGTCAAAATCAAAACTCAGTCTCAAAGCCAAAGTCTCAAAGGTGTGGTTGCACTGTGTTGAATGCAGAACTAAAATCTGCGAAGAGTAATCTGGCATGCGTCTTTGGCTTTTCCAAATGTTTATATAGTGTGTTCAGAATGAACAACTTGGCATCGTCGACACCCCTCCCCCTCCTGTAAGCATATTGCAGTGGGTCCAGTTTACTCTCTACAGATGTTAAGATTAGAGTTTTGACAATTTTCTCAAGAGTTTTCATGACGAGGGAGGTTAGAGCTATTGGCTATTGATCTTGTGTTTCAGGTAGGAGATTTGGAGCAGTTTTTTTCCAGGCAATTGGTCTCAAATGGCCCAACTTTTTTTCTGTATCAGCAAGAAGAGCCCATCTGTAGATTGTGGAAACTATGAGGGACTTGTACGTTAGTTCATGGTAGCAAACCTGATGGTGCTAGTGCACAAATTCTGTTTAGTCTGGCCATTGCTGCTATTGCTGTTGCAATCCTGACGTATGGTTTTTCCATGCAGCTTCCATCTTTGGACAGGCTGGCTCCCAGGTACTTTAGACTGTTGACCTCCTTGAGCTGTTCTCCATTTGCGTTCATTAGACAATGCTGAAAATTGCATTGTTCAGAAATGTTGGTATAATGATCCTATGGTCCTGACTTTGTTTTGAAGTTCATGCTGGAAGCTAATTCCCTTGCAATAAGTAATGTTAGCAATGCTGCAAAAGGTTATTGGATGCTGGGCATATTGCATTAACTTGACCAATGTTTATGAGTTCTTACCAAAACCATAATTCTACACTTTCTTTAAAAGGTGACAGCTTTAAGAGGTTTTTCTTTTAGTTTTCTCTCTTTCTCTTCCTATATATATATATAGCCATACTGGGATGAATATGCCTATCAGCATAAACCCTGAGATTTGTACCCACACCCTAAATCTATATCTGTATGTTTATGTGCGACCACATGTGTGTGTGTGTGAGAGAGAGAGAGAGGGAGAGAATGGGCACAAGACTTCTGTTGCTAAGGGCTTAAAAAGGTTTTGGTGGTTTAAAATTGTTTCAATGCTATGATTTTCTTTTATTCTTTTCATCTGTTTTCTCCAGTATTAGACATAGTAAAATTATTGTGACAGATCAAGAGTGCATTAAAACACTGCTTTATTATAGGAAATCCCTTATACTTTGTGAAATATATACAGTGAAAGAGCAAAATATTTCAAGCAAAAGGTGGTTTTGCATCAAGCTTAATACTGTAGAATCTTCTGTATAAAAATCTGGCATTTGTTGATAGGAATTCCACACGATTGACCAGAATATATGCATTTTTCATTTATACAGATTTGCAGATTAATCAGTATCAAGCCAAAAAAAAAAAAGACATTGAAGGATGTCAGTTATGCTTTAAAATATTACTTCTAATTTTGATGCGTCTTTGGTTTAAACCCTTATATCATTGAATGTTTACATTTATGGATGAAGTATTCATGGTCTAAATTGCATTTCTCATATTGAGCATATTTGTCACTGGGCTACCTGAATTTAATAGTTGTGCAATATTCAGAAATAAATCTGAAACTGAGAAGCAAGTTCATGGGTAGTGTTTTACTTATGTGCTGTCCTGTTGGCAGAAAAGGGATATAATTTTTTTTGGTGATGAAAGCATGAGGACTGCAGTGATAACTGCTGATTAGTTAGGATAGAGATGGTGATAATTTTCACAGATTCCACCAACATATGAGATTTCCCCCAAAATCTCTCATTACATTTAACTAACAAAGTGGTCATAATTTCAAATTATTATACAATCATTCCTCATCAACTGTACTGTAAACATATTTGAAAATTCACACCGGAGATGCTATCCCTTTTTGTCTCAAAAGACTTCATTTCATTTGATAGAAGTGTAACCATAAAAAACACATGAGATTTCTTTTTTCAGGTATTTTTGATTATTTAAACAGTTTATGTACCATCCTGAAACAAAATATCAGTAGGCATGGCAGAGGGATTATTAAAAGTCTATTTTCATTTTGTAAGCTTACAATTTTCTTTATTCATTGGCATCTCTGGTAACAAAAATAGTCACATATAATGCTATCATTGTTTTCATTCCTATCATGAAAATTGTGATTTTGTTTTTAGCATAGCTGTTATATTTAGACTGTTGTTGATGGTGTGAGGTGTTGGAGGGGGTAGACAAGGGGGAGGTGTTGGAGAGGCTGATGGACCTTTAAGATGGAAAGAAGAGGGTTTTTGAAAGTCTGATGGATCTTTAAGATGGAGAGAATGGGGTGTTTGAGGCTGATAGATCTTTAGGATGGAGAGAAAGAGGATGTTAGATAGGCTGATTGATCCTTAAGATGTAGGGAAAGGGGGTGTTGGAGAGGCTGATGGGTCTTTAAAATGGAGAGAAAAGGGGAGGTGTTGGAGAGGCTGATTGATCTTTAAGATGGAGAGAAAGGGTGGGGGTTGTTGGAGAGGCTGATGGACCTTTTGGACTTTTAAGAGAATCCCAAATCTTAGTGGAGAGCATCATTAAAATAGTTCTTCTCTTTTATGACAGTCTGTCCTGATTGCTTTTTTGTCTTTTTTTGTCTCATCATTTCTCCTGTTCTTTTCATTGTATTTGTGTGTGTGTGTGTGTGTGTGCGTGCATACATATACTTGAAAATCTGAGCGATAGTTGTAGGCACAGGTATTTCCAGAAGTTTGACAGTTCTTCAAAGAGTGCAACACTCCTTGTGTGGACCTAACATGAAGTAGTCTTCAGTAACATAGATTAGCAGAATAATCTAAGCTGAGCACTTCAATTTGATCCAGATCTTCTGGCCTCTGAGTATGTTAACGCTACAGATAGATGATCAGCATCAGTGTTAAACTGTGTAATTAACAAGCAAAACAGATCTAACCAATACACAATTTTGAAACGGTACATGGGTGCTCAAGAGTATGAATATATCTTCACTGATACCTAGCAAGAGAATGCAAGGTGTGAAAGCAATTTTTTATTCAACTTTCAGGTCCCAGAAAGCCTGAGTCACCTGTCTTCCTCAGCCATTCCTCTTCCCCTGCATCCAAAACCCTCGCTGATTTCATCAGTTCTTGCCACGTCCAAGCTGCCAGACAACAGATTGATCACTCAGAAAGGAATAAGACATGAGAGGGTTCGAGGCCGTGGGAAAGGTCTTGCCCGTGTGCATTTCAGGTGCAATGATTTGCTTACTTCAGCAAAGGAACGCTTCCCTTGTTCTTATTGTGATTATGCCTCTGTACGCCGCTACAACCTGGAGAGACACATTCGCCTGCGGCATCCTTCCTATCGGTACAAAGTGAGTTAGGGCTTACTTAACAAATAATTGTTACTTCTTCTCTTGTCTTCTACAACCATTGCTACTTTGGGCTCCACATTATCTTTTCACTCCTCATTTTACATTTAGGGAGAACAAAATATTAAAATCATTTGTATCAAATGCCGCAAACTTGACAGAAAGTTACACATTAAAAGTTTAGCCAGTTTGATCTTGTAATCCTGCTTTATTAGGCTAAACTTTTTCCCTCTGGGCCATGGACTGTGTACAAGGCAACAGGTGTTTTCTGTGGTCTAAATTTGCTCATTTGTACCCTACATGTGCTTTTTCAGACAGATTTCTTTCTTCTGAAAGTTGTAAATGATATACTCCTCAGTGCTGACGATGACTAAGTGTCATTTATGGCGGTGTTAGACTTGTCAGCTGCATTTGATACTGTAGATCATTCTATACTTCTACACAGATTTCAGCAGTCTTTTGGTATTCATGATGTTGCTTTGTGTGTGTGTGTGTGTGTGTGTGTGTGTGTGTGTGTGTGTGTTCCTTCTGTCCTGAGATATGGTGTCTCCCAGGGATCTGTATTGGGGCCAATACTTTCAGTGCTATATATGACCCCTCTGTCTGAATGTTATGTCACACCATGCCATATCACATGTGAGTTATGCTGACAATACACAGATTTATGAGACAGCTCCACTTACCGAACTGTCTGGACTACTGACACAGACACAGGAATGCATAGATGATGTAAAGTCCTGGATCCTCTAAAACAGACTGCAACTGAATGACAACAAGACTGAACTGCTACTTACTTGTCCAAATAATTTTCTGAGTCATCCTTCTCTCCCTCAGTTTTCTATAAACAGCTCAACTATTCCTTTCTCTACCTTTGTCCACAGCTTGGGTGTCATTCTCGATCAGAGTTTGAGTTTTCATCAGCATATTTCTCATGTCTGCAGAATTGCTTACCTTGAATTTCGTAGGATCAGTACCATTCGTCATTATCTTACCACTGATGCAACTAAAACTCTAATATGTGCCTTTGTGCTATTGAGGAGGGACTATTGTAATTCTCTTTTAGCTGGAATCCTCAAGTATCTTCTGGACAGACTTCAAAGGATCCAGAATAACGCTGCTCGCCTCATCTGCAGACCATCTAGATATGAACATTTATTATCTATCATATGCTTTCTTCACTGGCTGGCAGTCATGAACCTTATAGCCTAAAAACTTTCCACTTTGACTTACTCTGGCGTTTGTTACACTGGTTGTTGGTACCTCTCCGAACTCTCCCATCTACACGCCCGCACAACTTCTTTGCTCATCTTCTGACACCAAGCTTCTGTGAGTCCCACTAGGACAAAGACGTATGGACAAAGGCCTTTCTCCTACCATACCCCATCAATCTGGAACAGATTATCCGTCAGCCTTCGACACTCTGATTCTTCTACCATCTTTAAGTCCAAACTTAAGATGCATCTTTTCAGAATGATGACTTCACTGTGACCCTGTCCTGACCATGAACGTGCATAACATGTGTCTGTAATTTACTTGTGTATGACTGAATTTATGTTGTAGAAGTGTGTGAGTCTGTTATATGCAAATATGGGTGCATGGTTGTTGTCGATTTATTTTATGTATGATTTAAGTAAAGTGCTCTGAGCAAATTTTGGAAAGGCGTTATACACATCCTCATTATTATTTTTATTTATTTATTTTGCAGAGAATCAAGCTTGTTTTACTGATCTTTTTTGTTTTTGTTAACTGCTTTACTAATTTTTTTTTTTTTTGGTTCAGTGTCCTTTACCAGCCTGTGGAATGATCCTTCTTGATGAGACAGAGCTGGCCACCCACATTCACATCCATGACACCATTTCAGTTGTCATCTGCTATGGTTGCAACTTGCCGTTTGACTCCTGGGCCACCCTGTCTCATCATCAGCAGGTCTGCAGAGGATTTGAGGGTCACCCTACTGTCAAAGTTGCTCAAGGAGGGTCAGGCAAAGGTAGAAGATACAAGATAGGAAATTCCATGAGTGGTTGTGACCTCAAACAAGAAGCTGGTGATAGCAGCATCAGTACGTATGGTGAGCACAGTGTTGGGAGTGCACCAGGTCAGTATTCTGACACTCTTACTAGCAGGCTAGTTGAGTATGATGAGCATCCTGGGAGCAGATCAGCTAAAAATGCAGGGAACATCCCAGCTGAGCATTCTCGCAGCCGGACAGCAAAACATACTGGGAGCAGGCTGGCTGATTATTCTGGTATCAGGTCGGGTGAGCATGATGGGAATAGCCTAGCTGAACATTCTAGGAGCAGGACAGCAGAACATTCTGGTAACAAGCCAGCAGAGCATTCTGGGATGCGGTCAACTGAGGATGCTGAGACAAGTATGGAGAGTGAAGACGGAGTGGAGGTACTTGACTACAGTGACAACCTGCCAGTTCATTTCTTAAAGAAGGAAACTGCTGCGTCCGAAGAAGAGTCAAGTCTGGAATAGCTATACAATGGTCCTTTACCCACGTTCTGTGTTAAATTTGTTGATGGTATCAGGTAAAAATTATTTTTGTTGATGTTATCAGTTAAAAATATTTCACTTCTTTAACAAATAAATTACCTCAGTTCTTCATCTTTTTCTTCTGTGTTCCAAGGAGCATGCTTGTCAGACTTCTAGTTTTGTTGTTAATTTGAAGTGGACTGTTTTTTCTGGTTTGCTTTTGGTGCCCCAGAGTTTCTATGCGAATGTGACTCCTTTAGGCCACAGCTGCTTCCATGCTTGTTTGTGTAGTGGGCAGGATATGTAGTGAAGGATATGCTCAAGGGTCTGTGGGTGGTTGATTGTGCGACAGCCATAGTAGTACATGTGTGAGCGCAGTGTCAAGTGCACAGGCACAAGATGAAGGTCTACCGATGGGATTTTAGGTTGAGCATCTGGTCATCAGATGGCAGGTTGTGTTGGTTTTTCCACTGATTTTTGTAGTGCCGTTTAATCAGAGCTTTGGTTTCGCTATAGGAGTTTGGCTGGTTTGGTTGGTGCAAACAGCTGCCAGTTCTGGTAAGTCTGTCTGCTTTTTGACAGCCCCCTCAGTGGGCAGGGATTCAATAGATGAACACCTTCATGAGCTGAGATAGGGTGCTCAGGAGGTGCTGTGCATCTTGCTATAGCTATTCTCTGGGGAAATGCAAGCTCTGAAATGATGATCTGTGGTTATCAGGAAGACAACATGAGAGGGAGCAAGTCCAGCAGCTTCCTGTAGAGTGCTGATCTCATCCTGATAAGTGGATGACAGCGATCCAGCAGGTAAGGATCATGGTAGGTGGGCATCTTTGCTGATAGCTTTTGTATTAGAGAGGAGGAAGAGGGCTTCTTAAGAGTTTTTCATACTGACACACCATTCTCTTGCCTATGTGGAACTTTTGTTGGAAGACTTCTAAATCCTGACAGTTGTCATTTGGGTGACATCTTTGGCTTTTCACATTGCAAAGTCATCAGCATAAAACACTGGGTCTAGAGTTTGTTGGTGATATCAATGATGAATATGATAAAGAGGATCAGGGAGGTCACACCACCTTGTGAGATGGCGTCCCAGATCTTGACTGTGTGGCTGAAATTAGTCAACCCTACCCTTCCATTCTAGAAACTTGATTCAGTTGAACATACATCCAGCTATCCCTGCAGTTAGTAGCTTTAGGAAGAGACCCTCCTTCTAGAACATTTTGGAAGCCTTGGAAAGTAAATTTTTTGCTTCTGGAAGGAATTTTCCATTGACTGCATTAAGTTTTCTTGTTTTTCCTGAAAGCCATCTGTTCTTCGGTGATCAGGTGGTTGGTTTCCAGGAATGTTCTTAGGGGTCTTGCCAAGGCAGCTGACCAGGCTGATGGGCCAGTAACTGGTTGTTTTTTTTTTGGCTCTTTGTCTTTCTTCAGAATATTGATTACCATGGCTTTTCCCTAATTTGTTAGGAAGATGTCTGTTTTCTATAATTGATTGAAAAGATCAAGCAGTTTCTGACTAGGCCAAGATGCTTGATCAGTTAATTGCAGACTCCTTTTTTGCTTCTTGTTCTTGACTCTACTGATGGCTTCATATTGTGAAGGTTGGCTGTCCTGGGTTCAGCTCTCGTCTCAGGCAGGATGTTCTTTCTCT
This sequence comes from Marisa cornuarietis, assembly GCA_004794655.1. Classification (NCBI taxonomy): domain Eukaryota; kingdom Metazoa; phylum Mollusca; class Gastropoda; order Architaenioglossa; family Ampullariidae; genus Marisa; species Marisa cornuarietis. Next base: position 1,262,121 of record SMMW01000135.1, read on the forward strand.
GAATGTGACATCTGTTTACAGGGCTGGCTGCCTCGCCATGATAGAGCCTTAGTTCCTCGCTCCACCTAAAACACCAATCCCCACCCTCATCACCTGAGACAGAATGTGGCTCATGGAGCTAGCAGTGATAGTTGGGAACTGGCTGTAGGTCAGTGGGGTCAACCATCCAATTAGGCAAGAAGCAGCTGCTGGGGCACCAAAGGTTCTTCCTCTAGCTATCCACCCCAAACACTGTCCCCTTAGTTCATTCTGATGAGCATTCAAGAAACAAAGGTGTTTGCCATTTCAGGTCTGAAATCAGGTGCAAGGATAAGTCAAGTCAAGAAGTATAAATGTATTTTGAGATTCTGAAAAGAAGTTTAATTTGTTGCTGCTAATCTTATCCTTAGTAAAAATCTAGATCACTAATCAAAAGCCACAGAATACTTGCACGAAGAGCTGGTGGTCTCTATTTTGTCCAGCATTCTTGTAATGTCCTTTCCTCAATGATCCAATAATTTTTCCTGTGTACATTAATAACGTCAAAACTACTGCACCCCATCCGTCATTTTTACATACCTACAAAAATATGTTTGTCCTTAAAGAAAAGTTTACCTCATATATAAACTGTCACCCTAGCTCATGAAATGTTTAAAATCTTTGATATTTTCATGGTCAGGTGACTTGTTTCCTCAGGAACTTGGACCAGGATTACTTAAGTGTCACAAAATCATTTGCTTCACTCTTATCCTGCAATTATTCTTCTTCTATTTAAAAAGGAAGAAAAGTGCAGATTTATTTTTCTGACATTCAGAATTAAAATGAGAAACATTTCATCTCAAAAGAATATATGTACCAACATGGTAATCCCTCCTAAGGTGTAATAATTCTCAAAGTTTAATGATAATTCCTCCTTGCTAGCAGAAAGCCATCTTTCAGGCGAGTAGAACAGCTATGCTTCCCTTCTCCCCATGTGCTTATTCAAAGTGTCTCAGCTGGGAAGTTCTTAATATTTTTTCTGCTAACGAGAGTACAGCTAAGTGTTGTGATCGCTTTTTCACACCAGAAAAGAGGAGTTTTCTGCAGTGCTTCATTCCAAAAGTGATGACTGCTCTTTTCATACATGCCGCATCAAAGGAAAGCTTATCCAGTGCTTTTGTTACTATCTGGTTCCTTCAAAAGACAATGACAAATTTAATGTTTCATTTGGACATCACACATCAAGTGCACTGGAGAAGTGCACCAGCATTTTGGGAAAGATGAAGATAATGTGATAGCTAACACATGAAAATATTTATGCAGCAAGTAGAAATAGAGAGTGTTTTTTCTTATTCCTTTGATCCCCTTCATCAGACATGACATGATCAGAACCACTGGGAGAATTGAAATGCTTCTGCTGACAAAACAAGTGAATAATCTTTCATGCGTAGACTATAAATTTACATGACATAATGGATAGATGAAAAAATCATGTATCCCAAAAAACTGAACTATGAACTCTATGGATTGTTCACTATCCACTGGAAACATAAGTCATGAAAGGAAATCATGCTAATGTCACATATTTTTGAATATCTGTGAGATTTCAGAGAGAAAGCATTAAATCCAGGCAGTTTATTGTCATTGGTGTATAGTCTTTATTTCAGGTTTGTTTGTATTTTTATCACCAAATGGAATTAAGTATATTATAAATGCATCCAATCACAAGAATCAAAACAGCTTTGAGCACAAGGTGTTTTGTTGGATATGTGATATTTGTATTTAATACTTACACCTCATGAACTGGCCGCTGTGGGTTGTTGCTACTTAAATGATAATACTGTGCATTTATACAGCACCTTACCATATCACTGAAGGCAGGCTGAAAACACTTGACATAACATGATTCTCACATTTATGAATAACTGAAGAACAGTGTGGGCAAATATACTGCACATATTATTGTGTGAGAAAAATTGTCCTATCTTTTTTTTAGAAACGCAAGAATGTGCTTCTTTGTTGCCTGGAGCTAAAACGTTTAAGAAATCAAAGCAATATCTAATAAAACAAAGAAAATGGAGTGAGGAAGTGCACCGAAATTGTGCAGTGATTTAAATCTTTTAACAGATCAAGTTTTGATGGCAACATTTCTTTGAACCTTATGCACTGGTTGACCCGCAAATAGCCCACTAGTGTAAGAATTGCATGAATAATAACTATGTTTTGACCAAATATATACATGTTAAATTATATATTGGTTAACGCAAATTAAACTTAGCAAATATATTACTGAAAATGGTCATGCTTGCAATGAGGCAATGAGAAAATATGAAAAGGTATGTCACATAGTTAGGCCTTTAAGAAGACACCCTAGCCATCATAACGAGATGCAAGCTTTCATGCTGCAGATGATTTTAGGTAATCAGGACTAGCAAAGACAAGTTTGCAGGGAGCAGAATGTAGAAGTAGAAGGTGACAAAGAAATGGAAGACAACATCAATAAGTTGACAGATCTGATATTTAGGAGATCCCAGAGAATGGCAAAGAACTGGGAGAGATGGGAAGTCTTTGTAGCCAGGTCATAAGTGATGTCAAATAGTCCATGTCCAGCAGACAATCAAGATCTTGTATTACATTTGTATAGTAAGTCTGTTATTTTAAGATTTCTTTGTCTCATATAATGGATATTTATCAAAACAAACAAACAAAACCCTGACCCAAAACAAAACACAAAAAAACCTACACAAGGATTGTTAAACTGTCTTCAAAAGGGAAAAGTTATACTTGATCAAGATCACAAAACTGCTTCCATAAAAATATCGCTTATGAAGAAATGGATGAAGCCCATGGATGTAACAGTTATAATTCATCTTGAAAGAAGGAAGCTTTTAATTACAAATATGAAAGGTATAGGAGATCATCTGAAAACTTGTATATGTCATAACTGAAAATAATAATAATAATAATAGTGAAGATTTTTATAGCGCATATTCACACTCATAGAGAGTATGCTCTTAGCGCTTAAAACGAGGAAGAGACGTGGACTAAGTAGACACAGAACAAAGGGACGAAAGAAAACTGACAAAACAGAAAACAAAAGGCATCAAGTGACAGGAACAGAAAAATATAGTGATTCTGCGAGAAAGATGGGTAAAGTAGCAAGAGGGAAGGGGGCGGGGTTAAGAAGGACGAGCATTGTGTGTGGACTGTGTTAGGAGAAATGCTCAAGGAAGAGGTGCGTTTTCAGTGCAGATTTGAAAGATTCAGTTGTAGGAAGGTGGCGGATATGGAAAGGAAGAGAGTTCCATTGTTTTGCAGCACAGTAGCCAAAAAGTCCTGTGACCATATGTTGTTGTTCTGGTGACAGGAACAGTTAGGATACGGTCGTCAGACGAAGAGCGTAGTTGTCTGGACGGAGAGTAAGGGATGAGAAAATACCCTAGAGTAGAATTTGCCTAACGTCTGTTGATTAATTGTTGAAATAGCTTCAATTTAAAATGTGTATTTTTTTTAAGGGATACAATATAATTACTCTAAGGTGACAAAAAAATTAAACGAGGATTTTCTTGTCAGCTCTTTTTATATATGTTAATGAGCATCAATGTACATTTTTCAAAAGTTTCAACACTTTGATAGACAGAGATAACTATGCGTCATACTCATTTCCTTCATGTGACCTCTCTTGACAGTGTGGTGAACTCGAGTGCAAGGATTACAATGTATATATAATTATTTCATGAAGCCACCATGTCCTTAGAGGACATACACATGCATCTGTGCTCAAAGCATGATCTTTATTTTTAAATCATCTCTGGGATATTATCAGAAAGTATTGTCATGAAAATGTCAGATTTTTGTTTAAAAGGACAGTATCTCAGGGTGCATGACAAATCACTGTCTATGAATGTTACAGTTACGTACCTTTTTTCTAATTTTAGCAGGTTTGTTCATTTTGAAGACTAATGGGTTCAATTTCAGATAGAGAAATAGTGTGTGAATGCTTGTGTACATTTTTTTTTACCTGTTCACGTGTGTTAATAATAACAATTATTATTATTATTTCAGTTTTACAGGCCATTTGGCTCATATAACAGAAAAAGAGATAAATAGTGTAATAGTACAGGGATGAGAATTTCACTTTTTCTTTCCTAAATGAGATGACTTTGATGGTCTTCATCTTTCTGCTAAACTTATTTGACCTATTTTACATTTTCTGCTGTCACTTATTTCTCCATCTCTCACAGTGCGTGAGTGTGTACTTTCCAGAAACCAGGGACATAGATAGGCAGGGGTTTGGGGTTAACTATACCAAATAGAGAGCTATAAAAACATTTCACAAGGATTTCTGGGGAAACTGGAAAATTAATAACCATGTAGTTACCCTCATGTATATAGCTCCTTGGTTACATGTAATGATAAGAACATGTGTGGTTCTGTATAGAATAAATCTGTGTCAGACCAGAATCTGACCCATCTTACTAGTGGAATGGATTCACCATTATGTATGTGTTATGCATATTTTTCCCTAAAGGTTGTGGCTGATATCAGTGTGATATTTAAGAGAATGTTTATATTTACTTACGTTGAATTTATTTACCTGAGATCCATGACCCCAACTTTGAGACATGAGGTGTGTGGTGTGTGGGTAGTGTCATTGGTTACAATGTTGTTAACTTGCAGAGATCTATTGTTAGATGGTTTAAACATTTTTAAATGATCGTAATCTAGACTAGAAATATAAAAGTTTGTACAGAACCTCAGTAGTCGTTGTAATCAATGTTTTGTTATTATAGTGACGCTGCATTACTGAATATGCTTCTGCTTCTTTTAAATCAAATTAAAAAAATGCCTGTTCTTTGTGACGATCTGCAGTGTGTTGCGTTTTGCTGTTGCATAGCAACAAGAGACGACGAATAAGCACAAAAAGTGGTGATTATAACAAAATTGGATAGGCAAAGACCAACAATTTATTAATGCTCTTCTTTTTCAAATCTTTAAAGAAACGTGATAATAAGTCTCAACTAGAAACATTTATTTCTTAAAATTTACAAGAAGTCATATAAATCTCAGAGGTATAGAACATGAAAAAAGCTAAGCTGATAAAGTTAATGTCTAGAAAAGAACAATAACAGAAAGTTTAGTCTATCTACTTTCAGTCTTATACATCTTCAGTCCAGTACTCAAACTGCACATATTCTTATGCTGTAAAATAGTTTCATTGTGTTAATTCTTGAACCATCTTAAAATTCTCATTGCACTTAAAATCAACACACACACACACACACACACACACACACACACACACACACACACACACACACACAGACTCTCTGCCTTCAATAGCACTTGCAATAAATCCAGCATCACATCACTGATTTGTAAGCAAGATGCAAGAGACACAAACATGAACAGGGTAGACAGAAAATAATACATTTATGTGACATATATGTTCAAAGATGAGATGCAATATACAAATGCCAATCAGGTGTGCAAATAATGTACATGCTGAAGCAGATAATAACAGAATTATTTTGGAGCAAAACAAAAATTATTTGGCAGGGTTCATGGCCAGGTACAAAGCATAATTCCTGTACAACAGGTAAAATATAGCAGAGTTGTTTACACATTTCAGAAGGAATCAGCATTTGGTGACTACACTTCACATTCTGTATTTTAAATCCTTAGTTTCTGATTCTTGAATAAAAAAGTTTGACAAATTCATGTTGGAAAATTATATATATATATATATATATATTTTTTTTTTCATCTGTTATCCTCTTTCAGTTTACATGTCTGTAAAGACTGAAACATTCAGTTCCCATTGATACAGAAATCTGTGTTCAATTTTCCAGCCCTAGCTCTCAATGAAGTCCACAATTTACACAGTATGTTCCAAAGGTTTCAGATAAAGCTGATTATTAAAAGCAGGCAATGGTGGTGGAGGTGGTGGTGTCCAGTGATGGTGGTGTTCTGGAAAATGACAGCGACTCCTCTCCAGGCTCCCCCCACTTCTGCTCCGTCGATGATGTCGGATGTTGTCACGGCAGCGACCATTACTGCCACTGATGCTACGTCGAAGGCTGTGGTGATTGTAGTTACTGGTGATGATGTTGTTGTTAGTATGGAAAGAAAAGGTCTGATGTTGTGACTCAGGGAAGAAACTGTTTGTAGGTGAAAGAACCATAATGTCATTCTCGTCAAACTCTTCTCTTAGGAAAGGAGTTGAGGGAAGAGGAGTGCTAGGGCCTGTGGAGTTGGAAGCTTCACCTTCTGTCTGTGAAGTTGTCTCTATCAGCTTTTGAAGTTCTTCTCGCCTCTTACGTCTGAAGAATCCACACTTTGACAAAGCAGATAAATAAACTCTCCTATTATCAAGCAGGTTATCTACTCCTTATAAAAGGGATAAAGTGTACATTCAGTGTTAGTCTAAATCTTGGACTTTGAGATTATGTCTGTATTTTTATGATGCAGTATATAAAACAGCAAATAAACACAGAAAAACTCAATAGTTTAAAAATTATCTGTCAGGCAATGGTTAACAAAACCAACATAGTTTTTAAGACCATAATCGGAGTATGTTTTATTTGTAAGTTAAACAGAATCAATGATGCAGGCTGAATATTTCAATGATTTTGATTCCAGAAGATTTCCAGATTTCAGACATGTGGATGCATATGTATTTATCTACCACTTCAGATGAAATTAAATTTATCTTGTGTTACTGTGTTGTTACTGTTATTATTCCTAGCAAGTAAAAAATAAGAAAGGTAAATCTTGAATGAATTAAACAATGCTTAAAAATGTTTGACTTAACTGAGTGACATTTACAAATCGAAGATGTGAACAGAAAATCATGTGATGACATCTTACATCTGTGGCAATATTTACCTTCCAAAGAATTATGATGATGATGTACAACAGCAAAACACCACTGACAACGCTGATTCCTATAACCCACCAGGTAAACTTACTCCGTGGTGGCATCTCATATACCAGGAATGTGGTGGTCTGCAGCAGAACATGTATGCAAGGTAAGCATTACAGAGCTATATTTCAAGTAAACATATTTTGATAGATCTAAGCCAGAACAAATGAGCAGCCACTGCAGAAGTAAACATTTGCCTTCATGTTTTATGGGTTGTGAACTCTATGATTTCAGCAAATAAAAAAAATGTTGCAGCTGTAGCTTGTTTACTGAGATATTAAAATACTATGTAACTTTATTCTCTCATACAATGAGCAAAGTATTCTTAAAACATAACATTATTATGTTATGATGATGATGTGATTGGTAAGACAGGTTTGGATTTCCCCTTCATGCTCTACCTAATCTTTTCAGGATAGAGAAGAAACAAGATACAAAGACAGGTGGACTTAAAGACAGAAAGATAAAACCACTCACATAAGTACTTTTGTCAATGGACAAAGAAACAAATGATGGTAAATCAGGTTCCTCCAAGATGGCAGTAGACATTATGCTCAGTTGTCTATCTCCCTGTAAGAAAAAAACACCCATGCATGCCATCCCCAATAAGTAAATCTCACAGCAGTTAGCATACTATATTACTTATGCAAATAACCTTATCCTCGTAATAATTCTGCCTCATAGGCTGTTTTAACTGGTACCACAAATATCTTCTGAAGACATGCCAAAATATGAATGATGCACTCCACACACTTCATACTAACAGCACACGCTTGTCAGGAGCCATATTCCTGTACTGGTGCACTCCTGCACATGTATATACACACCTTCATCTTGTACATAATCTGATACTGAACTGTGATGTTGAGAGCAACAGCAAGAAATTCACCAGCATGAAGAACGCCAATGTAGCAAAGCACTCTGATGCACTGGCTTGCACGACAGATCTAATAACAAGTGGAAGAAATATCTATCAATTTAAAAAAAGTGAAAATTATCATGTCCTGACATATTTTTGTGCACAGAGAGTACTCAAAAATAAAACCAAGAAAGCTGTTCTAGGTAATTCATCTTTTCTTTAACTAGTATATTTTCAATTAAACCTCACTTTATTTTGGAAGAATATAACAGTCATGCTGAAAGTGCAAATAAAAATTTCACCTCATCTTTATGAGCTGCATGGGTAAACTGGTTGCCATTTAGTTCAACTTTCTGGTCTGTCTGATGTGACTCGGAGAGGACATGACAGTCTAAAGAAATGTTACTTGAGCTATGTGCCTGAGTCTGTAAATGGACAGCATAATGAAACAAAAACAAAAATTGTGCCATTTATAATGGAACACCAACCAAACTCCTCCATCTATTATATAACTTCCAAAAACATCTCTTCCCAACAAATGTGTAATTTACATTATGTATATATGCCATGCCATATAAACCACTAAGGCATAGAAAGGGGAAAATAGAAAGTCTGCTTACCTTTACATCCTTTAGCCACATGTAAGATGTTTTAGGAAGTGTGACAATTAGCTGACCATAAGGAAATGGACTAGGACCAAGATTGTGAACAGTGTATAGGTGAGTCAGGTGGACTTCACTTTCATTTGCCTGAAATCTGGTAGAAGGTATCTGCAGCTGTCCAGGTAATGAAACACTAGAACAGATGTTTCAGCAGACATACTTTTCCATGTGTTTTCACAAAATGAGTATTTAAGCTTTAATATTTATCTTTAAAGAATAAATACTCCAAACATGTTGACGTAGCAAGAACATTATATAGTGCAGTGCTGTAATTGTTATAATAATAATAAAAAATGAAGATTTGTATAGCGCATATTCACACTCATAGAGAGCATGCTCTTAGCGCTTAAAAACAAGGAAGAGACATGGACTACATGGATAGAACACGAGGGGCGTAAGAATAAACGACAGTACTGACGAAAAAGAGAAAACAAGGATGGAAAACACAAAAGACACCAAGTAACAGAACATAGAAAATATAGTGATTCTGCAGAGAAAGATGGTAGAAAATTAGCAAGAGCAGAAGGGGGAGGGTAAGAAGGACGAGAACTGTGTGGACTGTGTTAGGAGTAATGCTCAAGGAAGAGGTGTGTTTTCAGTGCAGATTTGAAGGATTCAATTATAACTCACCTATAAAGCTGTAGATGGGAAAGTATCACCACAGGAACAGTGATGTTTACAAAATTATCATGTTGAAGTTCGTCTTTCTCCATGCTAGCAGTCTTTGCTTTCACAGTGACATTAAAAGACTCACGATGAAATGGCCAGCTGACAGCAAAGAAGCGTACTCTGAAAACAACTTTCATCTTGCCCATTCCGGCCAAGGGGGAGGTGATATCGCATTCTAAAGAACCTCCAGTATTATTTCCTTCATTCACAGTTTTATGAGGAAGACATTTGACAGCAGAATTCCCATCTAGAAGATAGACACGACTAAAATAAATGGAATCAGGGTAGTTCATAGTGATGTAGGACAAATATGCTGTTTCTCCCATGTTCACAAGAGTCACCTCTACTTCAAATGCTGGAGACCTGTCAATAAGAAGCTTGTTCTTGACGTGAAAATGTTGATCAAAAACAGCATGAGCTTGAAGGTGAAGATCTGCATGGCAAATGCCATCATTTCCACAGTCTGTCACAAAGAATACCTGGAATAATACATAATTAAACTAAACTTTGGCTTGCAGACAGCAGAGGCTTTTTGTAAATGGTCATTATTCTGATGCTGTTATTACAAGCCCTGTATCTTTGCAGGGCTGTTGTCTGTCCCCTATGTTGCAAAATGTATTGTTCTATATTAAAATCTGATTATAGGACATAGGTTAATTCTATAGCAGCTAGCCTACTTTGCAGAAAGTAAAGTTGTGACCTCTTTCCAGAAAGCATGTGACACATTAAAAACAGCTTGTGTCAATAAAAAAGCTCAGATTTTGGGGGAAAAAAGTCTTTGAAAAAACACCAAATCCTATCGTAAATTTTTTTTTATTCAGGTTAGTGATAAATAGAATGGGTTGTCATGAATGATAATATTATATCTTTTTGTACCTGTGTAATGTTCTTAGCAGGACTGTAGATATTGCGAACAGGACAGATATCACAGCCTACTGACATGCCAGGAACATTTGGGGGGATGTCGTAGAGCAGCTCCATCTGGAGTGGTGTGATCACATCCCTGGTTTTCTGAAATACCATCCACTTTGATGCTAATTTGTTGTTATGTAACAATAATGACAGAGAAAATGGGCTTTAATTTTAAACGCATTCCCCATTTCATTTGTCTAAGTCCTAGGAAATGCAGCAAATGAAAAGTAGTTTCAAGCAACATTTGAAGATGCGGCCACTGCAAAAGTCTGAAAAAGGTGGAGGGAGGAGGGTTATGTGTCATACTGATCATATTGCACTGCATTTTCTTTAGAAATGTGTTTTCACAAAATAGCTTTGTACAACTCTACTTTAGTGCTCCATTACCCTTCATGTCCTTTTATACACACACACACATAATAATAGAATGTCAAGATAGACAGGGATGGTAAAACAGTGTAACATAATACAGACATTTTGACCTAGCAAACACTGACAATAACACAAAGAGCTACATTTCTGATCACGATGGTATGGTGATGTGATAAAATAAACCTGAACTTACCTGGACATAAACTGTATATTCTTTGACACAAGACAATCTATTTAGTTGCAACTCCACTGTTTCTGAAATTTCCTGTTTCTTTGCTCCCACAAGAAAAGGATCCAAAATAAAGAGCCTTGCCTGCTCCCCGCGTTTTCGTTCAAGTGTATCAAGCCGAAGAGTCATCTTCACTTCTACGAAAAGTCAATGAAGAAATTCTTTGCTTTAGTTGCAACTAGAGATTTAGAGCCTCTGGCTTTTCTATCAAAAACAATGCAGTTAATCAGATAAAAAAAATGAGTGCTTCTATTCAACATTGCAATAACAGGCTGGGATGACAATCACGTGTAATATACTTGCTAGACTTTAATAGAGGTGATGAATGTCCATTGTGATCTGCACAGTCTCCCTCATTTTGGTTAAGACTAGCCAAGCACACTAAATATTTTTCAAAACTTTCCTTCCTACCATATGCAATCCAGCTATTTGTGCTCTGTGATCATGGTTACTTGCTTCAAGTGAGGTGAACAGTCTATGCACAGTTATGGACCTAATTTCTCACCTGTGGTAGGTGGCAGGCTCACACCAGAGTATTCAAGACACACAGTAGTCTTAATGCATGTCCAGGGCACGCCTTTGTATTTGCAGGCTGTTGTATTTAAGGAGACCATGAAAGGTAAAGTTTTCACCATTCCACGCAAGTCTAGAACTGATCTGGTCCGCAGCAACACAGCCTTGTCAGACTCATGTGCTCCTACAATAAAATCTGCCAACCGCAACAATAGACTACAGAAGCAACTAGGATTAGAGTTTCAAAAATTAGTTAAAAAACAAGAAATACATAAAATATTCTATACATGAACATAAAATAACAGGCAAAAGAGATCTGATGTTTAAAGTCAGGTACAGGTGCCAATTTTCTTTTCAGATCTGCTCTAGCTAGATGGTACTGGTACATGGAATGTGAGTGTGCAACTGCCTAGCTGCAGGATGCCTATTAGTTGACATTAGTTTGCACAATGCATGGTCTGTCTTTTTCACTAAAGATATTGTTCGGGAGACAAACAAGAGTTCTGTATCTTCACATTCGCAAGAAAAGCTCCCCCCCCCCCCGCCAAAAAAAAAAAAAATCAGTGCAGCAGAGCTCTAACATTAACCAGAAATATTGTTATTCTGAAATCACGCAGCCATAATAGCTCAACACAGTTTTACAAGGTAAGACAAGGATGACATAGATAAATTATAATCTGGGATTAAAATTTTATCTTTTGAACACAGGCTGTAGTGTTAACCACTGCAGACTGATTATGATGGCATCTGGCATTTGAAAATGTACAGCGTTAATTCTACTTTTTTTTGTTTTTGAAAAGCATTAGAAGCTCACATTTTTTAGGAAAAAGAAACATGTATGCTAAAAATTCAACACTTGTTACTTTTATTTTCTTTCATTTGAGCAATGGGACCACCTGATACAGATAGTGAACCATGCTATCAGACCTGCGTAAGAATTTCTGTCAACGTCCCATGGCCTAGAGATAGAGTAACCAAAGGTCCTGAGGTTGTTGTCTAAGTCGCTGCCTACAATACGTTGTGAGTACTTTTGATGGAGGCCAGATTTAGCTCCATTATAGATGTATACAACTCCTGAAGTTGCTTCATATGGTGCTCCAATAGCAATGTCTGAAAAACATGTTCACATATACAAGAATAAATGTATGTACATAAAATCAAAATGATATTTAAGATAACACTTTTTCTAGTGATAAGTTTAGTCTTTCACTCACCATGAAAATTGTCATTGTTGATGTCATGAAGATTCATAATAGCAGTTCCAAATCTAGCTCCTGCAGTATTGGAACCCATGAGCATGAATTCCAAGGGATCCAGCTTAAACTATGCAAAAACAATGTAATTAGCCCTTCAATAAATAATGGATGAATGATAGATTAACCATAGGATGTGCAAGATTCCAAAAAAAAGTGTTCAAAAACTTGTAGACCATATACATGCCCTGACATGATGTACAGAAAGAGATTGAATATGGTAAAAGAATGCAATCAATCACATAAAGTAAAAATATTTTAAAGAATATAAATGGACATAAGACCTGTTTTAGAAAAGTTTTTAATATAAAAGTGTTTTTTTCTCACAAACTCTTTGTTGATGTAGACATAGACTCTGCCTTCGTCGTAGTGTTTCATGTAAGTTGGTGCACCAACCAGAAGGTCATCCCGGCCATCTCCATTTAGATCAGCCGCACATACTGATGCACCAAAGTAGGAACCAAACTGAAATGAAAAAAAAACCCAGATAATTATTACAGACACATCAGTGACAGAGGTAAATTATGGTTTTTTTTCCCTCATTTGAACTTTCTCAGTGATTATGTAGAAGCATGCAGCATAGCTGGTTTAGGATAAAATGTTATGTAAATGGCATAGATTTGTACATCTTTTGAAGATAGCTGCCTCTTAGAATTATTATGTTTGTAATGTCAGAAAGCTGAAGGTATCAGACCTTGTGAGTGATATATTTCAGTCTTATATCGTTGAGCGTTACTGTAGGACACTATAACTAACCTGACCTAACCAATTCTAAAACCAAGATTATCATAGAGACAATACTCCCAACTCTTCAATTACCCATGGCTTTTGATGAAAATTGTAACAATTAGTCATTCAGGGGATAAAGTAAATTAACAAAAACCAAATCCGTCAAAACTTCCTTCTTCATCGCACAGTATCATAATATCCAACTCTCAATAAACATTTCCTAGTGATTTTAATTATAATGTGAAATGAATGCAGAAAAATGTCCAGGAATGCACAGCCTTTTTTGTGGCCTAACTGAGCTCTAACTCACGGAAAGATGATGAAAAGCCAGCGAAAAGTAGTACACACCTAGTCCTTACCTGTTCTCCCTCCTTCATCATCACCATCTCAAACATCATGTTATATGCAACCACCTGAATAACAAAAATATTTGTGCATTGTTAGACAAAGCAAAAAAGGATATTGAAGCAGATTACAACAAAATAATATCAGATTTCAATTAAGGCAGGTAATTACCTTTCCAGTATTATTTGATCGAGGTCCTCCAATGATGGTGAAAATTTCATCAGCTGTCAACTTTGCTGTTGTGACTGCATAACCTAAGTACAAAATCCATATGTCAAATTATTTATAGCGATTACTTGGTTATCAAGCAATGAAACTTGAAACTGGTACATTCTTTCGAAATTTTATTTCAATAGCACGCTTCATTATAACTCTTCAATGCAAGAAAAGACAAGTTTGTAACTCACCTAGATAGGAATCACCATATGCATCACGAGATGGTTCAGATATTTTGGGTCTGGACTGGAGACCTTCCAATACATGAACAAATCCACCTGGCACAGATGCAAACACCATGAAAAGGTGGTGGACTAAAATCTTTTGATAATAATTGTGATGACAGCTTTACCATTAAAAAAATAATTGTTAACAGATTTGTTTTTCTTATTTATTAATAATAGGAAAAGATTGGAAGAATTTAAAGAATGAGTTCATTACTGTTACAGTTCGTTACAGTATTTCACATTTTATGAAATGCTAGTAATGCATTTGGATAAACTGGTTGATACATAAAGCTCACTACAGGCATGTCATATAACATTCTGGGTATTATTAAAATTTATAATGTAGCTACTGTGACAAGACTGTCAGTGTTTAAATGCAAATTTAGGTGAAGTGAAGTTCCGTGCTGAAAAGTGTTTATAAAGAGTAATAAGGAATGTCCACTAATAGATGTGAAGTGCCAGCCAATCCAGAAGCAAACATTTAGATAGTTGCTTGTGAAGCACTCAGTTATACTAGCGATTCCATCCATTCCCAGCTTTTACCTGACTTTGGTGAGCTAAAATGCAAAAGAAAATTCTATTGAACATACATACCTGTCCAGTCATTGAGACCAGGAGCTCCTAAAACCAGGAAGGTACCATCCTACATGAAAACCCCACATATACAATGATGAAGATATAAATGATACATTAATCATTTTACAAGCATTTATCCCAATCTTTCTTTTAACATCTTATACTAAATTCCTCTCCACTTATATATGTTCATGTGTTGACCATTATAATAATGTACAGCTAAACCTACGTAAATCACTGAGCCCTGCAAAAAAACCCAATATCTCCAATCAGGATTTGAAGCTTGGTGGTTAGGTCACTCATCTGTGGAGCCCAGTTGGGCCTGTGGCTAAAAAAACTCCCTGTCAACCCAGCAGCTTTTCAGAACTGGATACATCATGATTTATCAAAAGGTAGTGGAATACTGAAATTGGTAAACCACTTACATTTGTTACCCTTACAGGCACTGAACTATGGAACACTCACTCTTTATCTTTTTTACATTCTACCGGAATCCCACTATATATATATACCATATTACCTTTGAATATTGTGCTGATGTTCCAAGGCTTCCCATGCCATAGACATAGTGACCCTGCACATGAACTTGCATTTTGACATTGTCCAGAGCTGGCCAAGGGCTATCTTCATAAAAATTCAGATGTTTGTCAGACTCATAGCAGATTCCATTCATAAATAAAAGGCCTTGAACTTTGTATTCAGCATCGTTCCATCGTGGAGCACACACCTAGAATACAATAAAGACAAACAAGACTTAAATTTGTATTACTATCATAACAATTCTTCAGAATATGAACCAGACAGAACATAAAGACTTTGAGAGAGGTTTACAAGACTTGGCTCTTTAATAATTTAAAATACACTAAATGGTAGCTTTAACCATTGACTTTTATTCATTGCCATTTTTTACATTACTGTTTAGATCTCATTATGACCTTTCAAACAGCATCTCAACTTAAGGACTGTGAAAAGAGGTTTATAGGGAGATGGAGAACAGCTGTTTTATATCTATAGGTTGCTATACATGTGCATGGATTTTTCAAACTGAACTTACTATGACATTTTTATTTCCATTGTGGTTCACATCCAGAGAAGCTCCCAGCCATTGAAAATCTTTCTTGTTTTCTACAGTAATATTTTTATTCTTTGGAATGGTTTGTTTTTCATTTCCTGCACAACACAGTGCCATTTTATAAATGAACACTTAGCAAAAATCAAATATAAAAATTATGCATTTTTCAATAACCAAGTCCATATCTTCTTCCTGCACAAAGAAACAGTTTGTCTCAGCAAATGTTTTTGTCAGTTAAGTGAAACTTTCATCTGCTCATAATTATCATGTGTAACCTGCTGGGAGTCAAAAGTTGCGGAATGGGAATTGGTGTTTTATGCCAAGCCAACAATAAGGCTATACCACGGCGAGGTAGTCAGCCCTGTAAACAGATGCCACATGCAGAGAAAGAACAGCGTGCCCGAGATGAGAGCTGAACCCAGGACAGCCAACCCTCACTGTATTGATGACAGGTGCTAACCATTGTGCCATATACCACCAAGACCGTCCAGTCAACAGTTGCAATATGAAAATGACAAATAGCCCTGTGTATATATATATATATATACACAGATTGAAGTTTATCAGTCCAGTTACAGAAATGTAATTGTTTTAAATGCTCATTTAATAAAACAGTTTCAAATTCTGTTATATAGCTGACGTTACATATTTTCAATTAAACGTTTTTGCTTTTATTTAAATTATATGCATTAACAAACCAACCAATAAAATAGCTGAACTCTCCCTGGATATGTTTATATAATGAATAAAAACGCATTATTTTCTCGTAGTTTCATTGAACTATTTTCTCTTAAAGAATAATTTATAGATTCATTATATATATTTTTTTACTAACATATGGATTAGGTTATTATGGTTTATATGCATATCCTTGTATAAAACACTCACATGCAGTACTTCTTCATGCATAGACATCTACAGCCATTGATGCACACATGCACACCTGCAGACAAATATGAACAACCACACACATGATCACTTGCATCCACATAAATCGCGGGAAGAATAGAAAAATAATCACACGCACACACACACACACACACACACACACACACACACACACACTGCTGTGTACAAGTTCTCTCATCTGGATGAGATAAGTTTGATTTATTAATAGTGTTACCCATTTTACATACCATGTTGATCCACAATTACAGATTTACAGCTGCTTCTGTATTTCCAGTTGCACTGAAACATCGCACCCGGTTCATGTATGGATGGCCATCTCGAATCGTTAGCTCTAGGCGCACCAACCAGAATCCTGAAGGGTGGAAAAATAAAAAGCAATGTATAAAAAGAATAAGTAGAAATCAAATATTCCCTTGCCTCGATTTATGAAGAAAGCTTGTCAATTATATACTGACAAATGTTTTGGATTGTGCTCATAGTATTGTATCAGTATATCTGCCCGCGTTGAGTATCAGTGTACGAGACCTATAACTGTGTATCACCAACCATAAAACATCTGTGATCATCTACAAACAGCACATCACACTGAGTCAGAAACACACAAAGCGTATCAGCTCATCATATCGGCGGGCAGGCCAACACGAAGCGCAAAAGCAGACGACGTGAGAGCGAAAGTAATGTACCAACATTTACAGATCAACATGTTTTTGGATGAGAATCGCAGATTCTTTTTTAAATTTTAGATTAAGTACCAAGTGATGATAATATTTCCATCTTATTATTTTTTATATTTTTTATTTCGCACTCAGAAATATTTTGCCATTCTAACACAGTAACAGATTGTCGTTTTGCTCTCTAGATTTTTTTTCTTTCGGGGTTTGGGCAGTGCGCTCCCTTGCAGATGTGTATGAGAGTTGTCTGAATTAGCAATGCGCTCTGTCTCCTTCGCCAGTCTAAATCATGGCAAGCAGATTGTCTGGTGCTTTCCGGTCAAACTATGTGGTGCCTAACCGTAATATTCTGCAATGGTTTCCGGGACACATGCACAAAGGAATAGATCGAATGCAAGCTAGACTGAAGGACATCGATTGTGTTATTGAGGTGCACGATGCTAGGATACCTTTCTCAGGTCGAGATTCCAAGTTCCGCTCATTTATGCAGCTACGTCCTCACATTTTGTTGCTGAACAAATGCGATCTTGTCGACGAGAAAGACATTCGTGAGTTGCAGATAGTAGAGAAACTGAAAAGAGAAGGCGTCCACGTCGTGTTTCTTACTGACTTGAGGCAATACGAAAAGTGTGACATTCTTCGAAGTAAAATTTTGCCAGTGGTGAGAGAGCTGACTGATTCTGGACCTAGGTACAACAGAGAGGGTTCGAAAGAGTACAATATCATGGTGATTGGAGTTCCTAACGTTGGCAAATCTACTTTCATTAACACTGTCCGCTGGGCCAATGGTCCTAAAAAAGGGAGAGCGGTAAGTGTTGGAAATAAAGCGGGGGTAACTCGTAGTGTGTCTTCGAAGGTAAAGATAGAAAACAACCCACCTATTTACATTGTGGATACCCCAGGCATTCTTTCTCCTCGTGTAGCAAACATTGAAAACGGGATGCGATTAGCTCTGTGTTCTTGTTTGCCTGATCATTTAGTAGGCGAGGAAAACATAGTAGATTATCTTCTTTTCTGGATGAATAAAAGAGGCAAGTTTTCGTATGTGGACTTCTTCCATCTTGATGAGCCAATTGACAATGTTGTCATGTTTTTGGCCAAAGTTGCCAACAAGAACAATTTAATGGTGCGAGTCCGGGATCTTGCAACACACCAAAATGTTGTAAAACCTGACATTCTTCAAGCAGCAGTGTTAGTTTTAAAAGCTTTTAGAAGTGGAGAGTTAGGAAAATTTATTTTGGATGATGATGTATGACAAGTATGAAATATCTTTCTCAGGAGTGTTGAGCAGCTATTTGCTTTTTAATTATAAATATAAAATTATATTTGCAGAGAGAAAAGAGTGCATGACTGCATGGCTGGCTATTTGAAAGTGCTTGTTAAACTGAGCAGCATTGAACATGATCTATTCAGAGCAGCTGCAGAACAGCCAGATGAAGATAATGTGTATTGATTTTTTTCTGACTTCCAAGATTTAAAATGACTATGTGGAGATGCTTATTATCATTGTGCGTAAAATAAAAATTGAATTTTTAATGTCCAGAGGTTGGATTCATATTTTTATCTAAATTAGTTGGAGGAATGAAGCTAGATTAAAACCAGTCAACAAGGTCTGTGGGGCTACATGTTTCTGCCATAAAATTTTGATTTTTAGAGATGACGTGTCTATTTATTTTTTTCTCATAATATTAATTGGTTTATATTTTCAATAATGGGAAATGTCTCATATGTGTGTAAAGCATGACTTGTGGAAGGCAACGCCTAGATCTTCCCTTTTGTCTTTACCTTCCCTGATATATCAGGTGGCCATTGCAGTAGAGCAATGGAATGATGGGAGATGTTTTCTAGAGTTTCCAGCACAGAACTAGAATCATCGATCTTTAGTTCCACAGCTGAGTGATAGCACTTACTATTGGGCTATGCCACCTCTCCACATTTTTTAATATAATGTGAATAAAAAAGAAAGCCAAATTGTGTGTGTATGTGTGATTGACAGAAAAGAGTTATGTAAGAGAGATGTAAAAATTATGTGGTCTTTGCACATTGCACTTTTTTTTCTCTTCAAAATGAAGTAAGCCACTACTCAGATGCGAGAGAAAGTAAACAGCCATAGCGTAGCTGTAGACTGTACAAAGTTTTGCTTCCAGGATCTAGCTACAGATTTCAGGGTAGACCCATGTAAATCACTGTCAAATGTGGGAGCTGTACCTAGAGAAAACCCCAGGATAGATCTGAGTAATCCCTATCAAATGTTGGACTTAGGCTTAATTGTGTACATTGATGTAACCACTAAAACCGTCTGAAGAACTGCACCATCTGAAATGGATTGAAGAGAAAAAGAAACATGTCACGCATTGGACACCCACCCTTCCATACGTTACAGCTGCAAATGAGGAACACACCAACAGAGAGTCACTCACTTAGTCCTCTGAACACATTTGTGTTGTTCCTGCGAAGTGCCGGGGAGGAAAGAGAGAAGTGACCTGAGTGTCACTTTTTCATGAGATACTACAAAATGGAAGCTGAAATATATGAAATTTATATTGACAGGTAAACAAACGCCAGTGTTCATCATGCCCTCTATGATAATAAAGAAAACAACAGTCTAAAGGCTACGTTCCTATTTAGAAATCCAGAGAGTTGAGTGGTGTCACCTGCTGTTTGTTACAGGTGTATTAATGGAGGACATTCGCTGTCCTACCCCCAAGACTGGCTAATGGCACCTGCATGGATCAAGTGCTGTAGCTGCAAGAAGGTAGAAGGCCTCTCGCCTCGTTGTCCCCGTGCCGGTGAGCTGTGCAGGCTGAAAGAGCTAGAGATAGTGAAGGCACAGGACAGAGGGCCCTAGGGGACGAGAATGCAATTAGGGAGGAAGAGAGCGTCGTGAAAAAAATGGAGACTATCCGATTGAGAGGAGAGATGGGTTGTGAAAATGAGTCAGTCGAGGTGCGGCCGTCAAGGAAGAGGACCACTGCAAGTAGAAGACGCTAGCGTCGAAGAGTTACAAGTCCTACTATGATGATAAAACAACAGTCTAAAGGTTACGCCCCGGTGTGAAAAGCCAGACATTTACTGGATTAAAGAGTGAATGTTTTCAGAGGCAAAAATAGAGAAGAAGAAGAATCAATGCAACTTTAACACAGTTTAGAAAAGACTCGGAGGTAACGACAACAAATAATGTAGATAGCTTATCTTTAACGAACAATGAGTGCTATTACTCGTTTGAGAATTACTTTTGGTGAGCATGTCAGTAATTGAGTGTCCTTCCACTAATGAAACTTTAGCATGGCCCTTTTGTTGCGATCTTTCTCACGACTTTTCTGCTCGTTCAGCTGCTTGCCCTTGTCAGTGACTCTAACCGCGAATATTCTATTACCCTACATTTAGTGCCTATTTACCCTAAGTTGTATGCTAATTACAGGAAACAGCACGAGTTGCGGGTGCACTACTGAACGAAGTTCACATAATCAAAGTTGATGTTGGGGTTTGGCACAGCTATAGATGACGACATCACTGCGGTCTGCGAGCCGTAGTCACAGTAATTTTTGTCTTTTGCCCGCAGCTTCTTTAGATAATTCGTTTTGTCAGAACTGCAACGTATCCAGTTAATTCTAAGACAGTCTACAGGAAATGACAGGCCAAGCAGCCAGTCACGGCAATGCAAAGGGGTCATCTTGGGGTCCCGAGAGGTCAACTCTCCCAAGGAAGCTACAACTTGTGACAAATAAGAGTTAACTGCGACTAATTAGACTATTCAAGTCTTCAAGAGAATTCTGTGGTTGTTTATGAAACTTCCTGTATTATGCCCAACGAAGCAGTTCACAGTTTCTAAAAGAATATTTTTTATTGTCTGACAAGGGTGCCCTGATTAGGTTCATTTCCCTCATGGACCCCTGCTTTACATATCGCAACGTCATCTAAAGGTTTCGAACCAGCATAGACTACCTGCATTATGCAAGAAAAATAATAACTGGGTAAAACGACATGGGATGTATGGGCCCAGTGCTGAGAGGAAGCTAACGCTGAAAACATCTGAAAAACTGTCCAAACTGGAGTTGTAGACAGGCATCGGATTTAAAAAAAAAATCTTCTTAGGCGTTTGAGCAGCCGTGAAGATAGAAGACCTCTTTCTTTCTTTTAAGTCTAAAAAATGTTTATTCATAACCTACAGAGGAAATTTAAAACAAATAAAATTTCAAAACACACTTCTAAAACGAAAATAAAGATATGCATTGCTGCAGGTGACGCCTTTCCGTTGTGTTGCACTCCTTCAGTCCATACTTGCACTTTTGCAGGGTGACTTTCTCCTGGCAGGCTACCATTTTATTGCCACACATGCTCACAAAAATCCACTTTAACAGCTAAAACACTAGTAAAGAAATTTTCTTTAATTACCACACCACTCTCCTATAAACGGGGGAAAAACCCATTCTCTAAATGATCTTTAATGACTTCTTTGGACCACGGAAAATTTTCCAAGGATCGTCGACACAAAGTCGAGGCATTCAGGCTACATCTGTGTGTGTGTGTGTGTGTGCATGCGAAGAGGGAGGGTGAGAGAGAGAGAGCCCCTCGGAAACCAGAATTCCCCGGTATGACGCAAACAGCTGTTTACTCGACATTTTTTTAAAACTAATTACTTGAGACGTGCACCCGGTATGCGTCTTCTTAATATTTTCCTCGTCTAGTTTGCCTACAGAGGCGCAGGTCTGATTTTCATTTCGTCGAAATTGCGAATGGAGATGACTTTTTTTTGTAAGTTTTTCATCATTGGTTAAAGAGGCAAATGTGGTATCATCCATGCATTTATTACCAACGTATGATGATATTCATTATTACAAACTGAAAATTACCTAACATACTCAGCGATCGAAATTCAGTTGTTAACGATTCCTTTTTGACTAGTACTTATGATCGAGGAATCTCATGTTTTGCTTGTTATTGTTATACAGCAAGGCGTGGTTCAAAAGAGTGGAAAGAAGAAACACCTATCATGCACTTCGTAAGAAAGAAACACGAGGGAGCAATTAAAACACATGATATTATTCTCGTTTGTAAGAGTTAGATAATTATTTTGTGAACAGAGTTTTACAGAAGGGAGAAGGAATGATTAATCTTATTACAGCAAAACAAATAGCGGATGCTGACAGTTTATAACATTGTTCTTCGCATGGGCCGAAAATGGAAAAAAGTATCAAAGAAACGTTTTTCTTATTCATCCCATGCCTTAATATCATTACATTTTCTCTATCAAGCTAGATCTTAACAAACTATTAATATTAACTAGCTATTGACCTTCTTGCTATCTTTCTGAATTTTGTTTTTCAATACAGCACTACCAGACGAAGTCAACCTGAAGCATACTTGCAGGTTGACTTCCTGAATGTTTATTTAAAAATTGGAACATTGATCTATGCCAGGTGTGCCGACGAAAATTGTGAATCCTTTCCCTTCTTCCAGAGAAAAAAAACTGGCCGTGCATAAACTACAAACATCTATTTCTATTCAAAGCTATGTTTGGCAGTAGCTGCCTGTCAGAGTCACCCATTTGCAGACCCAATCATTCATTTCACGAGTTATAAACAAAGTGCGCTGCCACGGAGTCATAGTTTAAAGCAATTACGAGGGCAGGCAAAGTTAAAGTAAACAAGAAAGAACCCGCTACCAAAATGGTGTCATCAAACAGATCGTCAGAGACAGCCAAAGACAGGTGTCTTGTACCTTGTTTTCCAATGTTGAGAACATAAAATGAACTTCTTCTCGAAAATTGCTCTGCTCGTCACAGGTGAAACATCTTTTGCAAATTAAACTGAAATAAATCTCCGAGAAAAAAGGGGTCGGGGAGTAAGTTATTTATATAAATTTGCTCCGCAAACTGAGAGAGAGAGAGAGAAGAAATAGATTTTGGAACCACCTTTACACCAGCAGCTCTTTTCAGACCAACAAGTTGTTGTATACTATAATATATTGTGTATTTGTGCATCAATATAAAGAAAACGTAAGCAATAGCTTTATTTTGTGAAAAAAAAATTTCTGTTTCAGAAGTAAGGTGTTGTTTTTTTTTTTTTTACATTTTACCTTCGAGAAGAAATTATTTCTTCGGTTTGAGAAAAAAACTGTTGCTTCTGTTTCAGAAGCAAATCCTTCTTCTGTAAAATTTGATGAAAGTCGAGAAAGTATCTGCTAGTAGGCAGCAACCTTTAACCTTTGTCTGCGGCGTAGAGGCTCCTAGGGCGATTGGCAACGCTGGTGGCCACTCACACAGCAGAAGTTCTTTTCCCGAATGTCTCGAACATGGAAAAAAGTTTGCTGTTCCATTGATGTGGCAACATGACCTTAGTCTCAGGGAATTTCATGGAGAGACTCGAGCAGAGCAGAAGGATGGATGAAACCTGAGTATTTGGAAACTCGAGGGTCCTCAGGAAACTCCTTGACGAAAGATAAAATACTAAACCAACTAGTTTTAATCCCCAGTTCTTCTTTGATATAAAAGGGACTAAAAATGAAGTGATTCAACAAAGCGAAGCATCAAATCAGAAATAAGATAAGAGCCCCCATCGAAGACCAAACACAGGCAGTTCTGCCTTGAGAAAAAGAACAAAAGCAAAATATAAGAAAAGCAAAGTATCCAAACTCCACTGACAGCCCCTAATAAATGAAAGACAGACTGTTCCGGTCCGAAATCTCAGTGATAAAGCAATGTCTTCTCACCATGTCAGTGAAGTTCGTCACGTTCTGGGTTAAGTTCTCACCCCCCCTTAATTACACACACACACACACACACACACACACACACACACACACACACACACACACACACACACACACACACACGCACGCACGCACGCACGCACGCACACAACTTTTATCTTTATAGACCTGCCTTCTGGCTGGCCGTCGAGGATTTTCTTTTGGTTCTCTGTTTTCTTTCCCTTTCCTCCCTTCCACCTCCCTTATGCAATATCAACACTAGATGGAGCCACTTTCTTATCAAATAAAGCAGGCCTGGGAAACCTTTCTCCCTCCAGGGACCATTTTGATATATACAACATCATTCACGGGTCGTACAAAATTATCGTCTTAAAAATCAGCCTGCTCTATCTGGTCAAGCTGCTGTTTTGCCACAGGATATGTGGCAACGTGTACAGTCCCTTTCCCAACATGTACAGTCCCAGCCTGCCTGGCACTGGACTGATGTTCTCTTAGTCACCATAATCCGCCTTTTCGTGATTAAGCGCGAGAAAAATATGCTCTGTCACTATGAAAAGCATGGCGAAACAACTGTTTGGAGTCTGTAACTATATGCTTCTAATTAAAAAGTTCATAGAAAAGACATATAGAGGAGTAAATAGTAAAAAACTTTTTTTCCTAATGCACAATTTTCTGTGTGTGGTTGTGCAGTGAAAGTAATAATAATGAGTATTTAGTACACACATACCTCTTCCTGACTGAAGAATTCATGGCATTTATAAATTGTCCACACAGATGCTAAACACACAGACATGCTTGTACGTTGACAAGCAAGACTCCAAACTAGTTTTTACATGTCAAAGCTTTTTATATTTGTTCATCCTTTGGAAAGCCATGGAAGGATCATGTTGGATACTTGTAGGCCTGAACTAAGGTAAACAGCAACGTCGACGATTATTTTTTATTGTATGAGCCGACATGGTTGAAGAACGTTATGAATATCAACAGCCGACATCTAACCGGAAGTGATCTACCCTCGGGCCTTGGGTTGGGGTGGAAGTCACAGGCGTGCATTCTCCAAAATCGTCCATATAAGCCGCGAGCATCCGACTAGAAGCATACGTGTCTGTCCCCTCATGTACTTGTATATGTGCCCGGAATGTACGTTTCTACCTGCCCCTTAAATTTTACGTTAGTATTATTATTATTTTCTATTTTTATGGCATTTTTGCTTTATCCAGCGTTTCATTAAACAATACCACAACATGAATAATTATAAACTTAATAAACATGATGTACAGATTGTCTTAAAAAAATACAAATTCTGCTTTTTGTCGAAAAAATTAATTCACTACACTGCATTTTTCATCATGAAGACTTCATTAGCTGGAGAGATCCTCCCCTACTTTTTTTTAGTAGTTTCTGAGCACATTACAGCTCGACTCTCCCGCTCTTGAAACCTTAGCTTAGAACAAAGAGTGCAACCAACAAAAATCGCTTTCAAACCCACAGCCACGTTCGGACAATAAGGCAATTTAACAATCACGTTGACGTTTTCCGAGGGTTCGTGTACTTACTGACGACATTTGTTCAACCGAACGCTGGCACAGCTTGCCAGTTATACTATAACCGTCGCAGAGAGAGAGAGAGAAGGAAACAGGAGAAAAAGGATGGGATGGGAGTAGAAGCGAATAAAAAGTCCGGAAGACTAACATTTTACCTCCGTGCTTTAATTAAGCATAACGGCTTCGACCTTCCCAACAAAACCATGGGGCGGTTTGTTCACCAAGCTAAAGCGATTACCCAGTCAGCTGGCTGGCAATTGATAGAAATCGAGGCTGGAAAGTAGTGTCTGATTGCAGGCTCCACAGAATCGTGATATTTCCAACCCCCAAATGCTCGACGTACGCGTGCTGTTGTGTGTTTGCTTGTGGAACTAGTACAGGGTTAAGGCCATATAGAGGAACACAGGGACAGTTCACAGCGGTGACGAGTGAGTCATCGTCACGTTTATAGATCGCAAGTCGAAACGAACCAGCTCATACATGAAGGGTGGCATGATTCAAGCAAATTTATAAATATATGTGATTAAAGGGTAGTTTTAATTCATTTAAAGCGAAACTATTACAGACAGTATTATATTACAATTTGATGATTAGCACGAAGCTAGTAAATAAAACGTTTGGACACATTCTTCAGAAATACTGAACACAGTCCACAAGAAAATAAAGCAGGCATAGCGCGTGTGTGTGTGTGTGTGTGAAAGAGAGGAATGGCTCCAGAACAAGTGAGCAGAGAGACATGGTTAGACAAATTCTAACAATTACAGCGAAGAACTGAAATTAAGACTTATCGAGAGCTCAGTATTATAACCATTTGGGCTACTTTTATCTTAATGAACAGAAAGTACAAAAAGAAAGGAAGGAAAGGAAAGAAAGAAAGAGAAAAATGGAAAGAAAAATCTCTCAGACCTTTGACTAGCTGACTTATGAAAAGGAAGGCACTTCCTCTGGAAGCATTTTTTCCCAAAAGAGTCTGCAACATTATTTATACTCAAAGCACGTTGCTTAAGGGGAATGCACTGTACAGTCCCCATGACCTTTGCACAGTTCATTCTAAGTGATCCGCCGTCTTTGTGTTCATTATTTCTCTCTGTTAGAGTGAGGAAAGCCTCTGCTGTGGAACAGAAGGTCGCTGATTCGAGACTTGCTCGATCTTGTGAACACCCACCCCGCCCCCGACTTCCATGTCCGCTCAGCAGCCACAGAACAGACAGAAGTATCTGACTGTATTGGGGGAGATAAAAGCAGCAGGAGCGGCAAGGCTCCGTGTTCCTCCGACATCCACATGCCGTGCACTAGACAGAATGAACCACTTACTTTCACTGTCCTTGTGGCCACTAGACTACGAGGGCTCTTTACCTTTCCCTTAAAGAATTATTTTTAGCTTCATGCTATAAAACTATTTAAATTAATTTTTGAGATAAATAATATCCGAATAAAAACCAGAGTGCTGGAGGGAAAGCGTAGCAGGCAGCCGTCATCGAGACCTCGTCGTGAACTTTGGCCACACCGACAACTGTAAGCAGTTGACTACAAACTTTGCGAAGAACGTCCGAAACCACGCTATTCAGGTGCTATCAAAGAAACTGTAGGCACACCTGGTCAACAACGCATGTGTTTGCCGACACAGTCCCTGCACCGACAAGGTGGTGATACTAGTCTTCACACCAAGAAGCCATCCAAAAGCATTTTGCTCGGTTTGAGAGACTTAATATTCCTCCCCACCCCCTCCCTCCCACGCCACCTCCCCCCAAAACAATAACAAAAAAAAAAAAGTGCGCGTGTTCTAGTGCCACCCGACCTTTCATGTTTACATTACCATTAACCAACGAGAGAATAAACTATGTGTTTCATGGACATGTCGGTCGTAAAAAGTCTGTGCCGATATATGTAGGTAAGATGTAATAAACAGTATGAAAATTACAGTTTTCGGGCTGGCTTAGTTTTTATGTTGTTTATCTATGTTGTTTAATATTTTTGTTATAACATTACCTGTTAACTATTTGTTTATTACAACGGGATAGACCGCTGTAAGCGAGGCTTTCATACACAATACGTTTGTAACGACCTCACGACCAAGGGAGGGTGGATGCTGTCAGCGGAGTGGCTTCCTCTGACCCAAACTGTCAATCGTTGATGTTTTGCCTCAGGCCACGGAACTCCTACGCAACATGTGCTTTATTTCCCCTGGAAGTAAGATATTGTGGTGCTGCAAGAAGCCAGAGAAAACTGTACCCCACTTTGACTGATTATGTGACTACAGAGATAAAGAGCTTTCCTTCCTGTTCCCACCCTTACCCTGATGACAGGGAAAGAGTGGGAGTGTTAGGTCATTGCGGTTAATCATGATACTAAAGAACTGAAGTTTAGATTTTCTTTCGTAATTTTCCTTAAATCGCCAGGGTTTGACACATTAATGTGCTTTTACTGAAATTTGTTATTATTATGATGCAAAAGATAGGTTTGTGAATACTAATATATGAATGTGTTATAAACGTTTTTATTTCCTGCTTGTCTCATCGTCATCTTACCTCCAGTCCCTCTCTCTTTCTCACTCCGCCCAAGCAAGCATGCAATCGACACATATACTCCTTTTCACGAGTCCAAGCTGACACACACACACACACACACACACACACACACACACACACACACACGCACACCTTTCATTCACATACTCTCTCTTACACACATACACACTCTCGGAGGTGTGGTGCTCATGCAGCGTATCTTGCATCATTCTTTCCAGATAGATGTTGAACAGCACCAAAGAAAAAGCGCATCCTTGGTGGACTCCTACTTTCCACCAATCAAAACAGATCTCCCAGAGCTGTCGCACACCAACTGAATGGTCTTCAATATTGAATTTCCACATCACGTGCCTAAGCCCAACATGTCAAAAGCCTTCTTGAAGCCAATAAAATCATGGTACAGATCGTTACCGTGCTGAAGATGTTTTTCTATCAGAATGCGGTTGTTGAAGATTTGTTTATCAGTGCTTCTGTCAGTTCTGAAACCGGCATGCTCCTCCTCGAGCAGTTCATCAGCCATCCGTGTAAGACGATTCTGACCGTCAGTATAACTTACTTTAGTGACTGATCAGGCTTATCGTATGGTAGTTATGGCAAAACCTTTGGTTTCTCTTGTCCAGCAGGTGTATGATCAGTGATTGCGTCCATTTTTCGGCCACCGCTTGGTCTCTCTCTCTCACACACACACACACACACATGCACATGTATGGGAGGATAAGAGATAACAGATCATGATGCAGCTAAAAAGAAAAAGAAATCGAGTGTACTCACCATGTACCGTTACTGTTTTCCACTATAGCCACAGAATAGCCAAAATAGCTGCCACTGGATGGTCCCTTATAAACGATTGGTTTGCTTGTATCTACGCTGAATGTTCCTACTTGTGGCGATAAAAATAGAAACTGAAGAAATACCATTCTCATCAGCGCTGACTTGTTTCTTTCTGAACCCGTCCCACTCAATAAACCACTCCCAACCACTAAATACATGATGTCGTCTCCAACACGCACTGTTTCGCAAGTCTAATATGTTTGGGAAAACAAATGGAGTGTCCAACGTCTTCACGCGGACAAAATGAATTTTCAAAGATACCCCGTCACGTATCTACAGGTTTTGGCAACGTCACAGCTTATTGCCACCACAGATGCCTTGAGACGCACAGTCGTGGGCTGTAGGAAATTTTGTTGTTGATATATTGGGTGGTCGCGTTGAAAGAAGGTTGGGACTGTTTTTCTTGGGAGCCGGAACTCAAAAGACAGAGGTCACGTGGTGTAAGTATGACGCCGTTGACGTAAAGCACTTGCGCGACGTAGAACAAATCCCAGTCGTCCACGCGGCTGGCACGTACCCTGGGAGACACCATGGGCCCATCAACAAAACACTGGCGGGAGAAACCCCTCTTGAGGTCTCAGAGCATAGCTATCACTCCTTCGTTATAAGAAGAGTTCCTTAAGAACGCCTGTTTATCCGTTTGCATTTTCGTGCAACCACCTGAACAAAACCGCACCGGAAGGAAAATGACGAAAGTCTCTCCCTACCCTTTTTGGGGGGGAAGTCACAGCCTACGAAATTGACGACGTGTAAACAAACAGTTCCTGAGAATGCTTCCCAGCTCTTTTATACACCCTATCGTGCTTGCGTCCCCCGTCGTTACGGAGAACACGTGGGCAAAGCCACCTTCTGCAGCCACCTTGGACGCGCGTGTGCGCCCGCTCGTGCGTTTGTGCATGTGTCAGCGCGCCGGCTCAAGGGAAGGCGTGGCCAGGACTGGATGGTGGATCACTGGCAGAGGCTGGTGCTGTATTTTCGTCGTCAACCCTGCAAACGGTGCCTCACCAACTTTCCCGCATGTCCTCCAGCCATCTATTAAGCCTTCCGCATGCATGTCACTCCATTCCCCCACCCCACCATTATTTTTCCATAGCTGCTCGGTGGACATTTTTGGAAGCAGAACGTAATTTCAGCGTGCTGCTTCTATGCAGTTATAATGGCACACAACGAGTGTGACGGTTGGCGGCTAGACAACGTTTCCTTCTTGCTATTAGGTCGTCAGCTGAATGAGCCAGTCCTCTGGCGCCCTGGGTAGCCACATGCACGTTAGCCCTTGAGACGATGAAAAGACTTAAAAACTGAGAGCTTATCTTTGTAATTTTAGTATGTATACCTACAACCTTACATGCTGTCAAACAACCACCTCAAAAAAGCGCATTTGGGGGACGATGCTTCTATTTTCTCCTGTCACCCCACCTTTTAAATCTAATGTTGACGTAAGTTTAACGGGGAGGAGAAAAATATTCCTTTTAATATAATGGAATTCGAGCCCAGGTAGTTAAGGCTCTAAATCTGGCACTGATTCAGTCCCACTTCTGAGAATCTCAAGAAGTAAGCCAACAAACAAGCTGATGAAAATGTCCTAGCATTGTCGCAATTTCTTGGCTGCTAGATAGGTGATTTAGATGGTCTTTGTCATCATAGTTATCGGCACTTGGAGAGGTTAGGCGGTTGGAGACTTGTAGGAAATGTTACAGAGGACCGGAAGAAAGCTAACGGAATTTCCCTCAATAGATCTTCCCAAAAGTGCAATTATTGTAAGTTTTTTCCTTGTCCGCCACATCATGTTCTGCCCCTCTCTGATTCTTCTTCACTGTGCAAAACAACAGCGGTCTGACACATACATGGCGTCACAGACATCACTTCTAGTTCACACCACGTGGCTGTCGGTAAGAGTGGAGTAGATGGGGGAGGGGGAGGAGAAGCAGGAAACGAAATTGGAATTCCTGTAGATGAAAGGGGAGGGGGGTCTCAGCGCCGATCTGGCGACCAAACGAAACGGCACATGGGGGCTAGAAGATTACAGGCGGGTAATTTGTCCAGCCTGTTTCCGTCCACTTAAAGGCACAGCATGTAGTTAGTCATCACCTGTCCCTCCCCCCTCCACGTGGTGCCGGGCTTTTGCAGTGAAGACGTTCTTATTCACCCATTCATAAATTTGTTCATCCCGCACTGATTTACGATACAGTTAAAATTCCCAGTCGTGTTCTCAGTTCTTTGTTTTGTAGCCCGATTACTTATTGCGAATCGATCGTCTAGAGTAACAGTGTGACAAAAACAAGGGAAAGAAGTTTTTTTTTTGTTAAAAAAAATTTCAGCTAGCCACGTCGGTGTTAGATCGTACAGATTTAAGACAGAATGAAGCAGAGGATTCAAAATGTTGCAGTACTTAACACAGACTGTAGAATAATATTCAACATGAAATCATCCCACATCTCTGGAATTCTGTTAACATCTTCATTTTTCTGTGGGTTGGACACAGGGTTTCAGAAATGCTAGGTTGCCTCTATTGCCCAGACCGACCGACCGACCGACCGACCGACCGACCGACCGACCGACAGACAGACAGACAGACAGACAGACAGACAGACAGACAGACAGACAGACAGACAGACAGACAGACAGACAGACAGACAGACAGAGATGTATGGTCTCACGCGAAACAAAACTGAACTAAGGCTAGAAATAACTGCAAATCTGAAGACTGACTTGAGGAGTAAGCGGGTATAAATTTGGCGATACGTATCGAAATGTAACGTTACACCCAGACATCAGCAGTCCTCAGGGTGCAGTTTCAACAGCAGCGGCTCTGGAGGCGCCAGCTAACTTCAGCGCAGCGACTGCATATCCTGCTGAAGTCACAGCAGTGACGTAGAAATAATCAACGTCGCTTCCTCCAAACTTCCTCCGTGCGCATGCCCATCTCGGTGCTTTACAAAAGTCGCTATCAGCAAGTGGAAATAATTTTGTCTCTTTTTTGAAGATCGGGTGTTTCACGCGCTGATTTAGCGAAAAAAAAAACAACTGGCCTCAATATCGCTGAGAGATTAATAACGCCTACTGCTGTCCTAAAACTGACAAAATTACGATGTTGAGTTTTTCCCCCTAATATTTTCTGTAAGCCCAAGAAGATTGCTCAAGTGGATTGAACATAATATAAACTGTAACATCAATGGCGTGTCCGCAAAGGTGGAGGCCAAAACGATCGTTGCAGATGTAAAGGATGCGTTTCCTACATATGGTGACGTCATGGGCAGGCAACGTATTTCTTTCCAAACAAACAGAAAAAGAGAGGCGAATATAAGGCCTTGGAGGATGGTATCTCGCACAAGAAATGCTATCAAACCAACGTACCCACTTTGCGGAATTAAGTTACATGTACATGCATCGAGTACCACATGCACGCTTTCAAATCGTGGAGCTTGCGGTTACATATATAGCAGTGACGTTATAAACTTGGTCTGTACATGCTTCCTTACATCACCATAACATAGTATAGGGTACTATTAATTTATTAATAATGTTCCAATTGACCTAACCTCTACGGCTTTTTGCCGAATCTTGATAAACTAATTGTATTACTATTATTACCATACATCATCATCATCATCATCATCATCATCATCATCATCATCATCATCATCATCACCATCATCATCATCATCATCATCATCATCGCAGAGATTGTGAGTTTCCGCATGCCACGTAGCACACACGTCCTACAAGTCTGTTGCATATGACTGGCGGTTATTTTCCGATGGTGTGTGATCCCCCACCATTTTAAGTCTGGATATAATTTTTAATACCTATGTAATAATAATAATAGTGAAGATTTTTATAGCGCATATTCACACTCATAGAGAGCATGCTCTTAGCGCTTAAAACTTTGTAATCTGGTTTGTAAATCATGTAATCTGGACCACCGGCCTATTCCGCATCAGATTTTGCAAGCAGCTTAAGAAATGTCACAGCAAATCCGCGAAACGGTTTCAAACTTTTTCCTTGACACCTATTATCACCTCTTTCATTAGGATTGTTCACTAAAGACGGTAGGGGCTGAATGAGGTCGGTTGGGAGAGAACAAGACAGACACAGAAGGGAGACAGCTCACATTTGTTTGGCGGTCAGTGGTCGTGGTCGTGGGATGGGAAGGAGGTCAGGGGGCAACGATGATGATAAGCTGATGATGAAAGTCTCATTGTAGTTGGACATTCGTCTGTCAGAGAATGATGTTTGGCTTGCACGGTGGTCAAGAACGTGGGACGCATGCCCAAAGGAAGTAATGCCGTACGCCCCCTTCATTCCAAGCCGAGCGAGACAAAGAAGTCAAAGACGACACAAATTCGGGAACGGAGAAAGGGTGAGGAACTCAGGAACAGTGACGACGACACCGGAATCGTCAGCAGTGACAGCAGGCACAGACAGATTAGACCGTATATAGTGAGGGAAAATCCAGCAGTCAAAATCCCACCAGGCTTGGTCTTCTGACCAAACAACAAGCAGCCTTTGTTAGCTTTTCTCTCTCACTCTCTCTCACACACACACACACACACACACACACACACACACACACACACACACACACACACACACACACACACACACACACACAAAAGACGAGATCAGAAGGCCTCTGGGTGTTCACTTGTAAACAATAAATACATGTATTGTGTAATATGAAGGCTGCATTTTCTGCCTATGACCAACCAGCTCAAAGATGTACAAACTGATCTACTTGTAGATGTGATTTGCATTCAATAAATTCAATTGCTAGATGGGAGAGGCAAAGATACAGGATGCATTCACTGATATTGGATGAACTTGAATGTTCAGGTTCAGCTCAGGATGCACTTGTCGTTTTTCTCGCGGCTCTCATTTCCGAAATGACAAATATATCGGATGGAAACAGTAATGAAAGGGGGAACAACACTTGTGGTCTGTTTGTAGCGAGATAAACAGAAGTGGCAAACGCTCCCTTACATAATTACTTTCTTTCAGGTCGCTTTGAAAAGGGACACCTTTTTGTAACCCGAGTATACGTTACGCTTAATTAGAAAAGTGTACTGCACTACATGGGTCGGTTCGTCTTCAAAGATCGACATGGACAACTGTGAATTTCTTATGGCAATAGTCTCCATTACCCAAGCTCACGATTTTCGATATAATACTTTATGGAAGAAAGAGGTGGGCGAAGGATGTCGGGTGGATTGTGATTCTGGCTTAGACAGGAGGAAACAACAGATTGTTCTCTTGCTTCCTGGCACTCTCTGCATACCAGCATCGTGTAGACAGGTTTCCACACAGCAGCTCCCCAGAACGTCATTTTTCTTAACCTGACACGAGATAAACAAAGGTTTGCGCTTAAAACAACGGACAGTAAATAATGCTGGCATCTGCATCAACTCCTACAGCTGCGCCCTTCACGCAGTCTTACAGGTCTAGAAGAGTGCAAACAGTTTCTTTTTATTTTTTTTTCAAACGGTTGGGCTGAGACTCAGTGAATTAAGTCACATAGTACGAGAGAATACCACCCCTCCCATGCACCACCTCATTCCATACTTCGTCCTTCAAACAACAGTGTGAGAGAGGCCAAAAACAATGACCAGGAATGAGTATGGTTTCGCTTATATTGTCAAGACTGAAGCCAATGGAGGAAATGGGATCATGTGTGAATAAGGCGTATCTGTGGACATTGGTGACGTGATGGTTTAGCTCAAATCAGTGATCAGAGCAATTATACTATAGTTGACCTTTAATCACCTAGCAGAAGGGAATGGAATCTGCTCTGATGGGTCTTTGCTTTTCCTGGAGTGGTAAAGATTGAGATGAAGGATGTCAACGATGTATAGTTAGACAGACTACAGCATTTATTACTGTAAGGCACCTTTGTGAGTACATCAACTGCATCGCTGATCGAAACTAGATATGTTAGCTTTTGTATTATATTGCCCCAGATCGCCTGCAACATATGTTGTTGTTGTTGATTTTGAGAAAAAAGTACTTCTACCTCACGGTGATTTAATTCGTACTGTGGTGGATGGGGATCGTCGGGGAATGTGGGTGCTGGGGAGCTGGGCGAAGGTAGGGAGGGACTTGGGAGGTGTCGGGGGAGTGTCACTGTTTTGTTGTGCCACAGGTGTTGTCAACTCTTTCTTGTGCCCTCTATTTCAATTCTGTTGGTGTCTTAATTAAAACTATACGTCATTACTCGCGCTACGTTTTAACTTTTATTCGAGGTGAAGAAGGCGGTATCACAATCCCGGGGATCGGGTGCAGTAACTTTTTTTTTTTTTTTTTGCAACGCGCACGGGTACCCTTTTGTCTTTTCATTGTGTTAAGCTTACGCAGGTTACTGCAGACTGCTCTTTTGTGTGTGTGTGTGTGAGCTCGACATCTGTCATCAGGGCAGCTTTCGGCTTTGGGTTAGGTTTAGGATACAGTTTGGGTTATGATTAGGGTTAGAAGTGGACATTCCGCAACCGGTTGAGACATGTGAGTGTGCTTCCAAAAATTGATATTATTATTATTATTACCACACACATAGACTATCATCGCTGCACAAAATATTACACGTAACTGTTCACACGGCAGTGACTTAAGTTTAGGACAGGTGAACCACTTGAGTTTGCAATTCGTCCTTATTCCTAAATGGCTCGGATCTGACAAGTAAATTATAACCAATTCGTCTTATTAACAGAAATATAAACTCAATTAAGCATGCGAGTTAATTCTGGAAATCGGGGATTATCTATGGCAATGATTCATCTCCCGTGTGCACAGAGATCTGTACCACTTTCTGTTGATATGTCCTAAATATTCATCTATATGTAACAGATATATTCCACTTTCTACCATAGATTCCCTTACCCTTTTAAAGTTCACCTTCTGTGTAAAAATCTGTAAAGGGTTGTGCAGCCATTAATGTGGCCTTGTATGTACCAGAATGCAAGATGGCTTTCCAAAAATTGATATTATTATCATTAACACACACACACACACACAGAATATCATCGCTGCACAATAAATTACACGTAACTATTCACATAGCAGTGACTTTAGGACAGGTGAACCACTTGAGTTTGCAATCCGTCCTTATTCCTAAATGACTTGGATCTGACATAACACTATTTTTATTTAGTTCATATAACCTGAAGTTTACAACAGACCTGTTTTGTTGTTGTTGAGAGGAGCGTCTTTTGCAATCACTTCACAAAAACTCATTCTAGCTATTTCAAAAGAACAAAAGATTTAATAAAATTTCATAGCAGTCCATTCTCTCCTCTTGTCAGCCTCCAAGTTCATGCTCTACCGCTCCTTCTAGCACAACCCTGTTTCATGGTTATTATAATATTCATATATACTTTTTCATATCTCAGCCTGGTGCTAAAGCATTTTCTAAGAGGAGTGACTTGGAACTGCATTGGAGAGGGGGTGATGAACTTTTCGGGAATAATTACTACTGTATTAATTGCGATTATACGTAATTAGCAAGTAAATTATAACCAATTTGTCTTATTAACAGAAATATCAACTCAATTAAGCATGAGTCAATTCTGGAAATCGGTGATTAATCTATGCAATGATTCATCTCCTGTGTGCACAGAGATTTGTACCACTTTCTGTTGATATGTCCTAAATATTCATCTATATGCAACAGATATATTCCACTTTTCTACCATAGATTCCCCTACCCTTTTAAGGTTCATCTTCTGTATAAAAATCTGTAAAGGGTTGTGCAGCCTTTAAGGTGGCCCTGTATGTACCAGAATGCAAGACGGCCTTCCAAAAATTGATATTATTATTATTAGTACCACACACACATAGAACATCAACGCTGCACAAAAACATTACATGTAACTGTTCATACGGCAGTGACTTTAGGACAGGTGAACCACTTGAGTTTGCAATCCGCCTTTATTCCTAAATAGATCGGATCTGACATGACACTAATTTTATTTAGGGGTTGGGAGGGGTCTGGTGTATCCGGGTCCCGGGTCCCAGGTCCGCGGTTGTGAAGGAGACCAAAAAGCGGGACATTGGGCGTCCCGCCTGGACATTCTATGAGCAGGCGGGATGCGCGGCCAAAGGCGGGACTGTCCCACCTAAATCAGGACGTCTAGTCACCTTAGTCACCAATCCAACTTCAGAGACCTACAAAGACAGTAGCAAACTGTGTTGTCAAAAAGACTTTATGAGCCTTTTGATGGAGAGCTGTTCAGTGTTCAATGACTTCTCGTTTCTTCTGCAGGATAAACAAGCATTGGCTGATTGAAAGAAGGTCAAATTCCACCAGCCTGAAGGGGATCACTTGACACTTCTGTCAGTCTACAACTCATGGAAAAAACAACAAATTTTCCTCACCATGGTGTTATGAAAACTTTGTTCAGATTCGAACTCTTAAGCGAGCACAAGACGTACGTAAACAGATGCTGGGTATTATGGACAGGCGAGTCATTGTACTCAACATAAAGTTAAGAGTTGCGGGCAATAATTAAATAAATAATTAAATTTAGGCATTACTTCAAAGAATGGTTTAGATATACTTGGTGAAAAATTAGAAATTTTGACCTGCATTTATTTTTGTAGGCACAAACTGGATGTGGTGTCATCGGGCAAGAACACAGCAAGGGTTCAAAAAGTCATCTGCAGCGGTTTCTTTCGATATGCTGCCAAAAAGGACCCACCGGAAGGATATCCCACTATTGTTGATTTTCAGGTTGTTTATATCGCTCTTCGTCTGACGACCGTATCCTAACTGTTCCTGTCACCAGAACAACAACATATGGTCACAGGACTTTTGGCTACTGTGCTGCAAAACAATGGAACTCTCTCCCTTTCCATATCCGCCACCTTCCTACAACTGAATCTTTCAAATCTGCACTGAAAACGCACCTCTTCCTTGAGCATTATTCCTAACACAGTCCACAATGCTAGTCCTTCTTAACCCCGCCCCCTTCCCTCTAGCTACTTTACCCATCTTTCTCGGCAGAATCACTATATTTCTCTGTTCCTGTTACTTGATGCCTTTTGTTTTCTGTTTCGTCGTCAGTACTGTCGTTTTCTTTCGTGCCCTTTGTTTTGTATCTACTTAGTCCACGTCTCTTCCTCGTTTTAAGCGCTAAGAGAATGCTCTCTATGAGTGTGAATATGCGCTATAAAAATCTTCACTATTATTATTATTATTATATCCATCCTTCAAGTGCTCTGTTCAACAGACAGCCAGACTGGTAGGTGGGAGTAGAAATAAATATTGTAGCCTTTTTTGAAATGATGTCTTTTTTTTTTCTTTTGTGCAGTCTGGTGGCACAATGGACAAGTGTTTGTCACCAGTGCAGTGATGTCCCCTGGGTTAAGATCTTGGCCATTCTGTTCTTTCTTTCATGTGGCACATCATAGATCCATGAAACAGCATAGAAAAACCAGTCATTTATCTTTTACTTAGTTACTATGCTTTTTAAGTGTGGCTGTATAATTGTTGTCAAAACCTTTTTATAAAAGATATGATTAAGGTTTTATAGCCATGTGAGTCAGTTCATTCATTTTAAAACTGATATATCTCAATGACAATGACAATGATACTGTTGTGTTCTTGCTTGTACAATGTACCATGCTTCTTGACCATTATACTTGAGCTTTTTCTTTTGTTTATGTTTATCCATGGTAATATACCATGAACTGGTGATGACCACTAAGGAATACATGCGAGAAGTGACAGCCATAGACCCCAAGTGGCTTGTGGAATTTGCACCCAAGTTTTTCAAATTCTCAGACCCTACCCACCTTAGCAAGCAGAAAAAGCAGCAGAAGATTGAACCATTGTATAACAAGTATGAAGAACCCAATGCTTGGAGGATCTCCAGAGCTTTCAGAAAGTTCCACACCAAAGTTACATTCTGAGCAAATCGGTTATGTTGATGTTGCAAACTGTGTATGTTGATGCATGATGCAACTCAAGAAGGAACTACACAAATGCAGCTGACTTAGTTAGGCCTAGCTGGGATACACTTGACATACCTGTTAGATAGCTTATTTGTACTGGGAGAGTAAGAAATTATGAAGTTCATGGCTGTTTTTTTTTTTTTTTAAAAAGACATTTTTGTATGTGATTGTGTGTTTGCATGCATGTCATCATAGGCAAAGAGAAGAATGAAGTTTGATGTGCAGAGAATTAAAGTGTTGGGAGTAAGCAGTTCGTTTTTTTTTGTTTTTTTGTGAACTATCACTCCTGCACTGTCTTTTTACCTCATGCAAATTTTTTCCCCCTTTGTGAGCTAAACTAAGCAGCATGATGAATATTCATCTATTTTAAAGTAGTGCAAAATGAAGTGCATACAAAATGAATGGAAAAGTTTGCTGGATTTGAGAGTTCTATCAGTTCACACCCTCATCATCTGTACTGTAAACATATTTGAAAACTCACACCGGAGATGCTATCCCGGAAATCGGGGATTAATCTATGACAATGATTCATCTCCCATGTTCGCAGGTTCTCTGCCCTAACAGCCTGCATGCTTTTCAGTACTGGTCTCCATTCCATATGCATTTGAGTTGTCAGTCTGTTGGTGAAGTCTTGCAGTTCTTTGTTAGTACCTGCTAACAGATCTATGTCATCTACAAAGCGTAGGTTGCAGATTGGTCTTCCACCAATTGAAATGAAAGTATGATGGTCATGATGAGATTCGAACATGATGTTCTCCAAGAAATTAAACAGCACAATGACATATCCCTACTGTGGTGCGATAGTAAACTCCTATTTGGTTGTTCAACAGTCCTGTACTCATTGAGCAATTACACCACGAACCTATAGACGTCCATGATTACATAGGGCTTCAACGACTTGGACGATTATATACAATGTCCCTAATTCGAGAGTCATGCACCTGATGAGCTAACGAAATCTACATTCACTCTGTATACCTTTGGAAGTTTTGTTTTTTCCTGGTTTTTACGCGCAGTCCAGAATAAAAATGAATATGCCATAAATTAGGTGTGTTCAGTCTGGTTTAACTGTCAATGCGCTTCCTCTAACATATGCTTCTGAGTCAATTCTTGAGAAAATCTCCCCACACTTTTCTGATGTCTAGCACAAAAAATTAAGGCGTGGAGTGTATATAATTAGGAGGACACACACACACACACACACACATAGATTTGTAACACTTTCTGTTATCTATATGTAACAGATATATTCCACTTTTTTTTACCATAGATTCCCTTACCCTTTTAAGGTTCACCTTCTGTGTAAAAACCTGTAAAGGGTTGTGTAGCCATTAAAGTTGCCCTGTTTGTAACAGAATTGATATCATTATTATCACCACGCACACACACAGAATATCATCACTGCACACAAAATTACACGTAACCACAGACTTACTAATCAAGTCTGTGCACGTAACTGTTCACAGTGACTTTAGAACAGGTGATTGAACCACTTGAGTTTGCAATCCATCTGACTGTAAAAACTATCGTCCAGTATCAAATTTATCATATATTTCCAAGTTACTTGAGAGGGTGGTTGCAGAGCAGCTTATGACAATTTTATTACTTTTGGCTGCCTAGATAAATTTCAGTCAGCGTATCAGCACAGAAACTGCTCTTCTTCGTGTGACCAATGACATTCTCTGTAGTGTCAACTCTGGCAACCTAGTGCTTTTAGTATTACTTGACCTGAGTAGTGTGTTTGTCACTATATTAACCACCACCTGCTGCTCCAGAGACTGTTGTCGGAAGCTAGTATCGAAGGCGATAGATATCAGAGAGTGATTGTCGGCTCTACGAGCTCTGAGACAGTTCCTCTGATGTGTGGCGTGCCACATGGATCCGTTCTGGATCCTTTATTATTTTCTGTATAC
The DNA here is from genome assembly GCA_004794655.1 of Marisa cornuarietis. Classification (NCBI taxonomy): domain Eukaryota; kingdom Metazoa; phylum Mollusca; class Gastropoda; order Architaenioglossa; family Ampullariidae; genus Marisa; species Marisa cornuarietis. Next base: position 1,302,684 of record SMMW01000135.1, read on the forward strand.
ACTTCACAGCTTGGAAGGGTAGGCCTAATTGAACGTTTTCAGATGGGACCTCAGTTCTTTGCTGATGACACAGTCACACGTACAGATTCTAAACAGTTTTCCTCCCGACCCAGCAGTGGCTAGGATTGCGAGGATTGCGCTTCAACGACTTGAATCATGTTGTGTTGCGGTGAAGGCCTGGATGACCAGGAATCGTCTTAAACTCAACGACGACAAGACAGAAGCGTTACTGTGCAGCCCCAGGGCCAGACGGGAGCAGATCGGCATTAGTGATGTGCAGGTCGGTGACGCCTCCATAGCCTTTGCTGACTGTGTACGGGACCTAGGACTGTTTATTGATGCAGAGCTCTCCATGTGCAACCATGTTAGTTCTGTTGTGTCAAAATCCTACTACTTTTTGAGGACTTTAGGTAGATTACGGCCCATGCTGACTCAGGCTGCTGCCAACTCACTTGCTGTGGCTACCATCATATCGATAGACTACTGCAATAGTGCATTGTGGGGTATACCTTTATTCCTAAATGGCTCGGATCTGACATGACACTATTTTTATTTAGTTCATATAACCGGAAGCTTACAACAGACAGACATACGATCGCTCAAGACCACAGACTTCTATGATCTGTGCTGGAGACTTACAAATAAAAAAAAAATATATATATACCAAGATGGATGAAGAAGAACTAAATAAACTTGAGTATTTGTCACTGGTGTCAAAAGTGTGTACGGAGTTGGAAAACCACTTGGGAATTAACGATAAAGATCTGGGTAAGTTTAACAAAATCACTAAAAGTTCGTAATCGTATGCATTGCAGGTGTTTTTACCATTTGCCCATGTTAGTCGTTTGTAATGCTGTGTTGTACTTGATTTTGAGATATGAGGAGAGCAGGATTAGCAGAAATTAAAGAAAATGATACAAAAACAGTACAACAAACAAACAAAAAGATTAGATAAAGTTAAAGAAGTGAGGAAATCAAGCAAATTCTGAAGGCAGTGTGTGTGTGTGTTGAATGAGAGAGCATCATAACTGTGTAACTCTTGCCATGTCTTTTATTACAGCTGAGTATGTGATCAGTTTAGCAGAGGAAAATGATACCTTTGAGAAATTCAAGAAAACGCTGGAAGAAAAAGATGCCCAGTTTTCTGTAAGTACATAATTAGATTGTTTTAAAACTCACAGTATTTGTATTTTTAGCTGTATTGGATATTGAAAATTTTTTAATTAGATGTTTTGAGTGTTATTTGACTGTGAAACGGGCTACATATTTCTATAAACAATTTCAGATTGTGTGCTTTAAAAAAAAAGAATATAATTATATAAACAGGATTCATCATTATGTGTTTCTTCAGTTATTCCAATGTCTGTTGGTCTTTTTAAAGAGGCACTTGTCACTAGTATGATGTATGCTTATGAAAGTGGTAGGGTATGGTTAAGGGTTCAACTTAAAAGAAGTGCAGGCAAGTAAATCATTTAATTATGACTCTCAGCCACATACAGTACAACTATAATAAATGAAGATTTTTATAGCGCACATTCACACTCGTAGAGAGCATGCTCTTAGTGCTTAAAACAGGGAAGAGACATGGACTAAATGGATAGAACACGAGGGATGGAAAAATAAATGACAGTACTGATGACAAACAGAAAACAAAGATAGAAAACACAAAAAGGCACCAAGTAACAGGAACAGAGAATATAGTGATTCTGCAGAAAAAGGTGGGTAGAAAAGTAGCAAAAGAGGAAGAGGGGAGGGTAAAAAGGACAAGCATTGTGTGGGCTGTTGTTAGGAGTAATGCTCAAGGAAGAGGTGCATTTTCAGTCCAGATTTGAAGGATTCAGTTGTAAGAAGGTGACAGATATGGAAAGGGAGAGAGTTCCATTGTTTTGCTGCACAGTAGCCAAAACTCCTGTGACCATATGTTGTTGTTCTGGTGACAGGAACAGTTAGGATACGGTCATCAAACGAAGAGCGTAGTTGTCATAAGGGATGAGAAGTTCAGAGAAATAATCAGGACAAGAGCCTGCAAAGAAATTAAAACACAGCACAGACAGTTTGTACTGAATGCAAGAATGGATGGGTAGCCAATGTAGAAAACAAAGGAGAGGAGTGACATGGTCCCATTTCGTGACTCTAAGCAGTGGAGTTCTGTACTTTCTGGAGTCTCTGAATGAGGAATGAGGGGCAGCCTGCGAGCAAGGAGTTGCAGTAGTCAAGTCGAGAAAGAACAAATGCACAGACATGAGTGTTGGTAGAGGGCGTAGAGAGAAAGTGATGGATGGCACTGATCTTATGGAGCTCTTAATAGGCAGACTGACAGAGAGTTGTAACATGTTTATCAAGGGTCTTGTCTGCAGAAATTCCCTAGAGGGTATGGAGTCTATGAAGGAGTAGAGAGTGGTCTATAGTGTAGAATGCAGCAGACAGGTCCAATAGACTGAAGGAAGAAACATCACCACTGTCAAGGGCAGATAATATGTCTGTTGTTATTGAGTAGTCTCAGCTTGTGGGAGAAGATGGTGCTCTTGTAAGTAGGCCCAGAGCTGTATCAAAACTATTTTCTCTATGATCTTAGAGAGAAAAGACAAGTTGGAAACTGGGCGTAATTGTTCAGCACATTGACGTCAAGCGGGGATTTCTTAAGAAGTGGCCTCACCACTACATTTTTGAACAGAGATAGGAAAACACCTGACGACAAGGTGACATTTACAATATGTGTGATGGAAGGAAGTAAAATATCTAGGCACTCAAGCAGATGGCTTGTGAGCATTGGATCTAACTCACAAGTTGTTGGTTTAGGTTTTAGAATAACCGCTTTCACATCGTCCTCTGAGACTGGTAGAAACTTGGTCATAGAGCATCCCAGGAAGACATCATAGGAGACAAAGCCGAGTCTAAAGATGATCGAATGATCTGATATCTTTCTGATGAAATAGTCACTAAAAACATGCTTCAGCCGTGAAACAGGGTGGGCAGTGGTGTTGTCGTGCGACATCCAGTCATTTGATTGCAAATGGCAAATAGCTTATTGGAGGAGGTGCAGTTAATTATTTGGCCCCGAAGCCATGTTTTAGCCTTGTAAAAGCATTTTGCAATGCTTCGCTTTGCGGAATTATAAATTTCTTTGTGGATGGTGAGTCCAGTCTTCTGCCAAACACGTTCAGCTTGCCGACGAGTGCGCTTCAGGTCACAGAGTTCGACATGGATGTGCGAAAACCAAGGTGCACATTTGGACTAGCGCATCAGACGTCGAGACACTAGGGCATGGTCATCAACCACTCTAAGCAAAACACAGTCAAGCTGCTCAACAGAGGAGTGCCATCTGCAACTGTGCTTTGAATGCCAGTCTATCAACATTTCTTGTTGAGCGAGTGGGTCTAAAAAGTGACACCGATGATGGGCATTTGTGATCAAGTTCGATCAATACACAGTGGTGGTCAGATGAGAGGTCGTGAGAAACATCAATTGCCTGCACTAAATGGTCATCAGGTTGATGTATGATGAAGTCCAAGATGTGATCTCTTTTGTGAGTTGGTTGCGACACAGATTGGACAAGATAAAAGGTGTGCAGCATTTCTGACATTTAGACAGTGCACATTAACATCTCCAAAGAGTATTGCAGGTCCATTGAGTGCATTGCTGTAATCCAAGAGATCATGGAATTCCAAAAAAACTAGAAGCTGTGAGTTTGTTCCTGGCACTAGGAGGGGTCTGTAGATGCAGAGCAGGTGCATCAAGCAATGAGGGAACGATAGAGCAATAGTAAAAGACAGGTACTTGGCAAGTGATGATCTGTAATTACAGCAATACCACCACTTGTAGGCGGGGGAACGATTTCAGGCAGTAGCCTACTGGAGTTAAATCAACACACACGCTTTCATCACCTTGCTGTTTAAGCCACATCTCAGTGATGATGAAAATATTCTTCTGAATGACATTATTTTTGCATATTGGTATTTGATGTTTAAAAATTATTTTTTTCAGAGGAACTCATACTAAAATCAGTAAAATAGGTTTCATTTTCTTCTTATTGATTTCTGTTTTATTGTAACTTAAAGGATTCTCTCATTGCCAATCTGCTGCGACTGATCAAGAAAATGAAACCCAAACCTAAAGACTCTGTCAATGGAAGGCTTTCTGAGCCATCTTGGGATGAAAGAGAGAAGGAAGAAGATGAAAAGAAAAGCAAGCTTGATATTAACAAGCAGCTGTTCCCAGCTTTGGCTTTGGCAAATGATCCCAGGATGAGAGTAAGTTTTCAAGAAGTGTTATTTGTGAACCCATTTCTTTGTTACTTTTTGTGCGCAGGAGAGAGGAGAGAGAGAGAGAGAGCTAGTGAGTGAGAGAGCAGAAATGTGGAAGAGATCTGAATTTAACCTTGATGATTTCTGTCTTGATCAGAGAAATAAAAATCCTCTTTTAAGGATCAATGGTTTAACACTAAAATATGTGAGCCTTGAGAAGAATAAAAAGTTACAACTTAGAAACAAACATGAAAGCTTTGAAATTTAGCTGTTGGAAAAGGCCTTCTGTTTTATATTCTTATTATGCCTCATGTATCTTTCTTTTCACCTATCCTATTGTTCTGCTTTTTTTTATTTAGGTAAGAACAGTTTGAAGTGTTTCTCTCCAAACTTATAGTAAATTTTGTTTCTTCTCTCACTTTCCCTATTCTTCCCTTATGTCACGGACCGACCTGTGCCAGGGAGAAGAGTTAGCAATGGAAGTTATTTCCCTTATAGGTTCTAAGATGCAGGGCTAGTTCCCCTTTATGGTATGCTTGTGAAAGCATGATAGTGAGTACGCTTTATGAGCAAAGCAGTCGCGGTAGCCCTGTAAGCCAGGTGAACAGATTCTAGTGATTCCCAGACCAGATGTCTAAAGAGAAGGACGTAATAGTACTTTCTGTGTGAAAGTGTCTGGAAGTGTGTTTTGGTCATTTTTGGTTTAAATAAGAATATCATCTCGGGACTTTCGTATTTCCCATTCTGATTACTTGCTGGAGAACTGTTTGATTAGAACATTGAAAGAGGGTTTGACTAACAGAAAGAAGAGTTGTTTATTGAAGAAGATTGATTGGATGGTTGAGAGATAGCTACTTTATTGAAATGATAATCATTCATGATTGTTGTCATATATTGATTCATGCTAGATGTTGACCTATATTGATGAGAATACCCTATGCTATTGAAAGAGTTTACGTAGACTGTAATTAGTTACTAAAGATTTTGATGTGATATTGTTTGAAATTCTTTGAGAGTTGGACGAGTATTTAAAATTGAAGTTTTGCTGCTATCCTATAAAGACAAGTTTGAACCCCCCCCCCCCTTCCGAAATTACACAGAACTAGTAGCCTACGTGCAGGTCTTTGTACTTTGTTGTGTGAAAGAACACGTGAAGAACGCCGTGCTGGTCAGTGTGGTGTACATGTCCTGTCAGTGCGTTGCGTTAGTCCTTGAAACTCTACTTTTAGTATTGATATATTTCAAAACGTTTGAGACTGAAGTTAGCTTTTTGTTTGTTGTTTTCTAGACAATGTTGGATTCTGATGATGAGGAATATCATATTACTGAGACGACTAATGGAAAGGAAGACAAAGGCACAGAGGAGAAAGTTCAGCTCCCAGTAATCAAAGGTGAAGATGCAGAAGTAGCTGACCAAATGATGGATGAATTGGAAGCACTACTATCTAGTGCAAAACAAGAAAGTCAGAAGAAAAGGTATTGTTAGTGATGGATAATTACTTTCCAGAGAGTGATATTCCCCAGAAGTTCAGCGTAAAAATAAATCAGCTTGACTGACATATTTAGTAATGATTCTTTCATGGAATAATGAAGTAAGGTCTAGAACATATCACCACACAGCATTTGTTAATTACAAAGAAGAAAATAGTGTTGAAAAAACATTATTATTGAATTACCTTGTAGGAAAATGTCAGGAAGAAATGTGAGAAAAATGTTGCGCAAGATGGCAGTAGAACATTGCCTCAGATAACACTGCATCTGATATAGTCAGGTGACCATGAGTAATACTCAAGGTTAACCATTTTTACTTAAAACTCTGAGCTCAAATAACACAGATTCCTACATTAAAAGTGTTGTATTATTATAAAGTATTAATGATAATTTGAAGGACTTAAAGTTTAAATTCAATGAATGTTGAAAAGAAACACGAGTGCATTTTTTTCCTTGAAGAGTGAGGTGTGAAGATATCATTAAAGAAATAGAAGATCATCTTCTTGAATATTTAATTGTAGCTAATGATTTTGCTAATCTGTGTCTGCTTATTTATTCTTTTATTTATATGCGCATATCGTATTTGTTTAGCTATGGATCTGAGAAGAAAGCTCGCAGAAGCAGGAGCAGGAGTCGTGATCGAATGAAAGAAAAGAAAAAGTAAGATGTAGTGAGATGAGGATTTGAATAAGTGTTTTGCATGGACAGTCATGCATTTCACAATGCAAACCTTTCATCACAGTTCGATGAGCTTGTGTTCCTAGAATGTGACGTGACTAACTTTAGAACACTGCTGCCTAAATAGGTATATTCTTATCTACATGAATGCACAGCAAGAATGTGCATAATATTTAAAGGTATGTATTAAAGTCATTTGCTTATATTACTGATTTTTTTTAGTTCTGATTTTTGAAAACCTGACACTAATTTATATCCACAGGAGACATCACTCTCGGAGTAGATCCAGAAGTAGACACCGATCTCGAAGTCGATCAAGGTCCCGGAATCGAGATCGCAAAAAGCGCAAACACAGTCGCTCCCGCAGCAGAGACAGAGACCGCAAACGAGATAGAGACCACAAGAGAAATCAGGAAAGGACCAGAGACAGTGATCGTGACAAGGAATCTCGGCAGAAGCTGAGGGATCGTGAAGTTCAGGATGGAGAGAGACTCAAAAAGCAGGAACAATACAATGATATCCCTCTGGAGCCTCTTGTGGGACATGTGCGTTAGCTTTCATTCCATGTGCTTGGTGCAACAGTGTCTTTTTGGGGGGGGGTCATGGACGCAAGGGTGATGGGATTTGAAAGAGATGGCTAAAGTTTATGAGATTTTGGAAATAAGGTGGCACTGAACAAAGGAAAGAGAAATAAGTCTAGTTCATAGGAGAAAGGGGGGAGGTATGCCATTAAAGGATAGTTAAAATTCTTGATGGAGATTTTGTGAAAAGAGTATCTGTATTAGGGAGTACGCTTATTTTGCCATAATCTTTGTTTCTGTGCTTGAGAGATGTCTTTTTATCCTTTAGAAGTTTTACATGACCAAATTTTAAGGAGATTTTTTGAATAATTTCAGATCTATGCAGGGAAAGTCACCACCATCATGCAGTTTGGCTGTTTTGTACAGCTTGAAGGACTTCGTAAACGATGGGAGGGATTAGTACATGTTTCCCAGGTTTGTCAGAAATATTTACATATATTTAACTTATCAAATGCAGAGTACTCCATTATTAATTGTGTGTTTATATTCATTTATTTGTAAAATATGTGTGCATGGGTGATTATGTGTTTTTTGGCAATACTTCTTGAGGTGCAAGCAATTGGTACCCAACATCAGTGAAACTTTTGCTGAAAACAACATGCACCACTCATATTTTTGTGTATGATCAAAATTTCTTGATATCTGCTGCAGCTCCGACGAGAAGGCAGAGTGACAAATGTTAGTGATGTGGTCACAAGAGGTCAGAAAGTCATGGTCAAAGTATTATCATTTACGGGCCAGAAGACCAGCTTATCAATGAAGGTAAGTATTTTAATATTATGATCATTTTTTGTGGCACAAGAAAAAAGTGGCTTATACCTTAGATGACATTCAGCACCAACTGTGTGTCAGAAATGATTCAAATCAAAACAATGTATTTGTGTTTAACTCTTCACTAAAATTTTATGCATGTTATTTTGGTTATTTACTACCTTCTGTTTTTTTAAAATCATATTTCTTCATTAACTTTACCAGACTACCCAGCTATTGGTAATTTAGGGTCTCCTATTGGTCTTTAACCAAATGAATTACTGGCCTGGTCTGGGTTGGGTTTGGGTATTCGTGGTCCTGGCCATCAAGGGCTTGACTGTACCCAGATCTACCCCAACTAGACCACTATAAAAGGCTCTGTAAAAAGAGCTCACCAGTCTTTTCATTTTACTGCTATAAAAATGTACATTTATTATTATTATTATTAAAACTAACACTGTTAAATTCATAAGTTTGGCTATTGAGATCTGAAAAATGTTACGTTGATAATAATCCTTCTCAAATTGTATTACTTTTAGGATGTTGATCAAGATACAGGTGAAGACTTGAACCCTCAGCTGACACGCAGTATTGTCGGGGGGGAGGTAAAGAATGACGAGTCAGATGCCAGGAACCCTGACCGCCCATCAACCCTGCCCTTGGTCAGTGCTCCAGAAGTGGATGATTCAGGAGAAGTTAGAACATTCAAGCGCATTTCTTCACCAGAACGCTGGGAGTTGAAACAGATGATGTCTGCCAAAGCCATAGATATCACAGAGCTGCCAGACTTTGATGATGAGACTGGACTCCTTCCTAAGCAAGATGACTCGGGTATGACACACAATATAAAGTTTGCTTTATTAGTTAGTTCACCTAACTGAACTAGCTGCTGTTTGATTTCAGACGTTTTGAAAATTGAAATTTGTTGTACCCGGATAGGCCAGCATTTATTAAGGTAACTCTTGCCAATATTTAGCATAAAACAAAGTGAAGACTATTTAGAACTGTAAAACATTATATAGGTTTTTCTCATGTTCCTTCTTAATTTAAAATGAATGCAAGCTGTTACTTGGTGAAACTTGTATTTCAGATGAAGATATTGAGGTGGAGATTGTGGAGGAGGAACCACCTTTTCTTTCTGGTCATGGTCGACACTGGGTGGACCTCAGTCCTGTAAAAATTGTGAAAGTGAGTGTCATGGCCAAGTTATTCAGTCCTCTTGTTTAAAATAATGGATGAGCATGAATATATTTTAAAAATCTAATATTGTAACAAATTATACTGTTCTTCTGTGTTTCTTGAACATTTCTGCTTGTAAACTTTTGTCACACCCAAGAAGGTATTGAAAAAAATTTGCATATGGTATGACACCGGGAAGAACCACTGGCTAGAATGCTGGATGTGATAGTGTCAAAACCTTACTGCTCTGCTCTGCTCAGCTTTCAGATATTGCTACTTGTGCATCAAGTAAATCTAATTGTTCTGCTGTGGTTACTGGGCAATGATAGCTTTGTGGAATCATTTCTTGTTTTTAGAATCCTGATGGGTCCTTGGCTCAAGCAGCCATGATGCAAAGTGCCCTGCAAAAGGAGAGGAGAGAACTGAAACAAGCCCAAAGAGAGGCTGAGGCAGGTGCTGTGCCTGCAGGCATCAACACCAACTGGATTGACCCTATGCCTGATGGTATGACATTCTTACATCATAGGATGAACTTGGCATGAACCCTAAGTGTTACTAGGACTTGCAATTTAAAGTGAAAATGGTTAGCCAGTTCTTGGGCTTAATGTTGCGTATAAGAGTGAAAAACAACGTACCTGCCTAGATTTAACGTTTGTGTAAAATTCTGACCCATAAAACTCCGTGAAAGGTAGGTTCAGAGTTGACTATTTTTACCTGAGTTTCAAAGCCTGAGTAACACTCAGGATGAATATCAACGTGGTTAATAGCAAAAATATTGAATGTGAGCTTTTGCATAATAGAAAAGCGATTAAAAGACAAGAAGAAATGGAAGTTAATGTGGCCAATAATGGCTTTTATAGTCTGCCAATGTATTATTTTGTGGTCTTTATGTATTGTTTAAATTGCATTTCTGCATAATGCAAAGAAGTAAGCTAACAAGCATTTAAAAATAAAAATTAAAAAGTATGGCAGGAAAAAAAGTTTACTGAAATTATTATTCAGTACCAAATAAAATTTTTTTGGCAAATCTGCCCCATTTCTTCTCATTAGCTGACAGCAGAAAGTTGGCAGCAAATTTGAGAGGTATCGGAATGACACCACATGAACTGCCAGAGTGGAAGAGACATATCACTGGTGGACCCAAGGCTTCTTATGGAAAAAGGGAGAAAAAGTCCATTCTTGAGCAAAGACAAAGTCTACCAATATTTAAACTCAAAGAAGAGTTGTTGAAGGTAGAAAACAGTTTTTCTTTTCAACTGATTCATTTTACTGTCTGATCTATTAAAGGGTTACTGGATCACTTACTTCAGAGTAATTAACAGAAGCATTAGAATAGATATGAAATTTAAAAAAAATGAGAAATGCAATCAAGAATCTTAGTCCCCTTCAAATTTAGCATCTGGGCTAAGGATGAAAAGTTTCTGCTTTTAGAGTGGAGGATTACATATGTTAATTATGTTATATGCATCTGTTGAGGTCAAATAAGTAAAAATGCTATGTAAATGATATGCTGATACTTTGAACATTTCTCATGTATCTTTTAGGCTGTACATGACAACCAGATCCTCATTGTCATTGGCGAGACTGGTTCTGGGAAAACAACGCAGATCACCCAATACTTGGCCGAGAGTGGCTATACTACTCGTGGAAAGATCGGCTGCACACAGCCACGTCGAGTAGCTGCCATGTCTGTGGCAAAGAGAGTGTCAGAAGAGTTTGGTTGCAGATTAGGTCAAGAGGTATGCACAATCAAAGTTTCTGGGGTTTTTACTTTGCTCAGAAGGTCTGTATTGTTACACATTGTCATGGCAACCCAGCTGTTTTTTTTTTTAATTTTAGCTCTTGAAGTGTTCAATTACTCTTTCCTTGTCTTATGACATAAGAGTAAACTTCATTGTGCGCTGTGAGACTCGTGTTAGTTGCAATGTGTATCTGTCCTATGCAGGTTGGGTATACGATCCGTTTTGAAGACTGTACAAGTCCTGAGACGAAGATCAAATACATGACAGATGGTATGCTGCTGCGAGAGTGTCTTATTGATCCAGACCTTCTTCAGTACAGTGTCATAATGTTGGACGAGGCACACGAACGAACAATACACACTGATGTTCTGTTTGGTCTTCTTAAGCAGGTATGGCTTGCTTACAGGCTTCATTCATGACGATTTGTAACTTAACCTTGGAAAGACAGAGAGAAGTTGCCACACCATGCACCCTTTTGCATGCAGAGCAAAGTGTAAGGTGGTCATGTTTGATTTTTGAATGTTGGTTGTGCTTTTTTCCAGTTTATAAAGAGTTAGTGCTTGGTGCTATGACTCCTGTCTGATTTATTCCAGGCTGTGAAAAAACGCAAAGAACTAAAGCTGATTGTCACCTCGGCCACCCTGGATGCCATAAAATTCTCTCAGTACTTTTTCGAGGCGGTGAGTAGTCTTTTGTGTTTCAGATTATTTTATAAAACAAATTTCTGCTGGTTTCTTTGTATTTTTTACTTATTTACTGTTGAGAAAAGATAACATAATAATAACAAACACAGAATGTGTATAGCACCTACTCACACTCCTAAGGAGCATGCTCAGCGCTTAAGAACAAGAATGAGACATGGACAACGAACAAACAAACAACATAAGAACTACAAAAGGATAAACAATAGTACTGATGATGAATGAAAACCAAACACAGAAAAGCAAAGAGGAACCAAGTAACAAGTACAGAGTGTCGTGATTTTGCAAAAGGAAGACAAGCAGGGTAGTAGCAACAAGCGTAGAAGAGGGTAAGAGTGTGAAAAAGGACTAGCATAAGCATGATGACTAGGATAAGCCTGTATAACGTCATCACATTCTAAGATGAGCACATCCAGGAATTTATTTTACATAGCAAAAGAAATAATGCGCAGTTAGTTTTATTGTTGAATATTGGATGTTTTGAAGAATAAATATGCAGCTTAATTTTACATGCATGACTTGTACTTTCAGCCAATCTTCACCATTCCTGGGCGGACATACCCAGTAGAGATTCTGTATACTAAAGAAGCAGAGACTGACTACCTTGATGCATCAATGATTACTGTGATGCAGATCCACTTGACAGAGCCACCAGGTGGGGATAGTACTTAATATGGATGGAAGGACATTTCAAATAGTTGTAATAATAGTTAAGTCCATAATAACAATTATATCACTGTTGGAGAGACAAGAATTTTATAAAAGACATTTAAAAAGAAAAGACTCAGTAACCTCAGTTAAGCAGGCGAAGATGTGAATCTATAAAAAGGCTAAAAAAGAAAATACAGTTGCAGAAAACTTTTCTGTTACCATAGGTGATGTGCTGCTGTTTCTCACTGGTCAAGAAGAGATTGACTCTGCATGTGAGATTTTGTATGAACGGATGAAAGCTCTGGGTCCAGAAGTCCCAGACCTTATTATTCTTCCTGTGTATTCAGCCCTGCCTTCAGAGATGCAGACTAGAATCTTTGAGCCAGCACCACCAGGATCAAGGAAGGTGGGTTGTAATGTTTTTGTGCATGTATTTGTACATGTGTATACGCACACACAGTTACAGTCCTATGCCCGCTACTCATGCCTACTTTGGGCGATAGTGAGCAGGTCCTGCACAGGATGACCAGTCCAGTCTTTGACGTTCGTTACCTAGTTCTTTCTTTTGCCACAGCAGCTTCAACTACCCTCCAAGGTGCCCTGGAGGATGGTCTTCGACAAGGTGTCGTGCCGGGTCACATGGCCAAAGAAGACCATCTTTCATTGCTTGACTGTTAAAAGTAGAGATTCCTGGTGTCATATAAGTGTGGGAATTTTCTTTTGTACCATCGGTGGTTCTTTGTATGGATCCGGAGCAGCCTCCCTAGGCACTTGTTCCCGAATGCTTTAAATGTGCACTGAATATGTACCTTTTCCTTAAGCATTACTCCTAATAACAGCCCACACAATGCTTGTCCTTTGTCACACCCTTCCCCCACTTTTCCGCTTATTGCTAGTTCCCAGCCTGTCTTCCTCTGCAAAATCGCGATACTCTCAGTCCTTGTTACTTGGTTCCTCTTTGTGTTTATTTGTCATCAGTTCTGTTGTTTATCCTTCTGTTGTTCATGTGTTATTTGTATGTTCTTCTGTCCCTCATATATTGTCCATGTCTCGTTTTTGTTCTAAAGCGCTGTGAGCATGCTCCTTATGGGTTTGAGCATACATTATACAAGTCTTGTGTTTATCATTATTATTGTGCATGTAAGTGTTTATATGTGCACAGACTTCATATGCATTCATTCATTTCCTTTTAGTGACACCTTGGAAAGGATAATTGTGTTATTTTCTCTTCTTCCTCTCTTCACCTGTGATTCATGTTTCACAATCAAGCTTACTTAGCTTACTAAAATTTTTGTTCTTTATTGTGTAACTTGGATGATTTTATATTTGTATTTTTAAATAAAACCCATGACCAAGGATCTTTCCTCTGTTGCCACAGGTTATAATTGCCACAAACATAGCTGAGACATCGCTGACCATAGATGGCATTTACTACGTGGTGGACCCAGGATTTGTCAAGCAAAATGTATACAACTCCAAGACTGGCATGGACCAGCTGATCGTCACGCCAATTTCACAGGTGCCCACCTTTAGCCCATGTTGCCTGCTCCTGTGAACAGGCTGTTTGAGTTGATCCCATGCCTACATTTTAACCTCTGGCGTGCACTATCACAACATCTCCTAGACAGTGTTTATCACTATTCAGAGATTTAATGGACAGTGTTTAGTTCAGTTATTTGTTTGATGGCAGGAAGCGTTTCACTTCCTTGTCGATAAAGTTGAAGGAGTAACCTTCGCTAATAGTCTTACACCAGAGTTGTATGTGCAGATGCTTGTTGTAACAATTTTAGTAGATCATGTAACACTTTTGATTACTTGAATGAATTTCAAATGATTTCCTTGAAATACTCTTTCAAATCTAATCCTAAGGGAAATGTGCCAGCAAAAGAGCTGAAACTACCCGTCTTATTTGCAGAAAATTTTTACAATTTAATACTTTCTTTTTCTTTAACATGAAAATTAAATAAGTAATATTAAATTCCCCTAAAATTGCCGGGATTATCTTCCTTGGCCAACAGCCTTTGACTTGTTGCCTCCCTTTTCTCCTACCTCGCCTCTGCCCACCTCTTACTATATAAATTTTAGGACACATTATTTCTTTAAAACTTGAACTATGCGGGGATTTTCAGAAGATAAAAAAATAAATTGTAATATTAATTTATTTAATAATTTCTGAAGAATGAAAATAAAGAGAAGGATATAATACATAGAAGAGAGAATGAACTTGCATGCAGAAACAGATACACAAGCACAAAAGTGTAGGTATTTACTTTTGACAAAGAACAGTACTATTAAAACTTAATTAATGAATGAAACATAAATTTATGTAAAGTTTGGTCTTCAGAAGGCAACAGAACCAGGACCAGACATGCAACACTTCAATGAATGATATTTTTAAATGTAGTATTTTGAAAATGGATTTGATTTTGCATGATATTATGTAGTACTTACATATCATGTCTGGAGTGTATTTTATATGTCTATTATTGAATAGTTTAAGGCTAACTGTTTGCACTTTGCAGGCACAAGCCAAGCAAAGAGCTGGTCGTGCTGGCCGAACAGGACCAGGGAAGTGTTACCGGCTGTACACAGAGCGTGCCTATCGGGATGAGATGCTGCCAACCAATGTTCCAGAGATCCAGCGCACCAATCTTGCTAGCACTGTGCTGTCTCTCAAAGCAATGGGCATTAATGATCTTCTCTCTTTTGATTTTATGGATGCACCACCAATGCAGACGTTGATTTCTGCAATGGAACAGCTGCATGCACTCAGTGCCCTGGATGATGAGGGGCTGCTCACGCGTCTTGGTCGACGGGTAAGTTACTTCACAACTAAACACTCTTTCTCAGTTATTCAAGTATGATGTCAAATTCTTAAAGCACAAAAAAGCAGCATTAAAATAATGTGCATAATTTCCAGTTAAAAATGGCATTTCAGGATATCAGCGTTGTGTTCATGTTTCCTGCAGTCCTAGTTCAGGACAAATATTTAAGAATTTGGGTGAGGTGTTAAAAGTAATAGTATGAAATTTGATATGTTTTAAAGTGAGGATTATGGAATTCTATTTTTTAGAGCCTGATCATTCTTCCTGCATGTTTCTAACTGTAGATGGCAGAGTTCCCACTGGAACCTATGCTGTCCAAGATGCTGATCATGTCTGTACACCTGTCATGCAGTGATGAAATCTTGACCATTGTCTCCATGCTGTCAGTCCAAAATGTCTTCTACAGACCTAAGGTATGTTCCATGTGGTGTTTATGTGGAAATTTTGATAAGTTCATTTATTTGCTACATTAAATCAGTAAAGATGTGCAATCTAACCTTCCTTGTTTCTAAAATGTTCCCCACTACCCCCATCCCAACAAAAAAAAAAAAGGAAAAAGCAGAAAATGACCAGTAGGATAATGTACAGATACAAAATCCATCCATAATCAACCTTGTTAACATGCTTCACATGCATCTGGCTGCTGTTTCAGTCACGAATCCAACTTCAGAGACCTACAAAGACAGTAGTTTGCAATCCGCCTTTATTCCTAAATAGATCGGATCTGACATGACACTAATTTTATTTGGGGGTTGGGAGGGGTCTGGTGTATCCGGGTCCCGGGTCCCAGGTCCCAGGTCCGCGGTTGTGAAGGAGACCAAAAAGCGGGACATTGGGCGGGATGCGCGGTCAAAGGCGAGACTGTCCCACCTAAATCGGGACGTCTAGTCACCTTAGTCACCAATCCAACTTCAGAGACCTACAAAGACAGTAGCAAACTGTGTTGTCAAAAAGGCTTTATGAGCCTTTTGATGGAGAGCTGTTCAGTGTTCAATGACTTCTCGTTTCTTCTGCAGGATAAACAAGCATTGGCTGATCAAAAGAAAGCCAAATTCCACCAGCCTGAAGGGGATCACTTGACACTTCTGTCAGTCTACAACTCATGGAAAAACAACAAATTTTCCTCACCATGGTGTTATGAAAACTTTGTTCAGATTCGAACTCTTAAGCGAGCACAAGACGTACGTAAACAGATGCTGGGAATTATGGACAGGTGAGTCATTGTACTCAACATAAAGTTAAGAGTTGCGGGCAAGGAAATAATTAAATTTAGACATTACTTCAAAGAATGGTTTAGATACATTTGGTGAAAAATTATAAATTTTGACCTGCATTTATTATTTTAGGCACAAACTGGATGTGGTGTCATCGGGCAAGAACACAGCAAGGGTTCAAAAAGCCATCTGCAGTGGTTTTTTCCGAAATGCTGCCAAAAAGGACCCACAGGAAGGATATCGCACTATTGTTGATTCTCAGGTTGTCTATATTCATCCTTCAAGTGCTCTGTTCAACAGACAGCCAGACTGGTAGGTGGGAGTAGAAATAAATATTGTGGCTTTTTTAGAAATGATGTCTTTTCTTCTTCTGTGCAGTCTGGTGGCACAATCCGACAAGTGTTTGTCACCAGTGCAGTGATGTCCGCTGGGTTAAGATCTTAGGCATTCTGTTCTTTCTTTCATGTGGCATGTCATAGATCCATGAAACAGCATAGAAAACCAATCCTTTCTCTTTTGCTTAGTTACGATGCATTTTAAGTGTGGCTGTATAATTGTAAACCCTTGTATAAAAGATGATTAAGGTTTTATAGCCACACGAGTCAGTTCATTCATTTTAAAACTGATATATCTCATGCTGTTGTGTTCTTGCTTGTACAATGTACCATGCTTCTTGACCATTATACTTGAGCTTTTTCTTTTGTTTATGTTTATCCAGGGTAATATACCATGAACTGGTGATGACCACTAAGGAATACATGCGAGAAGTGACAGCCATAGACCCCAAGTGGCTTGTGGAATTTGCACCCAAGTTTTTCAAATTCTCAGACCCTACCCGCCTTAGCAAGCAGAAAAAGCAGCAGAAGATTGAACCATTGTATAACAAGTATGAAGAACCCAATGCTTGGAGGATCTCCAGAGCTTTCAGAAAGTTCCACACCAAAGTTACATTCTGAGCAAATCTGTCACCATGCCATGGGATACAGTTTATTTTTGGTCTTGTATTGTAGAGTGTGGAAGATCAACAGTGAAGTTGGCCATCTTCCCCTCGTGTTATTTGTGGTGTTTCTTTTCCAGCTGTGTACATTGCAAATGTGTCCAAAAACAGTCTGGCAAGCACATTTCAAGCTATTTTCTCAACACGCAGAACACCTAATGCACACACACTCAATCTCTAAAGAAACTTTTGGTTACTTTGGTGGTGGTAGCTGCATTTTCTGGGTCATTCATGTCTGTTATGTTGATGTTGTAAATGATGTATGTTGATGCACGATGCAACTCAAGAAGGAACTACACATCAAAAGGTTTAAAAATGCAGCTGGCTTAGGCCTAGCTGGGATACACTTGACACACCTGTTAAATAACTTTGTACTGGGAGAGGAAGAAATGAAGTTCATGGCTGTTGTTTTTTTTTAAAAGACATTCATGTATGTGATTGTGTGTTTGTATGCATGTCATCATATAGGCAAAGAGAAGAATGAAGTGTGTTTGATGTGCAGAGAATTAAAGGAAAAAAATGATGTTCTTTTTTCTTTTACTTATGTGTTCGGAGTAACCAGTTATTGTTTTTTTTGGTAGCCTTGTTATGTGAACTATCACTCCTGCACTGTCCTTTTATCTCATGCTTCTGTCTCCTTCATGAACACGTGACCTTAACTATGAACAAATGCAATCCAAAGATGTCTTCATGAACATTCATGTATGCTTTACAGTAGATGTAAAAACTAGTTATTACCCAAGTGGCTAGTGTTTATAAAATGATTTGCATTTATGAAGGCTCATGAGTGTTCCTATCTTGCTTGGAAACAAGAATGCATATGCTGTGCAAGAATAACAGTGTAAGGGGAGAACCAGATTTACCCATCCAAGATTAATTTGCAATGAATTTTATGCCCCTTTGTCAGCTAAACTAAGCAGCATGATGAATATTTTCTTCTATTTTAAAATAGTGCAAAATTAGTTTTTGGGGTAACATACAAGAGACAGATAGTGGGTGCTGATTAGAACATTGATTTATTATTAATAATTTAATTTGTAGATTACATTTCCCAGTGTAAAGGCAAGATTAATGCACTTTACACAAAAGACTATAAATGAACTAACAGTTAACCAAAGAATGAACCAATGCAAATTTAAACGAATGACACCATAGCAAACATAAATGAAGTGCAAACGAAATGAATGGAAGAGTTTGCTGGATCATGAGAGTTCTATCAGTTCACACCCGTGAATATGAACATCTTCATAGCTACAGCTCAGTTGTGTAGATACACCTGTATTGAATGAGTTAACAGGTGGGTTTTGAGGCTGGACTTGAAAGCATCAAACGGTTCAAAGAGAAAGGGGAAGATAATTCCAGATGGTGCCAGAGGAGAGCAAACAGATACTGAATTTCTCTCATTTGATGTGGCACAGATAGGTCAGCACAACATCAACATTGACTCACAGTAAAGTATTGGAAAGTATGCTCAGTTATGTTGTGAGGTATGAAGACATGGGTTGCACAGTATGTTACTCTTATAATCAATGCAGACTCAATCTGGCAAGCAGTGTAGCTCACAAAAAGGTGTAGCATTGTCCACTTCTTGCCTACGCAAAAGTAGCATCAATCTGATCCTTTGAACAGTACAGTTGCAATAATCCAGCAGGGACAACACAGAGGTGAGCTTGTTGGTTTTGCAAACAGATTTCCACTGTAAAAATCTCAAAATACAACAGGAAAGGAAGTGTTATTTGAAATATGTTTGTTACTAATAAAAGTTTTTTTTTAACATATTTCATTTGTTAAGTGAACATTTTTCAAATTTCATGAGGCATTTTTTGTGACTGAAGATTTTGGATCTAGTCATACATGCTCTTTTAACCAGATCTGTTACAAGAAAAAGATTTATATAAAACATAATTTTATAGTTTAAAAATACCCTTTATTATGTTGTGTGATTTTTTAAAATTATATTTATAGCCGTGTGTAAATGCAACAAACTTTAGAATGAATACAGATTGCGTAAAAAGGAAGCAGGAGAATATGATGCAATGATGTAAATGAATCAGGAAATAAAAAGAAAACAGGAAATGTCCTAGTAAACTTTATTGCAAGCCAACAGATGCTGCACACAAAGTGAAGAGAGAAATTCTGCATCTTAAGCACAAAATTCTGTGCTATATCTAAAATGAAAACCACTAAAAGAAATCCATCAATGTTTAAAGTGAAGAGACAATGTTTGAATGAACAGTCTCTAGATTCCTTTTTCAACATCTTACACATAATACCTTTCAAACATTCTCTCTTTCTCATACATTTCTAGGAAATGCACAACGTAAGTCACAAGCAGCTGGCTACACAGGAAGTGGGTTTCAAGCTGACAAATAATAAGAAATGTTCTTGATCATCCACACATTATACATTATTCTGTTTTAGAAGGATCTTGCAAGAAGACCAAGGGGATTGACTGCATTTGTTGACAGACACACTACAGGGACAGAAGACATCATACAGACTTTGGTCAAAATCCCAATTACATCTTTGTCCACATTGTCACTTTTTGCCTTCTTTCTTGGATTGATCCTTGTCTTTCGATGATGCATCATGGGTTAAGGTTCTCATGGCACTCTGAATGGCCTCGCTGTTGGGATCTACACCAGGCAGGTTTTCCAGGACACTCTGCAGAAAGGCTGGGTCTTGCATAACCTCTGAATAATCATCTTCATCCTAGTAAACAGAAGAACAAAATGACTAATAATCTCTAAAGAAACTTCCACTAGTCATATCCTATTAGTCCACGAGCATGCTTTTGTGTCAGGAGGTAAAACACCTATGGTAACAGTGAAGATCAGCCATGACTGCCTCAAGTGAAGGGTGATGCAGCAATGTCACCATACACGAAAATACTGTGTACTGTAACACCTCACATACTCCTTGAGCTTTTGAACCATGTATGCATAACCATAACACAGCAGCCATACATAAATGCCAGCAGCGATAACTTCAACACCCACATACAACTTGTCATGCCATGTCAAATTTACCTTCTTATCTTCACTTGCTAAAGCCCCCATCTCTGTATCCACCTCCATTGGAGTAGCAGATGCATCTTCAGAGCTCATTCCTAAAGAACACGAAAAACAAATGCACGTTGTTAAACAAGGTAGCACCTAATGAGATCCCAGCTGTGTCCCCAGATCTAAGTTTGAATCAACCATGCCATGTAAACTTTGTACTCAAGGCTAAAATAGACAATAAACATTACGTTCAAATTAAAATGACTAATACTTATACAAAGCCATCAACTGTAATAACTTCTTTCCTTGTTAACTAATTTCGTCAACTCTACAAACTGTTTTTGTTTAAAATAGAGATTGCTTATGAGTTACAAGTAACCACAGAGAACATGTCAAGGACTGTACTTTATACCTGTATTCTCCATGGAGAGACGTAAGGCATAAGCTATCTGTTCATCTTCACTCATGGCACTGAAGTCCACAGTGCCAGGTGTACCAGCAGACTCCCCTGCTGTAGAGACATTCAGTACTTTCTCTAGTAATGCTTCTTCAGTTGATGCTGCAAACGAAAAGAAACAAACCCTCAAAACAAAAGAAATATGCACAGACTTAAGAAAACAAAAAGATGATGCTATTGCTCCCAGTTTGACACACAACAAACCTGTCAAGACTGTAGAGACCATCATATACCTAGGCCTTATTTTTCATTGCCAAATTAAATGGGACATGAGCACAAAACATCATGTGAAAAAGTGTACTTCCTTTGCAAACTGAATAGTTTCTCAGTCAGTACAGAAATCTTGAGCTGTTTTTATCAGTGTTTCAGTGAAAATGTGTTATCTTTTCCCTTTGTATGCTGGTCTCACAGTTTCTGTCCATGGCACCAAGCTTATCATAGGCTTATTTTTGGTCACCTCATTTTCTTCTCAACTACTGAACTGTTAGTTACTCTGCTCTGTGGAGAGCAGTTCCCACAGATGTTCTTGTGGGTTTCTACTGTAAACAAAGAAAATAATATCCAGTTAAGTACAAGTTATCTTGTACACATCAAACCTGTTGAAAGAGCTGCTGATTCTGCTACTGATGCTGTAACAGCCTCTCGTGCATCCCTTTCCTGTCGAGCTCGTTGCTCCTCCATGGAAACACGCAGTGCCTGAAAAGAAATTGGGCCATCACCAATCATTTCTGCACTGTTCAGACACAGTGCTGTCAATGACAGACAAGGTGAAAACAACAAACCAATTCACACTGGTTATTTTAAAAGGGCCAAAACAAAATTTTAGTCAAGCAGGTAAGCATGACGAAGGAGAGAGAGATTAAAAAGTAATGCTAGGACACTGAATGCAGTGGACTCAACAATTAACAAAACGTTGGCATACCATGATTTCAAATAAAGACAAAATTCAAACAAAAATTAACAAAAAGCTCTGTGCAATACTGCACAATCTGGGATTTTTGAGTGCCCAAATCTCTTACCAGAGCCAGTTCTGGATCTTCGTTGGGGTCTACTCCAAATTCAAAACCACCAGGAATAGGTGCGCCACTGCCGTCTTCTCCAACAATTACAGGAGAGCTAAGGAGTGCATCAGACAGCATAGGCCCAGGTGGTACAGTAACCAGGTGGGAGCTGCAACATTATCAAACAATTAAACATCGGAACAGAATGAAATTATTAGTTAAGATCTGGAAAATCATGAACCTAATAAAATAAACCATATCTGTATATGTACTCCAGCAAGTTCTTAAACATTTCGGTTAGCTCTAGAAAGAAAATCCTATAATGATCTAGCAAAATAAAAGTGCCACAAACACAACCAAATAACCCCTCAGCTGTAATTTTCACTGCTGCTCATTGCCTTAAATAACAAAAAAAAAAAAAAAAAAAAAAAAATCTGCAGTGTTGCTGCAGGAACAAAAAGTGCCAGCACCAGTAATACATTTCCTTACCCAGTGCCATCTTTTCCATTGATTGTATTCACAAATAACGTCAGCTTATCTGTGTTGATACCCTGAGAAATAAAATTCATGGAAAGCAAAAGCTTTGTGTTTACAAATAAGAAATTATATTGCAAAATTTGTACAAAATGATGAGAGAGAGAGAGAGAGAGACAGGAGAGAAAGGAAGGATGAGATGGGGAAAACAGAATCTGTTATTCTAGCGAAGGGGAGTTTCCAATTTATATCATGTGGTAAAAACAGAAACTTACTCAGCAAATGCATAAACATCAACTTATATGACATACATCCAGGTCTTCCCTTAGCCACTGAAATCAGACATTCAATCTTGCAATCTCTAAAGTTCTTCTAGGCTGGGTCTACTTACGAAATAAGACTAACTTTTTTTTGTTTGCTAAAACCATGGGTGGGGAATCTTTTTTCATTTGCATATTTATAACATCATTCACAGGCCATATAAAGATAACAACAAAAATTAGCCTGCTATATTTGGTCAAGCTATAGTTTAACCAGAGTGTAGCCAAACTTTTGCAATGTATACTCTTCCAGCCTGCCTGGCACTGACTTTTCTGAGTCAACGCAACACAGGCAGATGGGCCATGGGCAGCCGACAAGCATACATATTTTTCTTGTCACGTACTCATATGCATACTGTCTATCCCCTAATACAGTTACTGCTTGACTTACGACCATTTGACTTTACGACCACAATCAATGAACAAAGAAAGTTATGATAAAATATGACTTGAAGATTTTTATAACATCGCTTCACAGTACTGTACATATACCTACTTGACTTACGACCGATCCACTGGAACCAGCTGTGGTCGTAAGTCAAGCAATACCTGTAAAATTCCTTGCTTGTCCCTTAAAATTTACATTATTATTATGAATCACTTAACATAAATTTATGCTGCTACGAACAAAGCTCTTGGACTGATTTGAATTTTAAATCCTACTGGCAGCTGCTTTGGCAGAGCCAGACCAAATGATTTATATGGTCCACAGGTCAGACATTCCTCACCCTGCCATAAACAGTGAATAAAAGTTAAAAAAAAAACTATTACATCATATCTCTAAAACAGATAACAATCATACATACCTCTTCCCCAAAATTAATGATGTCTACATTAACCTTCTCTTTTTTCAACTTTTTGGCTGTTTTCACAACCTGTAAAAGATAAAGCTGGTGCTGTTTAACCCATATACAAAAGCTTGCATGTCTTACATCCATGAGTATAAAACAGTCCTTTCTTTAAATGCATGACCTATTTCGATGAGCATTGAAGGCTCTCAAATGTCATATTTTTTATTTTTTATTTTGGAGGGATGGCCCCATCTCCTCAGCACCAACCACCACCAGCAAACCCCTTTCCACCTGTCAACTCCCCAAGCCTTTTGTTGATTGTGTTGCTATCTTACCTGGAGTAAGAGAGGGGTTAGGAAGGGTGTGGAACACCGTTGATCAAAATGTTTACAGACTCTACTTATGACATCCTTCTTCATTTTTTTCTTCGGCGGACATTTTTTTCAAAGGGGAAAATTTGCAGAAAGGTAATGAATTAAAAATCCTCATTTTTATATACATGTGCATAAATTCAGGCAGATGTTCTTTCCCTTAACCTCCCCCACCTGTTTGAGATGTGTAAATACCAAGGATTCTTTGCTTAATTAAAGACTGCACTAACAATGTTTGGTAAACAGAAAAAGACTGGAGGGGGAGGGAGAATATCTCATGGGGAGTGGCGTTTGGGTTTTTATTCCTAACCATATGACAACCAGCTTTTTGTGTTTTTACCTCCTTTTCATCTTCCTCCACAGGACTTCCCACGAACACAACAATGCGCATCTTGTGATTACGTCCTTGACGATGTTTCAGGGCAAGCTGGTATAAAACAAAAGAAACAGAAGTAAAACCATTTCTCCCATTAAAACACAATCTTAATAGTGTGAAAGCAATTATGATTCAAAGATAGATAAATGTAAGATCCAGCCTCAAGTACTGATCAAGAATAATATATAAAACACAAGGAATACTCTTTCATCCTTCATTTTTATTTTAACTATCCAACAACAGCATGCCAATAAGTATCATTAAAATCATTAAGTGATGGCAATATACTGACAGCATACATGTCCAACTTCCGTTTTAGCAGAAATACAATGGGCATTTTCAGAAGCTTCGCATCATTATTTACCAACACCACTGCTGAAACTTACATGGGCAACCCGTACTGCTGTCAAGAAGCTGATGTTGCCTTTGGGTTGCACCTGGTGAAGGCGAGCCAAGATGCGCCCTACATCTGATGTCAATGTTACCAGAACCTCCACCCTGTCAAAGAAGTAACTCCTTCAAACTACTGGTAACGAAACAGATAGCAATACCAAAGACACCATAGATGTCCATAATGCACATGCATGATCTATAATAATGACACACAGATATACAATAGCAAACAATAAATGTCACTGAAGACTTTCATGTGTATGAACATAGAATAAAAGCCCCTTCCCATATACATATTTTGGCAAAACTTTGATATGGGGTAACTCGCTATGTCATAGGCCGGTCTACGTTATTTTGTCAGAGGTTCGGGGTTAGGGTTTAGGGTAGGGTTAGGGTTTGGGGAAGGTTTAGGTTTAGTTTATTAGGTACATTTGGGCAACTAAGTGGAGCGAGCAGACGACAAATGCCGTGAGCCATTTTTGTTATGGCCGTCACGAGTTACCCTATATCAAAGCTGTACCCATGTTGTATATATATATATATGTGTGCAGACATGTATGCTTGTATACGTCCACCTTATATTGCTATTGCAAGAGTGGACGCTATATAGGTACTTTAATTATTATACTGTAATTAATGATTACGTCAGGTACTATACACTACATTAACAAAAAACATACTGTGACATTTTGAGTAGGCCAACGTTGTTCTCAGGGTTAGAACGTGTTTTCGACATACAAATGAGGTTAACTGCATCTTGCTGAGCTTGCATGCGAGTGGGCACAAAGTCTCCATTACGCATGTAATCGCTGTTGTCAACACTGCAATATTTAATACAGCAACCGAAAAGTGTTTTTGAAAGACCGATCTTATTTCCTATTTAAAATTTGTTATTTTAAGTAGAAGTAAATTTAAACAGGACGAGAATGTGTTTCAAAAACAACAAAAGGCATAATGCTTGTCTTAGCATAAAGCAATTATTTACGATATCGCAAACGTTGAATCTCGATTGATGATTGCTTTGTCATTCATGCTCTGATATATATAAAGATTGTAGTAATAATGCTGAAGTTATTTAGAAAATGAGAGTAAGTGTGCTTAAAACACACAAGAAATAAATATGTAAAAGATTATTATACAAGTAAGAAAAGGAGAATAATCTCAAGATATAGTTAATTATATTTTTCCTTACCAGATAAGCGTACTTTCCAGCACCATCTTGGATTTGTTAAGTACCGCAGTAACACATTTGCTGTGTTGTAACGCTGCAAATGTAATCTTTTAAAGAAATGTTAATATTTATTTACTTTAAAACTTGCATTTTGATTTATTAATGTATATTTTGAGTATAATTCCTCAACATTTTGCACCCGCAGCAACGCAAGGGACACCATTCCATTGTATTAGCAGACAGCTGCTGTCACGGACATGTGTCTTATTTACAACAGTTGTTAAAGTGCAGTTAGCATACTGAAAGACTTTCTTGAACATTTTAAAATAATAGTGCGATTAAGATAAAACTAAGTTAATATTTAGTTGTCCTCATTACCACGTTTTTCTAATGAAACTCTCGATCTTAATTTAACGACGACTTAGCACGACTGAGCAAAACAAACTTAATTCATGGAAAGTGCAGGCTATATAACCTTTATGGTTATTTGAACCCAAATCATAACCACTGATCAAACAATTTGATATTCTATATTTGTATTGTGTATCGCACAATATCTTAAAAGAAAGATAAAAGAGACTTTTTAAAAAAGGGACCAAAAAGTATCAAATATAAATTGATATGAAGTTTAGATGAACTATGAATAGCATTCACTTATGTGGTTTTAATGGATTCGGACAGTGTGACGGTTTGTCAGCAATGTTGAGGCAGCTGCCATATTTTAATGCAGAAGAAAACGACATGAAAAGGCAGGCTAAATACCTAAACAGTTTGGAATGTGTTGCTGAAAGTGAACATGACAAAGTAACACTTGTGAAGGTAAATGTTCAGGATGACAGGCTACTGAAACATGGGAGAATAACTGAATACCCACAAGCAGCTGAAAGGAAGAAAGGAGCTGACAAGTGGGATGAGTCAAATGGTGCACAAAAGTTTAGCAATATTGCTTCCATCAATTATGACTCATCGAACATGTTTTTCCTAAAGTGCATTGGACAATTTAAAGAGAACACAATAAAAGTGCAACATGTGGGTTTCACTTGGGCAAGAAGTGCACTTACATTTTCATCTCTTTTAGGTAATAACCTTTATTTGGCACGAATATTCATTTCATCAAAGAGATTGCATGTTGCTCCAGAACATGTTTGACACATAATATCCTTTGTAAGTTATTAGGGGTGGGCTAAAGTGAAGCAAATCTGCTAGACAGAGAATTTTCAATATACCTCTACAATACAGAGAAAATTTAAATGCCATACTTTGAGAAAGTACCCAAAGTGAAAGAGAGAAGGGTTCTGATTTTCATAGGTGAAATAAATTTTATAATGGTACATATAAAGGACACTTCTTAATCTTCATTTTAAAAAGTTTAATAATTGAAATTATTTGCTGTTGCAGAAGACACAGAAGATTGTTGCAGAAGAGTTCATCACACAGTTGTTGCTGGTTTTAGTGGAAGGCTGAAAACACTGCAGCTGCATCTGCCCAACATAGAGCTCCTGGGGAATACTGTCAATGACATTCTTTTAAAAAGTAATGAAAACTACCTTCTTCTTCCAGAAGCACATTTTGAAGTTCTCCCCACATCCATTATGCCAGTAGAGGAATCAGAATCATCTGCTGATTTTAGTGGAGTCACACTAGGGTCAGTGTGTGGTGCTACAAGCAGTTTTGTTGCAGGCTATGGTAAGGAAATTAAAGATTTTTTTGGGGATGACTGCCATGTCAGTGCTAATATAATTTCCTCTCCAGGAGACTCCTGTGGATTATGAGCAATATTTTGAATAGCTGATTGCTGTTATTTAGCCATTTTCAGATATTTGGGATGGTATTAATGATACTGTACAGAAACAAATTACATAGTTGTAGCAGCATGGGGTTGTATCTGCTACTATCTCAGTAATACAGTGATCATTTATACCCATCTGCATATAGTATAACATCTATTGTTGAGCTGGAGTTGCCCTTTAGATGAGAATGACACCTAACCTTGACTTTGTGACTTGACCTTACCATGGCATAATTGTTGTTGTTTCCAGATGGCATATCAGTGGGTGTTCTGACCTCAGATAATATCAGATATGGTGCAAAGGAAGCATCTGATGGTATACTGCAGCTGAAATTGACTCCTATTGATTCAGGTTTATCCATACAACATGTTAGTTGTGGTCTTGAGCACACAGTACTCTTGTCACAACATGGAGGGGTTTTTACCTTTGGATGTGGAAGGTAAATGCATAAAATAATAATAAATGTACATTTGTATCAGGCTCTACCCCAACATTATGGTCATTCTCTGAGCACTAATCCATTTACTTAACACGCAACGTGAACAGTAGAAGTTGCACAAAAAAAGATGTAAAGGACCTGTAACAATCACTTATGGCTTAAAACAAGATATTTTATGAACAGGTGTACCTTAAAGACACATTTGAATGACTCTAACATCTGCTGGTAACATGTCACACCAGCAGGAGAGAGTTCCGACAAGTAAATGCTGAATGGGTGAACGTGCATGCACCAACAGTTTTTGTGCTAACTCTTGGAACAGAAAAGATGCGAGTGTCTGCAGAAGTCTGGAAAGGCCTGCTTTGAACATACTGAGTTAGAAGGTCAGAGAAGTAGTAAGGGACAGAACCAGTAAAGAACCTAAAGCAGTCTTGGCAGCTTATACTCTGTACAAGCCTATGTAAAAAGAAAACAGGTTTTTCTTGATAAAATTGGTCTGCATGAAGGATTAGCAATGCTGCAGAGATCTGGAGCTTTTGGAGTTTGTTAATGAAGGACAGAGGACATCCAGAAAAAACAGTAAAGACTCTGAAACTGTTACGCTACAGAGTTTAAGTAAAAAACATATCTGTGATTAAGTTCAGAAACCTGTATAATGCACCAGTGTTGTTCTGAGCATGGAACTGCTATTAAATCTTGCAATATGTTTCATACTTCGCTTGTAGTAGCATAACAACATTTATTTACCTAAAATTGCACTATACTTTTTAGTGGACTAGCATACATTCCTCTGAGTAGAAGTAATTTAAAAAAACAATTGTAAAATTTGATTTACAAAGTGGAAAGTTACAGCTGTCATTTGACTGATGTCTTTTAAGGATTATGTCTTTATTACTCATTTCAAAAAAGCAAAACATAATAAAGTTTTGAGCACAGGTATCTAAAGGATAGCTGACTTGATCTGTCTGGAATAAAATGTAGCCGGGGTCAGCTGGGTCACGGTGTTCTAGAAAGTGAAAGCCAGCCTCGAATGGTTGAGGGCCTTGAGGGTATGAGGTGTGTGTGTGTAGCAGCAGGAGGATGGCACTCAGCTGCTATTTCAGGTAAGTGACATCATTTACTTGAGACAGGTTCCTGAAACTGGTTCCTGTTTTAATTACTCTTAGTTTCTATCTTGTTGCCTTTTAGTTTGACTTTCCACGCAAATGCTTTTTGACAAGACTTACTCTACTTGAGGACCTATTATTATTTCTTATCTTTATATCTGTCATGCAAGGGTTTCAAATATTTTAGTGTCAGGACTCCATTTTTCTGAATTCAGTGTGTGGCTTCCAGGATAACTTTTCACTCACTTCTGTTAGTATGTAATGCTGTCCCTTGAATTAGTAGCCTGGGGAGGTTTAGAGAGACATCATGGAGACTGTCATTTCATGGATACTGTCATTGCTATTTAGTGTTTATTTCCTGGGCATGTGATTTCACTGAAATCATTTCACTCTTTGAAAGGTCTAAAAGATGGCAGCTCATGGGCAGCATGTTGCAAACTGTGGAAAGTATTTGTATGGAAAGTCAAACTGAAAAGGCAACAAGGGAGAAACTAAGATTTATTAAAACAGGAACCAGAAAATTATTAAAATAGATTATAAGGAATTGTGAAAATAAGTTAGTGATAATGTGTAAAAAAAATGACAGATTTTGTTTTTCTTTATTTTTTTTTCTGGCTTTGATGTTTGTTAAACATTGTGCAAGCTTTTTGCAGAAGACACTCATTGTTCTTTCTTTGTGTATTGCCTGTACAGTGACATCTCTACTACATGACACTTTCTCATCTTCAGCCACTTGATTTATTTGTTTGGTGCGTTTTAGATTCTGGATCCATGACTGAACTGTATAGACTGAAACGTCCAATGTGTACTGTTATATTTTACATTCTGGATCCATGACTGTCAACAGTGTAGAATGAAACCTTCAATGTGTATTGTTTAGCAGTTTTTTGATGCAAAATTTCTACTAGCAATCTTTGTGCACACCAGACAGGAAGTCTTTGTGGTGGTTTGGATATGCATTAACACTTGCGCTGGGCCTCTTGAGCTGTGTGCACTAGGATTGCTCTGTCTGCTGAGATTTGTGTCTTTTGAGTAGTTCAGTTAACAATCTGTAGACTCTGCCTCTCCGTGACGGCCCAACCTTACTGTTATCTTTATTAATGCAGTGTTGTTGTGGCAGCCAATTTGCCATGTATTTCTGTCTGTTGCTATGTCCCTGTACAATATTTGATATGTTTGTTCTGTGTTTGAATTTGAATTTTTTTTTGGCATTGAGTCTGCTTTGCACTTTGAGAAATGCACTATATAATCGATATTATTATTATTATTATTTAGCATATGGGGATCTGTATACATGGGGCTGGAATGAATCTGGGCAACTGGGACTGCCTAGCCCTGCCATACAACAAAAGAAATGGCAGCAGATGCAGGAAAACACAGAGAGAGAGGAACATCAGCATGGCTGTAGTCTCCATCTATGGCCAGAGTATGTGCACATTGGTTCAGAATCTATTATCTTGGTGGCAGCAGCCTGTGGAACTAGACATACAGCTGTTCTATCAGGTAAGAAAAGGCTGCTCCTATTTATGCTAAGAAGAGCCTGATTTTATTTATGTTTAGAGGGAAGGTGAAAAGAGGCTGCTCCTATTTATATTGTTAAGAGAGCAGGCTTTGGAGCCTGGCAGATAGTATACTTAATTTTAGAGCAGAATGTTGATGGAGGCATGCCTAGGCCTGTGACAAGAAATCTCACTCCCCCATCCCCACTGTCCTGCCCATACAGCAGTAATGGATACCTGATTTAATAGGAAAGGTAAAGGAAGACAGAAGAAAAGTCACTAGACACAGTCAACCACTTAGTCACCATTTTCCAATCTGCCACAGCCATAGGTGGAAGATTTTACATCATTTTGTTTCTTCTAACTGGTATGGGCTGCCTTTCATATGTAAAGTCTATTAGACTTGATTAAGCTAATGGGTATAATGTAGAATCTTTTACTTTATTGAAGAATAATCTTCATATTGGTTCATGAATTGTTTAGTTTTCTTCAGGAGAAATGAGCATATCCCAGCCAAACATTTTTAATTATCTTTCATCTTTTTCTGCAATGTTCTTGTAGATGGAAATAACGTTTTCACAAAACAGTGAAGAGTTATTCATGAGGCTTCCCTCATTATATTCTGCCATCTTTGTCATGTTTGAAGTGGTGTCGTCCATATGGTTCCAAGTTTTGGTTTCAAATATAGTCTTATATCTATGGAACTGGTTTCGATTTCACCACTGCATCCCAGGCTTTTGAGGTTGACTTAAAGAAAGAGCATGACTTTTTTAAAGTGCAGATTTATTACAGGAAATGGTTTGAATTTTAGCCATTTTATCAAATCTTAATATCCCAAAAGATTTTTTATCAGGCTATGGGAGTGTTCAGGTGAGTCAGCTGTCTGAAATTTGTTCTGAGGAATATTGATGCTTCATCTTAGTAGGGGAAAGGGTCTTCAGATATGAGGGTCATTAGAGAGAGAGAGCAAGAGAGAACGTGACTGATGAGTGGATGTTTAGCATGTAGTCTTAAGTGTTCCATTTATGCACAGTTTTGATAACTTCTGATTAAATTTGCAACTTTATTAGTTTAGCATCATGGCCTGACCTGCATACAGGTGTATTTATATATACACATTTCACATACTCCATGTGACTACAATTTTGTGTGTTTTAATTAGCATCAAGTTTAATTTCATGTTTAATTTCAGGATGTGGTAAAGTATTCACAGCTGGTTGGAACAGATATGGACAGCTTGGACACCATCATGCTAACAACATGGACACATTTCTTCCTGTCCACTTTTCAGGCATGGAAACAACAGTCCAGCAGGTGTGGTGTGGAGCTTGGAATACAGCCTTTTTGTTAAGTGATATTACATCTTAAGGTACAAGTCATTGCATTCTTAGAATATGAATAAATATTGCCATCAGTCAGTTTTGTTCCCTTCTTAATCTTTAAGCACCTTAAAAATAATGATATTTTATAGAATGATATCTTTGCATCAGTTTTTAATCTTAATAATTTTTCATGAAAAAGGACGTGAAGCTTGGATTTGTGAATTTTACTTATTTCTCAATGCAAGTTGTCAAACAATAGACTGGTCTTTTCAGAGTTGGTTTAACATGCAGTCTATGAATACAAATTCACTCTATTCACTGACATTTACATTTCTTGGAAAAACATGCATAGAAGAAAACTTTAAACAAAATGTAATGACTGTGCAGAAAATAAGCAGACAAAGATCATTTGTTTAGATTTGTATTTTAATCCTCCTTTTTGTTTCCTGTTAACAGAATTAAAATGTCAACAATTTTCACGTATAACAATAACAGTATCCAACCATTTTGGAGTGGAATGCCACTCCCACACACTGTACTGGAATTTTTATTGATGCTTCCAGGTTCCCTTGAAACTGCTTACAGAGATGAGGCATATATTTTCAGAGAAAGTGTAAAAAAAACCCCAACCAAAACTATCATTTAAATAACTTTAGCTTTGTAATGTTAAAAATGAAAAACTTATGTAAATCAAACAATTCAACGTAAAAAATGAAGACATAATAGAATTTTAAAGAAATCTTTCAAAATTGTTTAAAGAAGACAAAGAGAGGGAGAGAGTGTATGTGTGCCCGTGCATGTGTGCATATGCAGAAGTGTTGAGTTTTCTTCTCATATGCCTTGCTATGGTAATATCACTGTTTTATAAGATTCCCATTGGGAATGATTATAGATTTCCGTTTATACTGTTCTGTCAATGACCACATTGAAAAAAAAAATCATACAAAATATGTGGCATCAAGACTTTTGTTGTTACTCTCAGTTGTTGTAAGGTAGGCCTTTGATGAATGTTTATACATTGTACCAGTCTTTGGTATGGTAAATCAAAACACACTATTGCACATTTTATATCATAAATCATATGATATTGCACATTGACTCATGAATTATATAGCTTTCACTTTGAAACCATCATAAAGTTTTAAGTCATAGATTGCAAGACAATGAGAAACAATGATAATCATCAATACTATGTAAACAAACATATAAATTTGATCATCCAGAAGTGCCATTTAAAGTTATTTAATAAAAGGTTCCATAAAAAACAAAAATTAGTTAAAGCTTAATCACAAGAATTAAAATAATGCTGTTATCTGACTGATATTGTTTTATGGAAGAGCAGATGAAGGCAGATTAACAGAGGATTATGTTTACTATCTACAAGGTAAAGAAGTTCTTTAAGCTAGTGGTTTATGTGTTGCACATGGAAAGTCACTGACTCGAGGCCCACTTAGGCCTGTGACTGAAAAGACCCCCTCTTTTTCCACCCTACAAACATCAGGAGGTAACTACCTGATCACGGAGAATGAAAGGCAGTGGACAGAGAAGAGTAGGCCCCACCTTCCACATGCTATGCCTTAGATATAATAATAATAATAATAGTGAAGATTTTAATAGCGCATATTCACACTCATAGAGGGCATGATCTTAGCGTTTAAAACGAGGAAGAGACGTGGACTAAGTAGATACAGAACAAAGGGGACGAAAGAAAACGACAGTACTGACAAAACAGAAAACAAAAGGCATCAAGTAACAGGAACAGAAAAATATAGTGATTCTGCGAGAAAGATGGGTAAAGTAGCAAGAGGGAAGGGGGCGGGGTTAAGAAGAACTAGCATTGTGTGGACTGTGTTAGGAGTAATATGATGAATCATTTGCAGTTCACTACTTTTAGGGCTGGTATACCACTTTACCTCTCCTTTTTCAAAGTTAATAGAAGAAAAAAAGTCACGTGGATAGCATGATTTGGGAAAATCTAGGAGGTGGCATGCTGTTATGCCACTTACCATGCTGCATTTTCTAGGTTCTTTGAGAGGTAATGTGAGAAACATATGGCTGTAAAGAAAACATTCAATGCACAATTTAACAAGTGTCATATATGCAAAACCTACATAAAAATACACAAGCATACTTAAGTTTAACTAAGAGGGTAGGAGACTTGACTGTCATACCATTTTCTAAAAAACTAGAACTGGTTTCTTTGTGAAATTTATTTATCTAGTGAACTGCTAGTTTCAGTACCTTCAGCAGTTATGACTGTTGTTATTATTGAGCATGAACACTGGTGTGCATGTGCGTATAATGCTAAATCTGGATAGCTTCCTGAAGTTTTAACACACCTGTTAACTGTATTCAAGTATCATGACTGTTACATGTATAAGTTTAAGTTTTTAAATCGTGTATAAAAAATTGATATTCATTACCAACATCATATTAAATTATCATGCTTTTATATGATGGTAGACTGTTGAATGAGGATGCGTTGATGATTGGTCTTTGGTTTCAATATTCAAAGAGCCTACTACGGAACTGTTCTAAGGAAATTGATACAAAAAGGTAATTTTTGATTATGAATGCAGCTCATAATTTGTATGGATGTAGCTCATAAATGGGGTGTATGGTGTGGACAGACAGGGGTAGTAGCTCTGGTGTGGGAACCGGTTGTGTTCTTCTTAGGGTAGCTCATGCATCTTTGGTCCCTTTCATCCCTCTCACCAGTACCTCCAAGAAGCTGTTTGGATGCCTCAGAGGGTACACCCTGGTACACTGCTTTGACAGGCCGGTTAAACCTGTGTTAAACCTGGTGATGGGAGCTGGAGGGTCCCAAACCCTCTGCAGTGACCAAATTCAGGGTCTCTGACTACCCTAGTATGCCAGGGTTTCTGTCTACCCTGGTTTGTCAAGGTCTGTCTAACCTAGTATGCTAAACAGTGGTGCCGGCAGACAGTGTGAAAGCCTCTGGCCCATCACGCCAGCAATACATTGGTGGGTGCACTAAGGGCATGGTGAGACACATGATACCCTGGCCATCCACAGCATCCCGACCTGTCTACAGCTGTCTGGACTTTGTTCTGCCACGTAACCCGCTAGGCCCGGGACAAGAGAGAAAGAGGCTGAGGTCACACACCTTCCTCTCACTATAATCCAAGTCCAGTACGTCATGACTTCACTCAAGCAAAACCTCCAAGTCCTATGGCGACAGGGAAGTGGTGAACAAGCAAGTGCGGATACACTCAAACTGCAGTCACATACCCGCAGTCAAGTGGCTCAGGACATACGGTCGCTTTCGAAGTGGCAATGGAGTTAGGCAACCCTCTGAG
This sequence comes from Marisa cornuarietis, assembly GCA_004794655.1. Classification (NCBI taxonomy): domain Eukaryota; kingdom Metazoa; phylum Mollusca; class Gastropoda; order Architaenioglossa; family Ampullariidae; genus Marisa; species Marisa cornuarietis. Next base: position 1,337,569 of record SMMW01000135.1, read on the forward strand.
GGACTGACCTCTGCTCACCTCCATAGCCATTGGCTAGAAGAAGTTTCATGAACATAACCTGCTTTCGTCATCCTGGCCCGCATACCGCGGGTGCTGGGGATCTCCCACAGCGGTCTAAACAGAAGAAAACAGCAGCACTAACAACAACAACAACAACAACAACACGCGGTGACAGTACTTACCATCGGATCATGAAATGTCAGAACCCTGCTTGACATCACCAAAGCAGATAGGCTAGAAAGTAGAACAACACTAGTTGTAAAGGAGCTAGCCGTGCGCTACAACGTGGACATCGCTGCTCTGAATGAAATACAGTTAGCCGGCAAAGGGCAGGCGACAGAGGTTGGCAATGGCTACATCTTTTGGAGCAGCAGCATCAAAGAGTATCGTCTCCAGACTGGTTTCGACTTTGTTGTCTAATCCCACCTCGTGTAAAAGCTGTCAAAGGTCCGTGAAAACGTTTGTGACCGCCGCGTGACCCTTCAATCATCACTGAAAAATAAGAGGTCGGCTACACTAGTCAGTTCCTATACTTTTGAAGCGCTTGCCCTGGTCATTACTAACATCATATTTCTCCTACCCACACTCAACAAAACACCATGAATGCACCCCTACTCTAAGTATTGATATCTCGCCGACTGTGCCGTCACCAGGAAGAGGGATAGGCAAGACATGCGTGTGCCCAAGGCTATGCGTCGGCCCGAATGCTGATCTACCTTACGCTCATCGTGTCCAAACTGAAGCTGTGCATCCTGCCGAAGCGAAGGCCACAGGGACAGAAGAATACAAGGAGGCGCAATGTATACAAGAGCAGATCAACAGAAATGCAGAAAAGTTTTCCTTTGTCCTGGCCAGAAAGCTGCAGGACATCCCCTGCGTCTAGTCTGGCATCGAGAAATCATTCCAAGATACAGTCCACTTAGTTGCTCTGGAACACCTTGGACCGGCCACTCGCCGCCATCAAGGCAGGTTTGACAAGACATACGTAGAAATCAAGGTCCTATATCAGAGAAACGCCGCCTTTTCTGTGCACACCAGAATGACAATACATCACCCTATTAAAAAGAAGAACACTTCAGCATTCGGGGCAAAATAAAGAAGAGGATTCGCGAGATGCTGGCTGAAGAGGAAAGCTGACGAAATCCAGGGCGATGCTGTTAAGCACGACCCCAAACGCTTGTACGATGCTTTCGAGACTCTGGTGCACAGTCATCGTACACCATCCTCAGTGGTGAGGAGACAAATCTTCTAACTGAGAAGCAACACATCCTGCAGAGATGGGCCGAAGACTTCGACGGTGCCCTAAACCGCCCCTCCTTTATTACTAATGAAGACTCTACCCGTTTTCCTCAGGTTGAGACAAACTACAACTTTGACCCGCCACCCAAAGAAGGAGGTGGAATTGATTGTACGCCGAGAAATGAACTAAGGCCGCCAGCCCTTGTAAACAGATCCCTCATGCAGAGAAAGAACAGCGTGCCTAAGGATAAATGGTATCCCTGCCGAGCTTCACACAACAGGTGGTGTGACTTTGTTGCAACGGACGACCCAACTCTTCCAGTACATGTGGACGGTCCCTTAGCAACTTAAGGATGCTAGTCCACGTCTACAAAAAGAAAGTGCAATCGCCAGTCCTGCTAGTACCATAGGGATATTGCTTTCCACAGCAGACAGAATCCTGGCACGACTCCTCTACAATCATCTCTCGAGAAGGACAGTATCTTCCAGCACAGATGCCGGACTGGCTTTGAGGGAGAATGTCCTCAAGGAGCTCTCTCCATTTTCTTGAGCATGATTTACCCTGCGCAAAGCGGACTCAGCTTATTATTCGTGAAACAACCCAGACCCAGCCCGCTGGCAAACGCTGAAGAGACACCGCTGGAACATTGCCGAACATAACAGATAAGAGGTTAATGGTCAGCGGATTCTCACATCATCTATGCAGACAAAACATAAAAAAAAACCAACGCTCCCCCGCAAACATGCACGCGCGCTTTCGCTCGCTGCTCAAGTTGTACACCCAGCCTTAACTAGACCTGCCCTATGTCAATAATCCATCCTTGAAGCTGTGACTACAACAGTAACTGTTGACAACGAACAGACAAACAAATAAACACATAGATAAATACCGTCTGGCCTTGGGAATAGAAATTTCTTATTAGAACCACGCAATTTCAGATTTATGAGCATCGCAACTGTGTATTTGTGGACAAAAAGAAGAAGAAAGCAGTAAAGTGACGAGATGTGTGCTTCAAATGTCCAGAGCGGGTTTCTCGATTTAAAAAAAAAAGAAGAAAAAAATATCAAGGTTAAATCACACGAATTTTCTTGCTTTTCTCGAAGAAGAGCGGTATAGCAGGTCGCGGTGACAGACACTTCTAACGATTCGTAACGTCTGCGTTGGCGTTTTCTGTGCACGTCACCCAAGAATAACAACAATAATAATAATAATCATAAATCACCTTAGTGCAGTGTAAGCAGTTTCTGTAGTCAGTAGACAGTTGTTGTAGCGTCACAGCTGACGAAATTCGTTTGACAAAATCACCTCCATTAGCACTTGTGGAACTGATTAACTTAACTGATGCCAATGCATTGCTTGTGATTCACAACTGACCTCAAGCCGTCCCTACTCCTAAAAAATACACATTCTCAGACGGGGGAGGGGGAGCAGGGATTAAAAAAAAACTTGACATCTTTTAGCAGTCTGCACCCTTAATGTGTCTGGAATCAAGAAGGACGTTAGAGGGTGGCTGAGCTCGGCTTGTCGACAGATGCTAGGATATGGACAGAATACAAACAGTCGTTTGTCCAAGATATCGTGTAAAATGAGCGCGTTTGAGCTCGCCTCCGCACACAGAAATATGTTGTATAAATTTATTATTATTACTTGGCTGGCTCTGTCTCCAGTTAATGAACGTCCAACGTTACCCTGGCAGTTGTAGAAACAGGTCATGCTGGCCAGTAGAAGGTCGAACCTTTGCCCATCTCGAGGAGAATCCGTTCAGCTTGGGGGTGTCCACGAGAAAACTCGTTGGCAGCAGACATCAATGGTTGGCCCTGGCCTCAGAGTGAGACTGGATCGTGAAAAGCAAGCCGACTTCTGAACCATTTGTTGTTAGTTAGCGACGGAGGAGCTGGAAGTCAAATTAATGAGAAAGACATGGAATCATCAGGGAATAAGAACGATTCCCAGGATTCGCTTGGCTACAAGAGGATTACCAACATCCACAAACAAAAATGCGGACGTGTGCGTGCGTGAGAGGGAGAGACAGAGAAGTCTGTTTTGTTAGTATAACCCACCTGGTGCTGTTGATAGACCTGTTCAGCAACTTAGCAGCTGAAAGAAAGGTCAACCTCAACCAAGCTGTTGAGCCTGAAATTTAAGACGGACGAAAATATTGTGCGTTGATGATGAAAGCTCGTTTCAAACTTCAAAACAAAAAAAAAGTTTTGACGAGCAGTTTGTGCCTTAATACTAAGTCCCTCTTCCAGAAGCACACCTACAAAACTAATCGGTATGCACACTTTGTGCCACGAAAATGTGAGTTATCTAATTAAACGAATTATATTGTCGATGATTTGGAAAAGTACGGCAACACTTTGCGCGCGATGCTGGTCAGTCAATGTATTGGATGAAAACTGCCTCACGACAAAAGATCGAGTTCGAGTATTTTATAACAATCAATGCTTTGTAGTAATTTAAAAGGTAAGTTATTAATGGCCTGCATTAATTAACAACACTTAATGGCTTGAGAAATCTTTAGAATGGCAAGAGCTTGTAGTACTTGACAACATTAAGTTCTCAACACTTGGCATCGGATCAGCGATTTTGATTGTAGAGCGAAGTACACCTCAATGACATTGTTACAACTGTTTAATTACTGTTTCAACGCAGGGTAACCGTCGTTATGGCGAGCGAATGTTGGATGATTGCTAGATGCTACAACGCGGAGGATCACAGTTACACCGCGAAGTAACTGATGATACTGCGGAGTCATTATTGTAACAAAGCTGAACCATCACTGTGAAATCACGATGCGACCATCAGCTGTTATTCTGAAAGAGCCCTGTGATGAAAAATGAAGTACACAACACGATTTTCTGCCCCCACCCCAAAAAAAACAAACAACAACAACAAACAAACAAACAAAAACAACAAAAAAACAAAAACAAACAACCCACAAACAAACAAACAAAATGAAAATCAGACTGAAGCTTCATCGCTGACTTTGTCTCAGTGCTAATTTTTCTCTAATTTTTTGTAATGCCCAAGTTAACGCGTTCTGGTCCAACTCTTTTGAGAAAGAGCATTTTTGAAAAGCCTTGCTTAATTTCCTCATCTCGCTGAGAGCTTGACTTCAGAGCACGAGTGTTTACATCGCGGGCTGACGCCGATGTCGATGAGGACCCTCTTCACATTTACGCGCTAGAGTGTTGTACAGTTTACAGCAACAGCCACAAGACCAATTATTTTGTACTTAGTTGCAGCGTCTTCACACGCCTTCTAAAGCGTTTGTCCAACCGCAGGAACATTGTTGATGCTTTAAGACCTGGATGATGAGGACAAAGATGATGATGATGATCACTTTTGCTAGTACGTTTAACCCGCAATGGTAGTAGACATGTTTGTATTAGTACAGCAACTAACAAGAATGTGTTGTTCAGAGTGTGCCTGCTGCAAATATAAGGTAAAAAAAAAAATCACTCTTCACTCTTCCCCCCTGTTGTGATTAACAGATGGCCAAGGTGAAAAGGTCTTCTCTGATTTCACGTGATACTTCAAAATTCTTCCAGCTGCATCGTGCAGACTGCTTTAAGTCCATATTCATGTGGCTCATTATGACTTCTAGTTCATAAAAAGAACTACAAAAAGAAAAAAAATTAAACCTGAAACTCATCCCATCCCCCCCCCCCGTAAACAAAAAACAAAAATGAGAGAGAAATAAAGTAAAAAATACCAATCACAGGTTAGTTGGCATATGTGAAACATTGCCTTATTTCATCAGTCGTTTTCTTCACCGCCGTGTTTAGGTTACCAATTTTCTCCTTTTCTTGTAATTTTGCTTGCGAATATCATCTTTGTTACGATGAAAGGTCCAGCTGTGTTGCTTTTAAAAAATTTTCTGAACAGATTCTAACGTCGTTATTATTATTCTTCGGAAGCTGCTGTGAGGGTTGGGAATCCGTGATCAGTGGCGTTGGATCCAAACATAGGACCGGAAGCGTCTTTCATGTCGCCAGGCATGCGCAGTTGTGGTTGATGAGATCCGGGATGGTCGCGACCATAAGGGTGTTAGCGTCCCGTTGGTAAACCAAGGTTAAGGCCGAGCTTTCACTGGGTTGGCAGCTCGATGTAAGCGTTTCACCAGGAGAACTACTTCTGGCAGAGGGTCTGTCCCCCTCATGTTCAGTCACAGGAGCTAAGCTGCTACCGGCACACACACCCACGCAAACGACCGTGGAGAAGCCGGGTGGATACACGATCCAGTGGTCCCAGCCGAAGTCACGGAAAGTCATCTGCATGCGCTCTGCGCAGCAGGAAAGTGTCTGGTAGCCCTGACGACCAAACACAGGGCAGAAGCCGCTGCTGCTGCTGCCACCGCCGCCACCACCACCATCACCAGCAGCCGCCCTGGTGAGTCGCCTCAGAACTAGCGATGGGTCCGTGGGCGGTGGCTCGGCATTCTTGATGAGAAGGTATGGACGATCGGGGTTAAGGTCTTCCACCACTGATGCGCGCGCGTCCTTGTGCCCGTGACGCCCGCGAGGGAAGACCGACTCGATGAAGATTCGTCGCTCGTGACATCGCTTGCAGCGGACCTTGAGCACTAGCGTCTGGTTCACCGACTGTGCCGCGCGTGCCACGATGGAGGCAGGGATCCGAATATCTATCAACTGCGCCCTTGAGTTCACCGTCACGCGCTGCACGGCGACACGGTGAAACTTGCCATCCTCGTTCAGAGCCTGCACTTGCACCTTGATGTGCTGCTGTCTTTTCTTCTTCCTTCGATTGTGCCGGTCCTGACCTTTGCTCCTCTTCCCGGTCACGTGTTTGCTGGGGGGCATGCCTTGCTCCGGGAGCTTGTTGTTACTGCTGCTGAGAGATTTGTTCTCATTCTGTTGCTGTTGCTGCTGCTTGGTCGTCGTCAGCAGCCGAAGATTTTTCTTGTTCCTCCGGTTCTGTTCGCGCTGGCCGTTCGGCTTTGCTGTGTACTCTTTGTCCCGCTGGGGCAGGTCCGAGCGGAGCTTATTCTTCTCCGTAGACGTGGGACGTAGTTTGAGCACCAGGGTGGCCCGGTTGATGACCTTTGACTTCTCCTGGTTATTCACGCGAAACAGCAGCTGATCACCACTTGTCTTGTCCTCAGTATCTGTGGACGGAAGAAAACAGCGCCTCTGCAAATAGCCGACAAGCTTTGCATTCAAAACAATTCCTGGTAAAGACATTCTTTGGGTGGGTGGGTTTAAATGCTAAGATTAAAAAAATTAATAAAAAAACCTCACATATATTCAGAGAGTAATTGGTCGTCATCTTGTATTAAAGCTGTGACTTCTTAAAGCAAGATGGCTGGGAAAGCTCAAGGGAGTATTCTGTACAGCACCGTCAGATTAGAAGCAGAAGGTCTAGGGTTCGAGATGACTTTTCCACCAATACACTGTGCACGCACAAGGGTTATTTCTGTCATGTGTCCGCGGCTATTTAACTCGCAAGTTTGATCCTCATGCACTCGTGTTTTAATTAGAATATTGCTATTTATCTGTGTGTAACCAAGGTCTTGAATGGGCTAAGTCTCCGTCAATACGGTTTTTGTATGCTCTTCTAAATTGGACTGCCGGCTACACCACCCAATCTGCATTTGACTTCACTAAAAATCACTTATCATCGTTAATTTCTTGGTCACCTAATAGTTAAATAATTGTTTTGTTTAATATAATTGAATTAGACATCACAATTGTTAGAATTGTTTCGGCGTCTGGTTCCAGCGTCCATGTGGCGAGCCCTAGACATGGAGAGCCGCTTAGTTTCACAGCCCAGACAACCACAAAGCTGTGGAACTCTTAATGTTTCTACTTTTTTTATCGCGTGACCTTCCTCCCAACATTATCCACGGGTGAGGCACTGGTTCATTCGCTTTCTATACCTCAACTTTCTCACCAGAACTCTTTTATGTCATACAAGAGATGCCACTCTGCAATTCTCCAAATTTAACAGATGTGAACAGATTTAAATCTAACAGATTTATTCAAGAAATAAACATCCAGTAATTGACATCGTTATCGAGAAACTCGCCTCTGCACGTGGGAGCAAAAAAAGTGTATATTGTTTGGTAGAATAGAAATCCAGTCAATAACAGACGAGCTAATTAAAGGATTGCATTTTGGGCGCCTAATTGTAGATGCTGGCACCAAAAGCTTGCGCCTGCGTGGGAAACGTGGGTCAAGTTAGTCCTATTCAAATGAAGATGTCTCTGAATACATCATACCCGTAGACAGACCGGGATGCACCGAAAGACATCTATTAGAAGTGCGCAGAAGACACTGAAACGGGAAATACATTCTCAGGAGGCCTCGAAGAAGGTCAGACCATAAGGTTCTAATTTTGTGCAAAAGCTCTGAGTGACTATATTAAAATAAAGTTGGCGAGGGAAAAGCTATGAGATGACATCTCCCAGCCTGCAATCGTCTCTTCAGCCTGTTGTTGAAATATTTATATACAGGATCTTACCCGTCAAAATACAAAAATAAATTTGTTTACTTCTTTCCACGAACGAAGCCAGGAACTAAAAGTTTCAGTGTTATTATTTTTCTGTTTGTTTGTAAACAAGCGCAGGTGTTTTTTTTACGGGTGAGGAGTGACATTTTCCATGGGTTTTTTTCATGCCTCTAGTGTAATTAAGGGCATGTTGAGCTCTTGAAACAGTAATTAGGGAGGTTGAATGGGGATGTCGTGGGTTCGGTTCTTTGCACCATCTCTCTCACTGTATGTAATACTTCAACATTAATGGTTTTGTTTCGGTACTTGGCTACTCCGGTTTTTTTTCCACCGTGCGCGCACGTGTGTGTGTGTGTGTGTGTGTGTGTGTGTTCCTGTACATTCACATAGCGCTTTTTCCCAGCTCCAGGAAGGCTCAAGGCGCCTTATGTACACACAAGACACACGAGCACACATTTTTAGGGAAGGCATCAAATTCACCATCATGAACACGCATGCACACACACACACACACACACACACACACACACACACACACACACACACACAAACTTGATTCCTACCTACTGTGGGTGCCCAAGCCCCTTCTGTATGTTTGCATGTTCACGTAAAACGTGTTGAGTCCGCATTAGCCGTAGCCGAATAATAATAATAATAATCGTCGAAAACAAGCTGTCAGGATCATCATCAATATGTCATATATCATATCTTCTAGAAGGCGACCTAGGATCAGAACTCGGCCCATTAAAAGTGGATGTTTTTAACCCGACCATAACATAATTTTCAAATGGTTTTGCTCATTATAAGATGACTATTCTCAAAATTTGAGCAAAAAACACCCGTACGCTCACCATATGCAAGTATTTGAACATTGCAGTTCTCAACTGGGTTCTCAAAGCGATCAAGATTTTCCGTAAAGTAACGCAGGGAGGCTCTTTGTTTCGGTAACATCTCATTCTCTTGTAGTCAAATATCTGGCAATGGCTGCGTCCTCTTAGTGACGCCATTAGGTGGCATTTAGAACCCAAAGCTATTCGATGCCAATAAATAAATATTATATATATATATATAAACCACAACACAACTTGGAGACTAACTAATTAGAGATCTGTGTTAAGGTGTAAAGAAATTTGAGCTTCATTTTATAGATGACTTGGTTTTCTTTTTGGTAAAATTTTTTTTTTCATACGACAGTCACCTTTGAGAGGGTGTTGACGTCCGGGTGCTTCAAGGAATTACCAGGAGGAAAGCGGCAACACCACTTAATGCATGTGAATTATGCTTTCCATATGAACAAGTGTTTACTTGCTTACTTGTTTCTGGACACATCCCGAACCGACCCATTCCCAAAAGTTTACCAAAGGTTCTGATGGTTTGGAATTTTACCAAACTTTTGACTGCATCGACCCCGTCTTGGCTGAAAGTCGCGGGTTACGAAGTTTCCAGGTTTTAGCCAACATAAAAAAGTCTTGGCTGTTATTAGGAAGAATAGACTAGCTCTTTTTTCTTTATCTGGCAAACAGTTTCCGCCTTTTTGTAATTTTGCACTGAAGAGGAGCGAAAGGATGAAGTTGAAAAAAGTTCCGCTCTCAGGCAGTCCCTCTTTTTTCAGTATTTGGTTGCTGAATGTTATCCAGACAGTTCTTTTGGGGAAAGTCAGGTCTTGAGGTGTCAACAACCGCATGAGTTAAAGTGAAGCTTAAAAGATTACCTAGAGATATATATATATATACCAGCTACTCACATACCCTTTCTTCTGGCAAATATACCCGAAATGAGCACCGCAGAAAACCTGCAGGCTTAGATGAGTGGGATCATTTTAGTTTGCTTTTGTTGTTGCTGATGTTGTTGGCAGTCTCGCTGAGTAAAGGTTTAAGAGATGCTTGAATGTACACTCACCTACTGGCTCGGCCCAGAAGGGAGTGGGCAGGGCCTGGGTGTAGGTAGGATGCTTGTAAGTTGGCACTCGGATGATGACTGGGGGGCGTTCAGAGGTGGCGCTGGTGGGCGTAGGCTCTGAAGTCAGGTTCAAACCTTTCAAGATCGATTGTTTGAGCTTCTCCACTTGGAACACCTTTGCGATCTGCGTTTAGCAAAGGAAACACAAGTAATTCCAGCAGAAACATATGCTACTGGTACATTAATTTTGTTCAGTGACGCACAAGCAAGTCTGAACTCGTGTTTGTGTGTTTATATATATGTGAGAGAGAGAGAGAGACAGACAGGCAGACAGAGTACAGACTAATATTGATCGAGTATGCAATAAATATACTATCATTTACACTCTTCCAGACACACGAGCGAGCGCGCGCACCCCCCCACCAATCAAACACTCAAACGCATGCACCCACACTCAAAGAGATAGGTAGAGAAGTAACAGTTTAATAATGCACGCGCACACACACGTACGCAAGAAGAAAGAAAGACACGTACAGACTGTTCCGTGATTTCATTGAAGCGACCATTGAGGGCGGACTGGAAAGGTGCGGGGATCGTGCTGACACCCGTGACGAGAGACACCGTGGAGGTGATGAGGACCATGCAGTAGTAAGTCATCTTCTTTCGATGGCGCCGGTTGTCCAGCGTCCAGCCTACAGACAGTCGACTGATGTCTTCCGACCAATCACGAAGAGAGCGGTCCTGTACGAAAGTAAAACTGTAAGGGCATGGTTGGTTGAATGGGCAGTTGAATAACCAAATCGCTCAAATATTACACAAAGACACGAAAGCTTGTACCTGTTTTCCTGTTCTCAACACATCAATTAGTCTTATTTTTTTTTACTAAAGGTCGCGAAACACGATTATTACCTCGCAAAGCTGAATTTGTAACCCTCTTTCTTTCTCGTGATACAATTCTGCACACCTCACTATGGACAGAAAGTGATCTTAATCTTGGCACCACGATGTCCAGCGCTTCTGTTAACTGTAGCCCTGATAACGTAAGTTACGTCACGTAACCGTATCCCCCAGGTCGAAGTCGTTAACTAGGTTATTCAGCATTATGAACAATGATCAGGTATAATTAAATAACTTCCAGGCATTGACTGTAGTAACACTAAAATATTTATTTTAGAATCAAAATGCAATTTAAAACGGTCAGAAAACGGGTCTGAGAGTTAATTCCGATTCAGAAAGTTTTGTGCCGTTCGGGTTTCGAGTCTCAAAGTATCTATCTCGTGGCATTGAAGCATGCGAGGACGGGAATGTGAACAAGGTTGGAGGTCGGAGATCGAAAAGTTGTCACTCGTACCTCCATTGATAGGTTGCGTATGTAGAAGTCACTGTCAGCTCTAGCTTTCATTTTTCGCAAATAAACACAAAAGCCGTCTGTCAGCCAGTCTTTGCCGCAGCAGGGCCCAGGCAGCCAGCGAGAAAAAAACCTCACGAGTTCGTTAAATGTTCGACCCCTAGGGGCACGCAGAGCGTGGCTAGTGCGTGTTCATGGTCTGCTTTGTGTTGTTTCCAGCCTCAAGATTGTTCCATAGCTGCTCCACGTACCACGTTTCTGGCCCCTCTTTGAAGTTGCGAGGTAACAGCCGAGAGCCTTTCCGACATCGACCCCAGCCGGGACATTCATCATCCCGGTCTTTCACCCGGGTTATGAGTTATGGGGCGCATGTATCTCACGTCAGAACATATTCCCTCCGAATCTCAGATAATAGGTTGGTTGGTGGAGGAGATGAGAGAAGGGGGGGTAAAACCAGTAAGGCGAGGAAACGCGTTAAGATCAACTTATTCCTTCGTCTCAAAAACTCTCCCACTTTCTTCCTTCTGGTGCAGAGTCTGTAGAGTTGAAAGTGAGCTTTAACCTCTTGTGGTATATGGGGTGCGAGACGTCGGAGTAACTTGCGCGGATGAAACTTCTCCGCTCAGTAGCAGAGAATAGAAGGTCTGGCTTCAACATTGTGGCTGATCGTCGTGCTCTCTCATTAGTTTGCCCCTTTGGGGATTACACTAGACAGTAGCAGCAAGGCCCCAGGGTTAGTGCATTTAACTCAGATCAGAGGCAGGGTCAAGAGGTTAGGAGCTTGTGTTTAGTTATCTTTCTATAAGAACTGCTATGTTCTAACATTTTTTTTCTTTTGCAGACCCTCGTTTGACACATCTAATCTGGTTAATACGTTGCACAGACTAAAACGAACAGCAGAAGAAAAAGCTAGTTGCAGCAGCAGCAGTGAGAACCATAATGATTTTTTTTTCTCAAAAGCTAGGAACTGTGCAAAGCTTTCCATTACGTGAATAACATTTCTCACTTGTTAATGCGATGGTGTCTGAATGAGATGTAGATGCCTATGGTTCAGACACCGAAGTCGAAAGAAGGGAGAGAGAGAGAGAGAAGGGTTGATGATGATGATGCGCAGGTATCCATTCAAAAGAATGCTCATTGCGCAGCAAAAAACATAAAAAAATAAAATAGATAAAATAAATAAATAAAACAACAGGAAAGTAAAAAAATAAAGACAGAAGTGTTGCTTAGTTGTTAAAGTCCGTCTTAAATAAACAAATGGGTCTTCACTCTTTTCCAAAACGTGGGGAAATGGAGAGCCGTTTCTTTAGTGTGTGTGTGTGTGTGTGTGTGTGTGTGTGTGTGTGTGTGTGTGTGAGAGAGAGAGAGATGAGAGAGAGAGAGAGAGGGAAAGAAAAGAAACAAGAAGAAAAATTATCCGACCAGAGATCTGACAACTTATCAACTTTGCGGCATCTGGACATTTCGTTCGTGAAGCTAGTCATCACAAACAGACACCATAAGGACGGGCGTTTCAATGAATTCACCGGAGCTGATGGCCGCTTCAACATTTACTTCTCGAGAACAAAGAAAAGTGGAAACATTAATTCGCCGTAAATAGAAAACGCAAGCAAAGCAGTTGGTTTAAACAATCGGACGGAGCTGTCCCCTTTTAACAAGTTTTGTTCTTTTGAACTGTTGGAAAAGCAGCGCAGGCGGTGCACCAATGTTTACAGTGCTGACGGCCCGCAATTGTACAGAAATAAATACAGCGTCGATCCCAGTCTGTGCAAATAAATAACTTTGCTGTTGCCACACTAACTCCTTCCTCCTCTAGAACCACCAGGAACAGCCAAAAATGCCACCGATGAAGATAGAGCGAACGATGGGTAGTGACTGCGATAAGACTGATGCTGGTGGTAACACATCAGTCGCCCATTGCTTCTGGCGAACCTGCACTTACAAGTCTCCAGCATCGCCTTCGCCTCCCTCTCTGCAGTTGCTTGCACTCCATGACCCCTGAACTTGTCGTGGTAACCTGCGTGCACGCATGTATGCATGCAAACGCGCATGCACACACTCAAAGCCAGAAAGGCAGGAAAATATTCCGCACAGGCCAGTCCCATTACAACGACTACTGCTAGCCTTCAACGGGGTCGAAACAATGTCTGCAGAACATCACACTGATAAGGCTACGGGGAGAGGAAACTAGAAGACTTTCATTGTGCTGGAATTACAATGTCGTGACGAGCTGAACGAGTGGACCGATGTACCAAGCTGTTATCGTCGGTGAAGGGGCTGGGAAGAGAAGGAATGATGTTTTATGCCTACCCAGCATCACAGGAAGGAATCCATGCCCTGTACAGAGAACAAATAGTGTGCCCTAGACGAGATCTGAACCCAGGACAGTCAATCTCCACTGTATTGATATCAAGCGCTAACCACTGCGACTTTGGGCATCACGGTATTGTAACGAGCTTAGAGATTACACACTTGAAACTGTTTTTGGTATCACGGTACTGCAAGGAGCTAAGTTATTAGAATTCGAAACGGTTCACGAAATCACGAGCTTGAAGATTACCGATTCGAAACGGTTTTAAGTATCATTAAGTAAAGAGTCGAGGTTCTGAAGCTTTCAAATGGTTTTAGTTATCACGACAGTAGAAAGAGCTTTAGAGATTACAGCATTGAAGTGAGATAAGTACTAGACTTGAAATAGCAAACCGAATAGTTGAAGCGCGCGCCGTCTGCAGGTTAGTATCAACGTCACTGTCAGAAACGCTTCTCCTTCTCTCTCTCTCTCTCCACCCTCATCTGTTCCGACACCCTTCCTCCCGCGGGGTAAGCGGGATGCTTTTTTTTTTCTTGTTAAATCTGGCTCAAGGAAAATAGCGAGCACGTCAGCATTTTGAACTACCAGGGCCATCGTTACCTCTTGCGCCACGTTCCACGTTCCGCGTTCCGCAGTCTGCAACAGCAACATTCGCAGGAACATACCGTTGCCGCGCCAGACGTGCCCTTGTCATGCAAAGGACGTTGCCCTTGATCTGGATTCGAGACTTCCAGAAGCTTGCACCTTTCCCTTTTTTCACCCAACCTCGGCAGTCGTTTTTCAACCTCTGGCATGCAGTTCCTGCCACTGGCATTGACTAAGTTAAAACTAACCCCTCTCCCCACCTCGCATTAGTTCAGTTTAGAAATGAGGGAAGTAGTCTTAAAATCTTCCCTTATTCTTCTCACACGAAGCTTTCGTTGAAACAACCTCTCCTCCCTCTCCCGCTCTCGCCCCCTCAGCCCTCCTTTAGTGATTCAATTATCGCTTTTTTCAACCCCCACCCAGCCCCCCATCTCCCTTACCACTTTTCTATTCAGGGGCAGCCACGAGACAGAGTCGTCTGTAGATGATGTTAACATCCGGTAGTCGTGAGCTCATCTCAATCGTCTGCCAAGTTTCTGTGTCGAATGGACGGATTTTCCCAGACGTTGTAATCAGCGTGACAACAGGAAGAATGCTGTCTTGGAGGCACTCAGGGCGACATTTCAGGGTCTCCTTTCTGATGTACGTCGCTCCGGGGGCTTATTTGAGATGCGCCGAACGAGTACCCGACATCCGATACCCGGCCTCCTGCAGCCTGGAGTCATGAGTCACAGGACGCATTCGACAATGTATGGTACGTCCATGACCGACCCCCACAGGGCAGGTCAGTATAAGAAGCGTTGACGATTGTCACCTGAGAGTTATAGCAGCTAAAGAACAATAGACCGAAGATGCACGAGGATAGTATTGTCCCAGTTGTGAATCATCGGACGCACTGAATAATGCATGTTGGTTGATGTACGGGACTTATTGGTGGAGGTCAGTTCACGAAGTGTTCCCGATGTGACACTTCTCTCTAACTGCTAGCTTATTATTAGCTAGAGCAGAGCATCCAAAACCCGAGCTTTCGACGAGGTGGACATTTGACCCGTGGTATGGAGGTAGATGACATTCTCTTACTGGTGCTGGTCGAGGGTTCTCTGGTCAGAAATGTTACCGTGGTTTTATGACGGTGCTTTAGTCTCGTCAGTACATAAAGCAGTGACCTGCTATCTTAACCTTCATGCTGATCTGTTCCAAACACTGTGACTATTGAGAGGGAGAGAGAGAAAATGAAAGAAACAACAACCTACATAACGTTTTTAAAAACGGAATTCTCTGGCTTTGATAATGCCAGGTGGGGGAAAAAATAGACAAGCACTGAAAGGACTGAAAGCCGGTTGTTTGTCTTCACTGTTGTCTCTCACCCAGTCTCCTCCTAATTTCTGTCCCAGCATCCACATCTCCCTCCTTTTTCAGCAGCCAAGGGTGAGCATGCACAAAACATAATACAATGCCATGTAACCTGTTCAGGTGTTATTCTTTTTCTCATTCTTACAAGTGCGCACCACACACACACACACACACACACACACACACACACACACACACACACACACACACACACACACGTATGAACGCTTTTAAAATTAAGATACATGTATTCAAGAGAGATTAAAGAAACTTTCTAGGAATAAGTGCATTACTGAGGGCTGGGGGGGGGGGTTACGGGACGCCACCATCCTTATCGGCCTCCCACGTTGTACTGCTTATACCCACGTGCAACAGTCACTGAACCCGCGGAGAGCAGAACAATCGAATCGGCGCAGGTTGAACCAGCAGAGGAGATAAATACTATTATCAACGCCGTGAAACTCGAGAAGACCATATCTTTCTCCGGTCCGTTTGTTTCATGACATTCTGGTGACGCCCTAAAGCCAGGATCACACGGGGCTGAGCACCAGGCGTTTGAGAACGAATCTGAGCGTCTGCAAAAAAAGGTCATTTCGGTGGAATTAAATGAAGTATTTAGCTTTTCCTCAACTCTTCGACCGGAAGGAGAGAGTAGGAGCATGAAGGTGGTCAAATAGCTGTAGAAAAAAGCTGAAACTAATCGTTCATAGCGTGTGAAGGCACTGAAGTCGACATCATTGCGACGGGCGTCAAGAGTCGCGCCGCTATGCATCGAGGGTCATGTCTCTAGGCACCAGGGTCAAGCCTCTAGGCATCGGGGGTCATGACCTAGGAATGTTGCAAGAACTGGCGATTAGGGTGGAGGTGGTTTTGTCCGACTGCTCTTGGACGATGAACACACGGTTGTCTACTTAGGTAAAATGGCCTAGTCCTACTTGCGGGATCATTTCAGCTTTAACCGTTAACAAAGGCAAAAGGTGTAAAGCAGCTACTCAAACCTTGCAGCAGCAGAAGACAAAGACGACAATGACGATGACAACGAGGAAGAAGAAGAATTCGTTTGTTTGGCAAGTGACATTATACTAGCAATCTGATTTGATGATGGCCGCCACTTACTCGACAATACCAATCCCACTCACACCCACACTTGCAGACGCCACTTCTCGCACTATTATTTATACCCCCCCAAAAAAAAGATTTCTTCCCCCCACTACCACACACACACACACACACACACACACACACACACACACACACACACACACACACACAATCTCTTTCTCTCCCTTTTTTCCACATATATACACTACTCACACCTTTCAGATTCACCAGATTCAGATATCAAAAACATACATGCGAGAAGGAGCATATGGATGCTCGCTCGCACATTTGCACTATACATGACCCCCCACAGGAGACACATTCAACTGTTATTAGTCCTGACACGAGCCACCACGGAGTTAAGGTCGGTGACTGCTGCAGGTCTAAAGCCAGGAAGCAGGGTGTTAAAAATGGTACTTGGACTAAGTCCACGACTAAAGAGAACTTATTAGCTACAGGCGTTAGGCTGAAAGTAGGCGCAAATAATCCTATGAAGACACAGAATGAATAGAAAAATCCAGCTCACCAACAGCAACTAACGACAGGGCGTCAACGACCCAGCGTGGAAAGCAACACCAGTGTGGTTCAGAATGAGGTGTGATCATCGTCATTTTTTTTTTTTAGCTAAGAGGAACCCAGTTCGAACACATGTCGGGAAAAGGTGTCGTGAAAAAGTCCCCAAAACGTGCTATTGGAACCTTTTGTCTGCGAAAACATTCGCGGAGCTCTCGCGTCCAAAGAGACAAAAAACTTATTAAATAGTAGCAGCAGTACAGGAGTACTTTGCAAGTTCAAATATGACAAAAAAGTTAAGTAGAATGCAACAAAATAACCGATAATTTAGTTAGCTTACCTGCAACTGGAAGAACCTGACAGCTTTCCTGAAATACCTCCCTCAGCACCTACGACCAGAATATCTCTATCAGCACAAAAAGCAATTACGGCGCTTACAACATTAACAAAGCAAATACGCTTGCTTACCTCTGGTACTAATTTTAATCATCCACAAATGACACCTAACCTACGACTCGGACAAAAAAACGCAGCAGAAAATATTTCATGCATAATTCAGGTGTGTTGCCATCATCCGATCACTGATCACAACGGATGTAATGACACTATTGTGTTTCCATAAAAGTATTTTTTGTTTCACATTAAAGTGGGGGGGGGGAAAGAAACCAGAAGGTGGAGATAGTAGAGTCTTTTTGACCTATTGTAGAACTGAAATTTTTCTTCTAAAGTGGTAAATGCTCCTTGAGAATGGCAGGAAATGGTCCAAGATGAAAAAAGAAGGCAAAAAATCTATAACTATTAGGAGCTACATAATTTTTTTTCCTTAAAGTTTCTTGTTTGCGCGAAGAGCACATGAGGTTGCAGGTCTTTTGGTATCTTCCGAGCAGAAATTTGTTCTCAACGGCTTCGGAGGTTTTGCAGACATTTGGCAGAAACCAAGGGGTGGCTTGTCTTTCCTGAACACTCGGCAGTGATAGGCTGCTGGCAGGTCTGGTTGTGTTTACGCTCTACAAAGCAACCTCATCAGACGCAACTGCCTTTCCTGAAAATTGCTTTTGCATTGTATGGTGTCGCATTGTACCTTGCCAAAGCCCCACTCCAAGCTCTCATAGCAGTATTTACTAATACTGTCTGACAGCAGCACCTCAGAATATCTAATTAACACCGTTTCACAACACTATTTAATAAACACACAACAGATTCTAACCAACGCAGCCTCATAACAGTATATAAGAAACAATGTCTCCGAAAAGTATCTAGTAAACACTGATACCAACGTCTAATAAAGACATCAAAATATCTAACGACTAGTAATTCAGAAGAATATCTAATAAACGCTGTCTCACAGAAATATCTCAGAGACCCTATCTCTCTCTCGTGTGGACATACTGTTCTGTAAGTACCACTTTACGCCTAGGTCTGCAACAAATCCTCCCTTCCTCGAAGCAGTTAGTATTTCATTTCCTTCGCATTATCTTACATCCCTTTAAAAAAACTGCCTGATCTGTGTGGACTTTAGATTCATTCATTCATTTCTTGATTGGTTCCAACTGACGAAAGGCTGTGCTGGTCGGGTGATTCTGGTCGTCATGGTAACAACTGGAGAGGTTCAGCGGTCGAGAAGACTTGTCAGTTAGGCCTGTCTTGGGCAGTGGTGAAAAGATCTTGCATAGAACGAGCAGTACGTTTTATGTTTGCAAGCCAGTTCATCCTCTGCCCAAGAATGCTGGTCGTCACATGACCGAACGAGACCAGGTTGCGCCGCTTCACTGTCGCGAGTAGGAATTTCTGGTGTCCTACGAGGGTGCTTCCCGTAAAAAGTCGGAAAGGGTGACACCCAAGTACTCACAGCTTGTCGTGTCCTCGAGCTGTACTCGTAGGTACACCATGCAGGACTCTGTCCTTGCCGATGATATGGACATTCTTTTGTTAGTGCTGGCCTCCATTCTATATGCGTTCGACCGGCCTGTCAGTCTGTTGGTATGGCCTTGCACGTCGCTATTGGTCCCTGCCATCAGATAGATGTATTGAAAGAAAGAAAGAAAGAAAGAAAGAAAGAAAGAAAGAAAGAATAAAAGAATAAAAAGAAAAGAAAGAAAGAAATTTTCATACATCGATCTGATGGCAGCCACCATTTGATGGAGAGAAAACGAGAACGAGAGCCACTAAGCATTGCCAACTGCGAGCTATAAACAAAGAAAAAACAAGAGGAAGCCACTGCTGGAAAAGCTTAAAATTTCCTGCTCCCCATGAAAGTCAAGTAGGGGAACGAGAAACCCTATGTGCACTTGTGTGGAAAAGGCTAACTGACGCCAGTCATTAACAGAGGCATTAGTTCTGTTCTGTTGCACTAGCAACTTGTTGGCGGAAGTTCACAATTCCTGAAAATCAGCAGACGTACGTGCATCAATACAGAAAGAGTCTAACAGGTAGAGAAACACGAAGGAAAAAATACATGAAAAAGTGGAATGGTTGAAGCATTGCGTGCGAGAGAGAAAGAGATGGAGAAGGAGTGAAAGAATGAGAGTGAGAGCGAGAGAGGGAGAAAGCGAGCACGGCCGCTGTACAGAAGTAATCGTGTTAGTGAATTAAGACTTTAAGGAAACTGTACAGGCGTCTAGTACACGAACACCAGTGACCACGTGAGATGCTTGGTGCAGAAAGTGCTGATTCACTAACAGCCAAAGCTGTTACACAACATTCTGCCAACGTCATTCTTAAAGGGCAACATAAGCGCTCAGCAAACATCGCCGGAAATAGAGCATACAGTATCACAAAAGCATATTCCGGTGGTATTTTATAGCGAAGAGGCACGAAAAATATTATATTAATTTTTTTTCTTAATGACACCTGGATTTGTCGAGGAAACAGGAAATGACGAAATGGTAGTATTTCTAAAAATAGCTGAATTCGAAGAGGAAAGACGCAATCCTGGGTAAAAGAAAACTGACCAGGACACACTGTGATGTTGCTGAATGTTCTCTTCGACACTCAGATAAAGTTAGTTTGTACTGATGAAGGAAATCCTAAAGATAATGACAGCAAACGCCAGTGGATTCACTTTGTTCAGAGATGTGTATACACAGGTCTCTGCTTTGTTCAACCACACCACACTCAAAAATTTGCTCAAACCATTTCAAAATCGATTGCTATCCAATCACTTCTACAGTACAGCCAAGTCTTGAACTTTTAGTAAAACGAAGAGATCTTCTTCCTGCAGCAGTGCCACTTATACCAAAGCACGAGATGTTAAAACCAACTAAATTTTGATCTGGAGATTTACTTACCAGTCTGTCGATTGAACTCAGTTTGAACCCTTTTATTTTTTAAACAGTCGAAGATTTTAAAAAAAAGTTCAAATCTGTAGGCTGTAGTCCAAAGTCTTGCACTCGTGTTGCTCTTTAAGGTTGGTGACGTTCGTTTTACAGTTAATGCCGTTACTCTTGCGGGAGCGCACTGCGTTTATGAATGTTGGGGAATTACATTGATAAAGATTCCCATTCAAAAGATACTGCAAGTCTGTATCAAACGCCAAACTCAACCAACCACTAGTTTCACATATTCTAACCATTTGACAACCGCGTTCAGTCACAAGAGAGAGATTTAGCCAGAGTTCGTAATCGTAATGGTAGTCGCAACCGTAGTGTATCACACCGTGGAGATTAATATACAGTACAACTAACCCTAAAAATGAGCCTAAAGCCTTTATTCTTTATCCTGCATAGCGGTTCCTTACAGCATCTGCTTCATCGATAAGCAGACATAATCTACGTCCACTTCCTCCCCAAACAAGTTCCAGCAATATCGGATAATCCATGAGAAAGAAGATGGAACGCAAACAATTTCAGCACCAGCAGATAGTATGCCCCACACAAAACACTAACAACTAAAGCTCTTTAGAACAAGTGCAGATCTTCTGGTTAAGCCGAGTTCAAAAAGGATAAACCACTTAAATAAATAATGTACAACCGCGAACAGAAACCTTGTGCGATCCCCTCCTTCCATAAGAAAGACATTTCCGTACCTTCTTGAAAATGCGCTCACGGTGCCCGAGGACTGTCGGCTGGAGTGTAAAACTTCCCTTTCGGCAGGAAAGTCTGGTATACAGGCGATTCAGAAGAATATAAACGGAGTATTCATGGAAGTATACGCCTTTGCTCGTGCTTATGTAACGCCAGATCCATCTTGCTCCTACCTGGCCGACCGAATGACAAAACTTGCGGCTGGACCACAGCACGCGGTGCCAACATGCCTCTCGTTTAGAGATCATAAAAAGTTTCTTCTGGTGGCGTCTGGTGTACAGCTGGCACAGTCCGCCATGAGGTCGTCAATGCCCATAAAGCCGAAACAGTTTCAAATATAGAACTAATACGCCTACGGGCTACCACCAGTGCTCAAAGGTGGGTCCAACTGTGTCATCAAATGCCTCATCTTAAAAGCCGATTTTGAGCTTTCATGATCGGGCGCACTAAAACCATTAGGTTTTTGTGGAAAAAAAATTCAGTATCTAATGATTGAGCAGTTTTGGGGACAGCTTCTTCAGGTGAAAGAGTACATTGTCCATCACCCGCCCCCCCCCTATTTGCTGTTTCTTATTTTTTTATCTCCTGCCCCTCACCAAGTGTTTTCCCGGTCTATGTGTTGATAACAATCAAGATATCAAAATCCACCGGAAGTCAAGGCAATGCACACATATCAACTACCGACAACATGAATACTCTATATTTTCTTTCCTTTAGGCAAAAGATCAAGATCTCTGTTGGTTAAAAATGAAGATGCCTGACTTTCGCTCTTTCGCTGCAAGAAAACACCTTTGTAGTTCCTGCCAATTCGTTATACAAATCCGCTCAACATAAACATCATTACCCACCACCCTCACGGTTTGGATAGATAGTAAAACAGCAAGTGGCTTCAACTTTTTATAAGGTAAAAGTCGCTCCTTAATCTTTTTATGTCTCTGGGGAGTGAGATGTGAGAGACATCACTTTTTTTTCGGGGCCATCTTCCTGTGAGGGCCAGGACCGCTTCCTCTTTCTCGCTGCCTTATCTTCTCCAATCCTCGGAGTCAGGTAACCATTTCCGACAGCTGGGTAGACTGGGTAAAATAGGGTGCGTCACCTGGGCATCGAACCGACTCGCTCCTCTCGGTTCGGAAACCAGTGCTCGACCAAGTCTCCTAAACGTTTCTTACTTGAACCGAAATCCCTCTTGTTCGTTTGTTTCCCACGATTCACAGGAGGTCCTCCTCTTCCCACTTCACCTTCAAGTCTACACTTTACAGGAAAATTAGTGAAATAAGCAGCCTCATCTTCCTTCTGCTGACAACTGCGACAGGCGTTTTCTTGCACCAGACGTGTTTCTTCTTTCCCAGAGAACAGTCTTTCATCGGTGAGACGATGAGGCTGCGCTGCTGGGATGAAAAGCAGCGCGAGTGCACGTGTAGGACGACACATGTATCGGGGAGCCGCGCTAGCAGTTCTGGACAATAATCAGGCAGAGAGAAGGAGTCTGGGCACACATCTGTAACAAACGTGTGGATCCGTGCGCGCGTGTATGTGAGAGACTGGTGGTGCGTTTGCACGTTCGTGTGAATGTGGGTCATTTCTTAGAGACGGACGGGAAAAAGGGCGTGAAAAAATAATATCTAGCCACTTGTTTCGAAAAGGTGAACCATTTATATATGAGTGCACAGGTTACTCTCTGACCACTGTGGTGTGTGTGTGTGTGTGTTTTTCTATTTTTGATCTCTCTCTCTGTGGACAAAAGAATGGGATTAACCACCAGATGTGGGGTCGTCAAGGGACTTGCGAGTCAGTTAATAGGTCGGGCTGGCCCCAGCCGCCATGTTGGGCAGCTGACTACACTTGCTGGAAGCCTGCCTGGCGTCCGCCCACACCCCTCCTCACGCACACCCCTTTGACACACTTGGCTCGTGCAACCGTCGGAGCCTCTATTATCATTGGCAGATAACTCATCTTTGGCAGAGGGTCATGTTGTCGCCAACCTTTAGGCAGTCCACCGATTACTCCCCCCCCCTTTAGGCGCTTTCAAAACAAAAGAAAAGGAAACCTGAAAGTTCTTCCGCTCTCGTCTGGCGGTGGCGCTTGGTTAAAGCGTCTGCACTTTTTCTCCATAACTGCTTAGGATATCCAGATTCATGGTGAATTACTGCATTAAGAACTGTCGTTGTTTTAAAATTTCACGTTTAGAAACATCGCGGAGACTGTGGAAATCATATAGACTACTGTTTTGCACTTAAAGTACCAATGTGTTTCATAACTATTATTATTACTGTTCGCTTCAATGTTATTACTGTTATTGAAGAGAGATTTTATGCTTTGATGTAAAATGCATAAAGTATGTTATATGTTACATGGTACCTGCACTTTGGTCAGTCTCAGGTCACAAAGTATATTACTTAGCTAAGGTTTTTAGAGGTGTGTATGGCCAGCTTCTGTATCTGAAGACGTGGTGGTGCGGCGTCACCGGCTAATCATGTCGCTGTCCATAGTGCTCACCTTGTTTCGTCTGGAATGCACCTGAACACAAGAAGTCCGGACAGACACTCTGCTGCTGCTCTACGCATAACACCTATATCTTATCACAACGCTTTTACCTTTGACGGCAGATCACGAAAAATCATGCGTGACAGGTACTGGCAGCCATTTTGGAAGTCTTTCTTTTTTTAAACAAGTTAAATGTGGCGCTTGGTTAACTACCGATGCGGTCTCGATCCTGTGAAATAATACACAAGACGAGAAAAGCGAGTTTTTTGCCTTTTTTATTAGCTACTGAACTCTTCTGACATCCGGGGAATGCGGTACTGCGTTTGGCCGTCACGTGCTTGTGACGTGTCGGAAGCTGCACGGTTGATAAACCCACGCCCTGCTTCTGATACCATTGCCTGGCGCCTGCATAGCTTGAATAGCGGACCACGTACCCCAAGCCCCATAGCGACACCTTCAGCCGCTATGTCGGCCCATGGAGAGAGAGAGAGAGAGCACAGTGTGGCCATGGGTGGAACTTTTACCACATTCCATTCACTGAGATACTTCACTTTATTTCACTCCATTTCTGGACACTTTTCTTTTACCAGAACCTCGCATCCTTTTCGCCTAAATGCGCTTCCAGAGTGTTAAAATGTCCTAATAAATACATATATGAAATTGGGTTTGAATGAATTAAAGTTTACACGTACACATTCAAATTTGTCCTTATTAAGACTAATATTTCAACACAACAACATATCACGGGTACAATTCAGGGATGTAAAGAGGTGTTGCACAAAGATGTTCAGGTATGGACCACATTTACTTGAGAGTGTGATGAACAAGGTTTTGCTTGACCGTAAGGGCAACAAAAACAACAACAACAAAAAAGAAAACAATCATACAAACAAGATAGCAAGAAAATAATTTCTACTGTCCTAACTGCCGTTCTCTCCCTTCCTCTTAAAGAAAGACCGCCACAAAACTATCAAGAAGGCCCAGAATTTGTCAGTAGGGATGTCAGATTTGTCCTGCTCTCTTCTTAACTCTCCTTCCGCACTTTCCGTTCTTCAGAGGCACGAAAATAGTGCATTTTTTATGTTAATGTGCTCGTAACGGGGCCGCAGACCCTAGAGGCAATCGTGGCACGGCTGACGCAAGAGTCTCGGCGGAGACTAATCAGACATGTACCTGTACTTGCTCACTCAAGTTCCTATCATCTGTATCAGTTGTTTACCAGCATCACTCCAATGTTCAGTCGCAGTTGCAAGGTACGGAAGGAAAGAAGGAGAGAGAGAAATTAAAGATTCGGTGCCATGGAGACAGACATTACAGAAGGCGTGACCTTTGTTGGTTAATCTTCTGACTAAAGTCAATGCAGAGCAACATAAGAAGTACGGACATGGTGGTCATAGTTCTTAATTAGTGACTCTGGACAGTAAACTGGAACCTATAAGAAGGAATTAAAAAATCAACTCGTTTGATTTCATGATCAAAAACTTTTTCAGTCACAAACCGATATAATGCGTAATGATTCAAAGCTAAAACAGCTACCCCTCCTCCGCACATACACTTTTGTGTTCAGCACTGAAGTCTTCTGTTGTCCAGCTGCTGTAGCAGAGCTTATCCCAAACAGTGGAACTAGTGGTAACGAGTTGATGTATTCAAGGGAATAAAGCGCAGTTGAGCTGGGGTGAGGAACGCGGAGACAGATGCAGCGTCAGCTAGGTCACATACGGGCTCTACACCGCGGGTAGAACAGGGTTTGGACAACAGAAAACAAAATGCCGCTAAGCTTTGGCAGAGAAGACGATCAAATAAACACACACACTCATGTGATGGGGTCTGAGCTGCAAACTTTTAACGTGAATTGCACCATCCTTGATGAATGACTGCCTGATTAAAGTCCGCCTCTCGTACCAGCTCTGGATCCTGGCGTTAGAGGAGCTGTCAACAACAGTCGCTCACCTACCGAAGAAAAGCAGACGCCATTCAAGCAATAGCAGTCAATCTTTTTGCTCGAAGGATGCTCATACCAACGACAAGATGAAAAAGGTAAAGGTCGTTTGTGTCAGTCGCCGTTGTTATACTTAGCGAATAACTTTGGCATAGATTGGAGTAGGGAGAATAGCATATGGCCAGATGGAATTTCAGTCCAATGAAAACAAATATCGAACAGCGTCTTCAGACACTGCGTATTCTAATCCAGGAAACAGCCTTCTTTTGCAATGCTAATGAGCGGCAATACTTTTTGTTCATTCCAGTTTTCACTTGTTGCACGAACTTGATAAATAGCGTAGACGAGTGTCAATCTCGCATCGGTGACCGAAGAGTTACCAACGGCCTTGCAGAACATTAATCCTGGATTTATATGCATTTCACTGTTCATACTAAAGGTAAAACGAGGGCATATAACTTTACTGGCAGCCGGGGCAGTAACCTGTAAGTGGTTCACCGTGTCTAGACTACTCGCCTCGAAAGTGGGGTTGCGATGGGATTTTTTAGTCACTGGAAAACTGGCGACACAAGTCGGCGAACTTCTGCTCAAAGGTCAAAAGCTAAAAAAACTATCCGGCTCCCCTTTCTTTTCCCTTTCTATTCCAGTTAACACGTCAAAGATGACTTCCTTCAGCAGCAACTCAAATGTTACTTCCTTCAGCAACAAGTCAAATAAAACTCCCTTCAGCAACAAGTCAAACATAACTTCCTTCAGCAACAGGAACAGTCGATGGCGAACAGATCCCATTTGTTTATACGTCTTTGTGACAATAAATACATCCCGAACACAGCGTAAGGTCAATCATTGGTATCATGGATATAGTCCCAGGTGGTATCTCGAGTTTGAACATGCTCTACTTAATAAAAAAATTACTCACGTGATTATGCCGCCAATGTTCAAAAGGTCCAGGAGCAGTCTTTAAGTTTTTGATACCTGCAGTTTCGTGTTGCTGTGATCGATCTTTGTCTACTGAAGACAAGATGGGAGCAATCTCTAGCCTTCCACCCAAGGCTTTCCTTTTACACTTGCTTGACTCTTCTCGTACTTTGTAGGGGCGCAGGTCATTGCCACCACCTCAGCCAGGTGAGGTATGGGAAAAGTGCAGCCACACTTTTGTCACCGGCTGACCCGATGCCCGACTGGCCAGTCTAGCGGGGAGGGTGAAAGGAGGGACTGCTGCATGGTGGGAAAGGGGAAACTTTTTTTTAGTGGTCCTTGTGTAACGTGGCGTGGAATTGTTTAGCCGTTGGCATTGCCCCGCTCGCATTCTCCCGCTTTACTCTTTGTTGGCGGTGTTTTCTTTCCTTTTCTCTCTCTTTCCCCTTCCGCCTTTCTCCCATCTTGTTCTCTTTCTCTATGCATCGTTGCAGCTGCACCCAACCCCAGCGTCTGTTCAGCTTGTGTTGCGGCCATTGCCGGATCTGTCATGGCTCCTGCTGTTTCTTCTCTTGTGCAACAAAAATTTCTTGGCTCAATCTGTTGTCTTCATGACTGCTAGGCTGACTTGCACGTGAGGTCTTAAAAATAAGTCTTTGCTTGATTTGATCTGAATAGTCGCTTGAGACCGGCCACTTAAAGACTCATTTTCAAGACCTTCCATGCACACCAGCCAGCGGCGATTTTCCGCAAATGAGCAGATAAACTTGGATGAATATTAAGTCAGACTTAAGACCTCAACATGCACACCATTGTTTTTATTGATAGGGATTTGTTTCTTTTGTTTTCATGACTGGTGTTGTCTGCGTTAGTGTATTGATAGTTGTCTCAGTGACTTTTGAAGTCTGCGATTGACAAGACTGATTCACCTGAAGACCCACAGAAGAAGAGAACCTTCCAAGTAGAATCTCACATCAAGAAACCTGCGCAGCATGAGAGAACAGACCCTGATTTCTAGAGACAGTAAGACGCGCTGCCATCGTTGAGATCCCACAGTACCAGACCCACAGAGAGGCCAACATGTGGCAGAGCAAGACGCCTTCTCACCTTCTTACCCAGACAGAACGAGACACACGTACCACTGGACCCACGTAACCTGTGGTGGAGCAGGATGCCCTCTGCATGATCCAGAGACTAGCATACACGGAGGCCCACATTACTTAACAGCGCAGCAAGACTTTTCAGCTGCTAATCCAGACAGCAAGAGGTCCACAGCAATCCACATATAAACTGCATGCAGTCCTTCTTCAATAAAATCTTTTTAGTAGCGACAAAAGTCTTAAATACAAGTAACAGTTTCCACTTAAAACTTCGAATATGTCAGTGGCAATGATAACTTTTGATATATAGCTGACAGTTACAGTCTTGTGATATATATATATATAGATATATAACCTTGTTATATTTATAAGCATGCAAGATATAACGACATTTACAGCGTGTCGTAAGCATCCTTGCATTATACGGGTATAAGTCACCACGGCAAATGCCTTTCTAGTCAATTTATATAACACAGCTTATGTATCTTATTCCTGCAAATGAGTTTATGAAAAAAGAAAATGGTCTCTTAAACTGACATTGTAAACACATAATACGTTCTTCATGATACACAAATAAACAGAAAGAGGAAATTTCTGAAAGAGAAAAAAGTGGACAAGTTCTGTGTAACAAGCTGAAAAGTCCAAGTGAATGAGATGACAGCCCTTTGGCAGTTGTATGTCATGTTAGAGTCACCTTCCCTCTTGCAATACAGCAGCCAGACAGGCAGCAAGACGGAGGGCGAGGCCCCAGTCCTTATTTCCTTCTGCACATGCGTCAACACAAAAACTAACTTCCGTTTCCCTTTTGTCTGCTCTTTCGCGCGCGTTGTCTCCACCTCAGCGCGGTGTGGAAAGGTTTATAGGCGTTAATTTTGTACAGCTGTTTCTTTACTCACACCTTGGTGTACATCTACTTTAACCCCAGCATATACCCACAAACCCTCAGCCAAAGCCAATACCCAGGCGCAAAAGCTTGACAAAGATGAGCTCGGGTGGCTGGTCGATGGAATGTATCAAAAGTCGCCATTAAAAAAAATTCCTTACGAACTCAACTCTCGAGATATGAAAAAAAAATCACAGTTCTTACAATAGATGCTACACTCTACTCTGCAGGTCATGCCAGGACACAATGACAAAGCCTAGGTACGGCTTGCGTGTGACTTTAGCCTTATCATAGCTGAGATGCAGAGTGTGGCATTACAGCCATGTCGGCAGAATACTCGCTGAGTTTTTTTTTATTGCTCTGTTACCAACATCTGCATCAACAGCAAGATTTACAGCAAAAAGTGTTCCCGCCTGTGCGTCAAATACAACTGTCCAGGTTTTTATGTGTTCTAGGGGGATAAGTCTTCTAGTCTTTTATATGTCCGGTTCACCAATATGGTGCATCAACAACAGCTTTTGCGGCTACAGCGAGTGAAAAAAATCTGACGAAAGGAAACAAAAACGAATGGAAAAGAATAACGGATAGGCGGGCGTAAGAAAAAAATGTGTAAAGGAAGAAAGGTAAAAGAAATGTAACCGAAATAGAAAAATAAAAACAAGAAATGAGCAAGCAAACAAAGAAAAAAAAAGGAAAGGCGAAGAAAAAAAGATAAGGAAAGAAAAGACAAAAAAAAAAAAAAAAACAACGAAAACGAAGAGCTTTAGTGCGCGGCATGAAAGAATAATTTAAAGATCGTAAAAACGGAATGGGAAAATTGAAAAGAACAACTTGTGGCATATTTTGAGGTTACCTGAAAACTTGGTGCTGAAGCCAGCAACTCCTGGCTCGACGCGGATGCGATCTCGAGTCCACCTGCTTGAGTTCACCCGCTTGTGTAGAAGACTTTTAGCCCCCTGACACAATCCGTGGACCAAAGCACGGGCACGATACACTGGAAACAAATTGTCCTTATTTTCTTGTTGAGCACAAAGTTAGAGCTCCAAGTTTACAAGCACCTTGGGCGCCAAATTTGTCCCCGCCACAGTGATGTACATGACATGCAAAGTGTATCGCCTGCTGGGAATACAGGTGAAGGTCGGGTATATCTATATATGCGTGCTGTTTCACGGCCTACTTTCGGCACGTGCGAGCCGGCGACGGGTGGTCAAGGCCGCAACAGGAATGTGTCCTTGAGCAGGAATCTACAGCAGTCGGCAAGAACGACACCTGCACTTCAGTCCGTCATCACTTCAGCCCCTACTGGGTTGAGACGGCTTCTGAAAATATGTGTAACTCGTTTTATTTTTTCCTCCGACCTTTTGGGAGCTGGGGAATCGCCTAACCAGCCGTTTCGCGTCAGGACTTTTTTTTGTCGTTTTTATGGCATCAGCTTGACGAAGAAGTGAAAGAAAGAATCTTTGTGTGATACTGTATTTGGAGTGCGACTTCTGTCCACAGGCATGAAGGCAGGGAAGTGTTCGGATGATCTTGTTTACTCTCTTCCGTAATGTTTTCACAGATAGGTTGACGAGTTCCAATGATGTGTGTCCTGTCCCAGCCACCAGACACGAGTCGGTGGCAGATTTCTTGTCAATGGAGCAACAACTTGGAAACTAAGACCGAAGGGTTGAGAGACCCCTGTTTCTCGCTTTTTATCTTTCTCTGTCTGTCTCTCACACACAAACAAAGAAGAGCGAGGATGCCAGTGGACCCAACAGCAGCTTCAAAGTCGTCGTCGTCGTCGTAGTCGCGAGCCACGTCGACAGCTTCTGCAACTTTCTCTTGGATATCAGCGCTGTGTGGCGCCGCGGTGCAGGAAGGCGACCTTTTCAGCAGGCTGGCGGGCACGGATGGGGCGAGGTTGGTGGGTGGGTGGGTGTGCAAGAAAGTTGTCGGTGGTCGAATCTTAAGGAAAAACAATCCCCCCCCCCACCACCCAAACTTTTTCTTTCTCGGCAAGCCATCTCTGAGTACAAAAACTGTTACCGTGGTAACTGGCATCGAGTGGCCCACCGAGTTAGGTAAGTTCGAATTCCTCGCTCACTCGTGCTGGGAGGTGGAGAAGTCGGAGGTAGGGGGGGGGGTCAATAGATGGGGCAGGAAGGTGAGAAAGTGGGAGGGGGCGATTTAAGTCTGGCGATATAATTTTTTCTCGGCGCGAAGTGAGTGAGTAGCTCGTGACGCTCCTGACTTGTCGTTGTAGTCGGGGGTGGGACGTGGCGGTGAGCGCACGTGCACTGGAGTTTCTCTTTCTCTCTCTCTCGAGCGCGCGCGCGCTCCGCTTGTCCGTGACACCGTGTTTCGCCCAGCACGTTCTGGGAGGTGAGCGCGTGCCAGGTGGAGGGCGAACAGAAACCCCAAGCGCTTGAAAGAGATGGGTGGTTGTGGTGGGGAGTGAAGGAGAAAAACAAAAATAAAAGGTTGAAATGTGGGGTAGCGTGGGGTGTGGCGGGGTATCAATGCCGACTGTAGAGGCCAGCGTAGTTACGGCAGTGGTAGTTGTTTTGCAGTGGGATGAGAGGAGGGGGGAAAGAGAGATATGGCGCGTGCGTGCGTGATCGTACGCGCATGTGTGCGCGAGACAGAAGGAAAGAACGAGAGAGAAAAGAGAGAGCTGGAAATTGTTGCATTTTGGTGTGAGGGCGTTCGCGCGCGCATGCGTGGGTGCGCAATGAGAGAGGAGAAAAATAAAGTTCTCAAACGTTCTCGCTCATGAGTTCCTGGCAGCATGTGCGCCGAGGAAGTTGCCGACTACTGTTCTGGTTGCCATTGTCAGTGCACCCAAGGTGTGCGATGATGTCATACAGGGCTAGGTACGATTCCGAACAAGGCCCCTACGCGAAAACAGACGGAACACCGTTTTCCCAGTGCGTAGGCGGCGTTAGTCCTGCAGTCCATCAGGTGTAGTTGCTGGAGAAGGGGGGAGCGGGAGGTTTATGTCCGCCGATCCGCCTGGAGCCTTGGCGCAGAGATGTCGAGCATGTGTATACCTGATGCTTGCATCATCAGGCCGTTTGGCAGGTCGTCTTTGAGGTCCACCTGACTAGCGTCTGTGTGTCCCCTGAGGACGGTAACAGCACCAGACCCCACTTGCCAGTCCACCAGACGGTGTCACTGGACGTCAGGGGTCACAAAGGGTCTGACGGGCGCAGGGCCGTGCGTCAGATCACTTCCTCCATGACGTGCACGAACGCCGCACCCGCACACCGCATGCTTGCACGCACACACGAACGTACGAACTCACGCACGCACCCACCCACATTCATACGTAAAATGTACTCGCTTTGAGAGTTGTCTTTTCGTGTCTCCCGTTATTCCTGTCGTCTTTCTACCTCGGCCACGCATTACGCAGACCCACACGCACGCAAGCGTGCACACGGAAACAAGGATGCATCGAGAGCGCGCGCGCGCACACACACACACACACACACACACACACACACACACACACACACACACACACATATATACACAAACTCAGAGAGAAGGCTCGCACTTGCTTACGCTTAGAGAGAAAAGAGACGGAGAGACAGAGACGCAGAGACAGAGAGACTATGTTTTTATGTGTTACATGTAAACAGGAAGACAGGTGGATGTGTCGAGGGAGGATGGGGTGCGCCGTTCATCTGCATGTGCACGTTTTGGCACCACAATTGCATGTGCAGTCACCTCCCATTTTCTTTGCCAGTGCATACACATCACCTTCTACTACCAACGCCATTTCACAACATTCGGCATCGCTGCGGTTTTTTTCAGATATCAAGGAATTTTTTTAAAAAAGGAAATCTTATAAATACCTAACAGATTTTAGTTCCACAGGACATATTTTTCGGTAATTTATGGACACCTGATATACAGGTGCTAGGAAAAGTGGGATTCTTTGCCCCCCCCCGTGTTCCAGTTTTAAAGCCCAGGAGTTATTATTAATTGCCATTATTAATTCTTAGTTTTCCCTCTGATGTGCTCTAGTTTTTAACCCCTTAATGTTATAATCCATGTGTTAGACCCAGCTTATACATATTTATCGGAATCTTCTTTGCATTATTTCGAAAAGAATGTTGTTTGGCAGACACTGCAGGATGTCACGCAGGATTTAGAATGATTTGTCGTTAAGAAACAGATGGTTGGGTGGGTATGGGATATGTGGCCATTATATAACAAATGCAAAATTGTCACTCGTAAGGAGCGTGCTCTTAGCGCTTAAGAACAAAAATGAGATATGGGCGACATACGAGGGAAAGAAGAACAAACAAACAATCAAACAAACAACATATGAACGACAGGAGGATGAACAAAAGTACTGATGATGAATAAAAAAAAATACAAAAAAGAAGCTAAGATGATCCAGGTAACAAGGACTGAGACTATCGTGATCTGCAAAAGGAAGACGAGCAGGAAAGTAGCAATAAGAGGAAAAGGGGGAGAAGGGTGTGAAAAAGTTTTAGCATTATAGGAACTGGTTTTAGGAATAATATCAATATATCAAGTTAGTCTTCGTGGACAAGATACTGGCTGAGTGTATACAGAAAAAAGACCATTTTTTGCGGAAGAATAAATTTATTTACTACGTGACATTGGACAAGGAACATGTCTGATGATGGCCACCAGTTTCTCGACAATCAAAAACCACACACACACACACACACACACACACACACACACACACACACACACACACACACACACACAATTCGACGCCAATTCCACATTCAGTTCTGACTCCTTCCACAGCGAGAGAGAGAGAGAGAGAGACTACTGCCTTAGTATAGAAACTGTTTCTCATGTCAATAGTTCTACCAGCCGCACGCAATACCCGCATGAGTCGGACTTTCTGTTTCTGGATGGTGCTGTAGTACCAGACGAAGAATGGTGGTACACTCACGATCACCACCCGGTAAAACTGAACTCGAATGTCCCTCCTGAGGCCGACGAATGAAGAAAGAGTCGTTGCCAGAACTTGACGAGAGGCCATATTGTTGTCCCAACTGAGGACGTCCTTGATTGGGGGGGGGGGAAGGAAACTTGAAGTGTTCTACCTGCTCTAAACAGAGGTCCCTCGCCATTGATGATAAGATGTCCCACAGGGCTTCTCTTCCTGCGGACGTCAACCACCATCTCCTTAGAGACATTCAGCTGCAAACTATAGTCATTTCACCACCTACCACCTGGTCCCCGTCTTGACGGTACGCGCTCATCGTTCTTCATGATGAGACCTTTGACCATGGTGTAGTCGGCAAAATTCACCATCCGAATGAATGTGTGTAAGAGGAGACAAAGCCGTTGGTGATGTGACGGTGTTAGTGAGATAGGGAGCGAGGATTCAACCGATATCCATACAGATGACTGGTCGTTACAGTTTCTCAGTGTGGAAACAGACACATTTTCAGGACCTGCTGTATTGTTACCTAAATAAGCTGCACACCGGCAGCAGGGTAGTGGGTGCTGTGGCTGTCACTGGTGTGGCGTTGTCCCGATCAAAGCAACCGTAGAGCTCATTAAGTTTATCAGGGAGGGCGGGAACCTTGTCAGTTGGCTGTGATATCTTTTTATAATCGGTGACGGTTTCTCGGACTGAAACTGAGACTCGAGTTTGCACTTGAAATTCCACTTTCCTTTGTGTATGCCTTTCTGACGGTCGAATTGAGTTGATTGAAGGATATGTCATTGGCTGACCAGTACGCGTTATTTTTGTTTTTAGTTTAGCCTTGAAACTTGAGTTGAACCATGGGTTTTTGCTGTCCCAGGACTTTGTGTAACGTGTTGGAATGCGCCAGTCCTCACAAAAAACCGATGTAAGGGGTGAAGACGTCCATCTGGTCATGAACGTTGTCACAGGAAGCTGTCAGTACCTCCCAGTCGGTAGAGACAAGACAGACTTGTAGCTTATCTGTAATCTCATGGTTCCAGAACCTGGAGGCCCTCACCTGAGGCTTAGTCGACGAGCCGCTGGCGGTAGTAGGGGAGAAGATACACCAGAGCGTGATGGGAACGACCAAGGGGAAGGGGGGAGCGGCGTGGGGTTTGGCACGAGAGGAACTTTTGCTGGTAAAGGTCGTCCCATGACCTTTGTCAGGTCGTTAGGGAGTAAGGTGCACCTTTGCTGTTGCCATAGCAGTGATCAATGGTAGCCTAGCCTTTGGGTCTTAACATCCACTTCTCGTAGCTACAAAGCTCAGGTGGTGTGACTGAAGTCCCTCAACACCAGTACAAGGCAGTCTGAAACGTGTCTTCAATGTTGCATAGAGTGCCTCGATTGGTCATATCGAATAGTCTTCGGGTGGATGTACTCTCCCATTAGCACAAGGGAGTTAAACTTCCCTTGTAAGTGAGTTGTCTGCAGAGGACAGTTAGATATAACAGACACCTAAAATCATTTGTGCCATCTGCAGTCCAGCTGCTTAATGTTAGAAGAGCTGTCAGTGGTGTGTGTGCGCGTGTGTGATGTTGTATGTGTATACTTGATTTCCCTGTAAGTTTAAAAAAAAAAATCTATATAGATATATATGGTTTTTTTTTGTTTTTTGTTTTTCATTCACTGTTGAACTAGAGCCAATGCCCATATTCAAATTGCCCACTGGGATAAATAAAGTTGGTCATTGTCATTGTCATTGTCATATCACTGAAGTAGTGTGTGAACAGAAAACTACAATCCATTCTTTATGAAGAAGGACATAACTCTTCCCTCATTCCTGCCAGAGTTTACGCAAGCAATCGATGCAGCGAGAAGACAGGTGGGTGAAGGGTCGAATCCGGTATGTTGAGCCTTAGCTATGTTTCGGTGAAGTAGAATGCTTGACAATCTCTGAAGTCTCGAAGAGATTTGAGTCGAAGGAATATCTCATCTTTATTGTTCGCACATTCGAGAGAAACATGGCTGGCAGTGAAGATCATCTACAGCCGGCGCACTTACCTCGCTTGTGACTGGTCAGGCTTGGCTGTCCACGTGGTGCGAACAACGATCAAGGAGGTATATTGAGGAAAAGCGGAAGACACGTACTTTCATCTGTGAATCTAACAAGTAGATACTCTCCACGCTAGTGCACATTTTCTCGAACAAAAGAACACAAAATCAGGCCAACCATTATTTCACCATTTCTACCCAGCGCCATCTTGAAACTAGTCAACGTTTTCATTAGCTCCAGTTCATTGTTTTATTGTTTTTTTTTCGGAAGCTAATATTTGTTAACCAGTGATAAGTGCGTAGGCTCCTTGGTTTATTTTCTAATGAATAAAACTAAATAAAAATAAAATGGATAATGGAATAGGTAGATCCGGTGGGATCAAATAAGATTTATATTTCACACACTTAAAATCAATGCCGGAGTTAGAGATACTCGCAGACCCCCCTACCCCCCATAAAAACCTCTTTTAAAATGAACTGATAAATTCGCATGGTTCTGATGTTCTGAAAAATTTAAGTGTAACAAAGTTGACTGGAAGACCGACAAGTTTTCTATTTATTTCACATCCCGCGGCTTACGGTTTTTTTCTCTCTTTTCTTACTCAGCTCACGCAAATACACGTGCGCGTGCGTCTAACGACAGGCATTGCACGATCAGAAGTCAGGTCAGGTGTAATGAGCTTTTGCAGGCTGACATACCAGACTAAACTGTGATCACCGATTCGTCTACCTGTCGGGAGAAGTAAGGGAGGGCGTCATAGCGGCGCGCGGGGAGTTTTACCGCCATGGCAACATGCAAGACGGTTCCGCATCTCTGGTTTCTGATCATTTACCTTCATTGTAGGACAAGATAATTTTTTTTTTTTTTGGTAGTGAAAACATGAACAAACATGAAAGCGTCATCAGATGTAGGAAATCCCAGCATCCCATGTATTGTTCGTGTCAGCTGAACACTAAAAGAAACAGACAATCACAGGTCCATGATATGTCGTCAGGGTTTGTATATTTTCAGAAAACTGACCTTTTATATTTAGATAATAAAGGTTAATATTCTAATCACCGAAGAGAAAACGCGCTCAGGTAGAGGTTTAAGCAATGAGTGGAAGGAACGGGGAAAGATAAAGAGGACGAAGATGAAGAAGATAAAGCAGATGATGATGACCTGACTGAAGATGAAGAAGAGGGACCGTACTACACGCGGGGGTTCCATTACTAAGGAGATATAGTAATTGCAATCGTGATGGTAAGAGTAGCGTATCACTGTGAAGAGACCGATAGGAGGTTAGAGTATACAATACCCATCAAGCCAGGCGCCTTCATCTCGGGCAGTGACTGCTTCAAGCGTCTGCTTCACTGATAAGCGCGCAAAGCACAGTTAAAATATCCGTTTCCTCGCCCCATGAAAGTTTAAGAACGCATTTTGTAAGATCTTTTCCTGTTGTGAGACAGTTCATAATATTAAGTTTGAAGCAAGTTATTTTGTCAAAGAGGGGATACTCCTCCCACTTCGTAAAAACTGGGCCAATTTAGCGAAGAAAGGCGAATCAGCGGGTATCGAACTCCAGACCTTCAGCCGCACGATAACAGACGGTGCAAAGAAGCGTGATATTTCGACACAAAAAATAGTTCCAGAAACGATACCTATGCGATTACAAGCAAATTTGAACGGCTGGAGTTTTCGCAAACAGTTATTTCAAAGTTTACGAATGTTTACCGCAACTCACAGGTAAAACTCAAAAATGAAGATATCGTTTTCCATAAGGCAAGATGCACAAGCCTTATTCCCGAAACACCTTCTGTTTCACGGTCTGTTGTAGAATGAAGGCAGGAAGCAGACAAACAAAATGAACGGTGCAATGCCTAGAGAGACTTTTCGGCTCCCAATTATCAACAAAAACGTGTGGCAGACTGAAAATACACTCTCCAAGTTTCTTTTAAGTATAGAATTTGCTACAGAATGGGTAGCATCATTGAAAGGAAAAAAAGGCCGGTGGAAGCTCTAAAAGAGCACGTGACAAAAAATTCCCCAAATTTATGGTTCTGATGTGGGGAAAGTATGCCTAAGAAAGAGAGCAAGCAATTCAATGCTGAGCACACAACCAACAATTTTCGGCTATAATTACAGCTCCAGACAAAAAGATTCGCCATAGAAAAAGTATCCATCCACCCGAAAGACAAGCTTTATCAGAACACTTCACTTTTGTTTTATATACACACTTACATTGTTTAAATGTTCTATTTAGGCTTTGAAACATTGCAAAGTACCAT
Organism: Marisa cornuarietis; assembly: GCA_004794655.1. Classification (NCBI taxonomy): domain Eukaryota; kingdom Metazoa; phylum Mollusca; class Gastropoda; order Architaenioglossa; family Ampullariidae; genus Marisa; species Marisa cornuarietis. The sequence continues at coordinate 1,374,950 of SMMW01000135.1, forward strand.
TTTATTATTGTTTTGCGTTTAGTTTTTGATTTCACTGAGGGACATAAGTCTTAACGAAGCTTCCAAAAGGTGTGTATCAAGCGTTTTTCATACATCCAAACAACTAAAGTGTCAGTAGGATAAAGGGTTAAGAATTTTTATCATTTTAATGTACAGCAATATTATGGGTAAAAGGTGCACATGATTTCATTATTTTCTAAATTTTTAGGTTGGGAAATATTTGAAAAGGAAACAATTTCTGTACTGAGCTGTTTGGTACTGTGTTTCTGAACTGCAGTCAAGTCCCCCTCCATTCCTGAATATCAACTCTTCAAAATCGAGAGCAGGTTTATTTTCGTTCCAAGCACCACCATACAGTGTTTTATTTTGTGGGTAGTGTCTTTTGGATCTCTTATTTATAAAATCTCTCTCTCTCTCTCTCTCACACACACACACACACACACACACACACACACACACACACACACACACACACACCACACACACACAGAGAAATCTGAACAAACTGAGCAAATATTCTATAATTTAAAATCCATGAAAGCTAATGAGCTATCAAGGTTGTCTTCCTTTTAAGTTTGAAATGCTTTTTTCTGAAGTCTATTCAAACTGAAATTACTAAAATCTTAAAAAGTGTTAAGTGTGTCATGCACTTTATAAAAGTCTTGTTTTCAAATCGCACACTCATGTTTCTGAACCCTCAGAAGATTAACTAGATTAACCAGCTGCTGTATGAAATGAACCCCATGAAGGTCTGTTTGCCTTCACGTTTAATAGCCAATTCTGGTATCAGCTTGATATGAGCAAATGAGTAGCAAATGTAAATTTATGTAAGCCATTCAGCCAACGTGCTTATACTTAGTTGTGCTGGAGAGGGGTTGTAAAGTAAGATGTCAAGTTAAATAAACAGAACACAAGATTTTTGATTATGTTTCTTGCTTAAATGATAGAAAATCCCTGGTAAACCACAGCCAATTTTTTTTATAGAAATTTCAGACTTTTTCATTAGTAAATTTCAACTATTAATATTATTTACTACTCTACTGACTTTCAACGTGACCATCTGAAGGCAAAACAAAGCGCACACTGTTTTAGCTCTCTTTTTTTACCTTTTTGCACTGACTACTTTCGATAAAAACGAAAATTGGGATTAGATTTAGAGAGTCGAGAGGTGATAACCCGAGTAAAGTATCAGACAATTAGTGTTTATAGCTCGAGTGAACTGAAATAATGATTATAAGCTTTTTTTCAACGCTTTTGCGCGGCTTTCATGATCCCATCACAATATTTACAGCCCCTTTAATTTCTTCGGTTAACGAGCGAGTCACCGCATCCTTTTCTGATCGCTTCCACTTCCTCCAACTTGTTACCGATACGTAGACCGGATTCCATTATTTTTTTTAGCCGAAGGCCATGAAGTTTCTACGTTGTCTATCTTTATTCCTTTCTTTGGACTTATACACTTTGTGGCGCCCATCTTCTCTTCAGTTGAGACCACAGCCAACTCCATTCATCTGAAGGGTCGCCCAGGTCGTGAACACATGGCTGGTACTTTTGTCGTGGGAAGTCTTCGTACAATGGTGACGTGTTAGCATCCCGATTTTCTGTAGGGGTTTACTTTCTTAGCCTTTATCTTTCTTCCAGGATCGTCGAAAAGACATTGTGACCATTCGTCCTTGTCTAAGGTGGAGGAGAGAAGAGTGGCGTTCCCCGAGCGAGGGAGAAATGGGCAGCGGCATTTTAGGGCAAAGGTCAACGTCGTAGTTGCAGCCGAGGCCTTTGCCGCTTTTGTTACTCCACACGGGGCTCACGTTTGCAGGACACACACACACACACACACACACACACACACACACACACACACACACACACACATCCCTATCGATCAAGAGCACTGTTGTTATTCATAGTGATAGTGGTCAGAACAAGCATTGAACAGCTTCATTTTGATGGCGGATCAGTGGATGCTGGTGTCTAGATTTGTTTTTTACCCTCCTTCTCCTCCCAGTCATTGCAACAAAATTTTCCACACAACACAATGATCAATTAAGCTGAATTACAATCCTCAGCTTCTTGGAGATGGAATGCAGCTGGTAGGGGAGGCGATTTCTGATGTCAGTGCAGAGAACGTGGTGCCCGAGATACACTGCACAGACTACAAGGGAGCGAGGACGGAAAGGCCAAGACACTTCGCGCGCCTGCTCTGTCTGCAGAGTTTCATCAGATAAAAGTCTCACCGTCTGCAACAGATAATTCACTAGCACGCATCAACATAATGATCGTGGGTGTTGTTGTCATCTTTTCATTTATCATCACGGCGGGTATCTCTATAAGTGCGTGTGTGCGCGGGCGGGTGTATGCATTTATTAGTTTACCAGAAAAATAAATCTTCTGTACACACGGTCCCAATCTTTTCGCCATGTTTTGTTTGTTCAGCTTGAGCTTGGATGTGCTATCGACGTTGAAAGTTTCTGTTTTTTTTTTTTTTTTTGACTGGAGCAGTGAGTGATACGCTTGAGATTCAACAGTAGAAATTTTATAGTTTGACTATAACTGCCTACTATGACGACGAGGACCATGACATCAATGATGACGACGACTACGTCGATGCATGATGGCGATGATGATGATAAACTAGTAACTTGTGTCTGTTTTCCTTCAGAAGAGCGATTGCCATGGACATCTGCAGGGTGTGGGATTAGAAATGATGGAAAATAAAGTGACATTCATCTGCCTAGAAGTGGTTAAGGTTTAATGACTCCTTTCCACATACGGTTAACAGGATATTTTTATTTCCTCCTTTTTTCTGTTTTCCTTTTTTTATTTCTTTTTTGTCTTTTTCTTTTTTTCAACTCAAACGTCTTACCAGGATGTCTCCCCCACCCTTCAAAAAAAAAAAAAAACAACAAAAAACCAAAGGAACAATTCACTGCTGTTGATTACCAACCGTTGCTACAAATCAAATCCAAACACACATGACAAAAAAAAAAGTTTGAGTGCATAATGTGCATGTCATTCAGAGAAGCTGCTGACTGTAAACAACTTTTTCTATATTGTTGCAGTGTTTGCACTGGAAAACGTTCGTAAGTTTGCGAACCAATTTTTTTTTAAATTTTCACCTCTGCAAAAGTGATCACCATCTTTGAAACTGTTGGTAGACGATGCCGTCATTTCAGCATATTTTCCACCTTCACACTTATTCAAAGGCGAGGCCCCTGAGTTCGCTTCCTCCCCCTCCTTATTCCCCCACCCCCACCCTGCGACATGCGGCAAAGACAGTACGAGAGTGTTATTGTCTGAAACACGAGTCTGAAGGCAAAAGAGGGAGAAAAGTATGCAATTTTTTTATACAGAATTTATTGCTCTTAAGAAGAAATCTATCGCTTATTGCTTTAGCAGAGCGTAAAGCTGATGTAGGAACCTCGGTTATGTTTTTTTATTTTTACAAGAAGCAAACTTTTAACCTCCTTCAAGAACGCCCGCAGTGTGGCCTCATGACCCACACGTGAACTTCGTGTCGCTGGAAGGTCACGCTTGCTTTCTGACAAGAGATGTACAGCAAACACCAACGAATATTATTTCCTTGCATCATGATTTGTTTAGGAGAAATGACATGCCATACACACCCATTGTTATGTACGCTCAGATCTCTCTCTCTCTCTCATTATATATGTTTTACAGGTTTTAAGTTTTTCTGTTGTATTTTTAATGTTTACGTATCATTACTTATATTGATGTTTGGATCTACTGATTTATGAACCATATTTCTACAGTTTCTAACGAGGCTGGCCCCACTGTAAAAAAAAAAACTAAAATAATAATCATTGACATATCCGTCACTTATTTATGATTTGAAGTGCCACCTGTGGCGTCTCACGAGAGACCTGCATTGTTGATTGGTTGATCAACTGGTTGATCGACTGATTTGCTTTCTTTTCTGCCTTATGCGTCATTCTAGAAAAAAACAAATTTGCCTCGATCCCTTGGTGCTTAGGTTTTCACCCGCTCCCGTGTCCACCTCACCCTGCCTGTGATTCATGTCGTGCTAAACCTGATGATACTGGCAGTGACTTCTGGCCTCTTAATTTTGTTTGCATGTTTTTCTCCCATTCCCCTCCCCTCTTCTCAGAGAGAATATTTCTGGTTTTTCCTCATACCTTCTCTTTTAGACATCCTGGTACCAGACGCAAATGGCCAAGGTTGCCAGGGTTGGCATTCACCCACAAAGACCTCCACACCCTGAAACCTCCACACATACTACACACACCCAGTACACCGAACAGGTCCCATCCCCCTCAACCATCACCCTGCACATGCCCTTAGACAGACCAGCAGGGAACAGGGAACGCCAATTTACTGGGGACTTTTCTCGCTGGAATTTCAGGACATAAACTTTATTTGGTTATTTGCATGCTATTCACACCTTACAGGTGTGCAAATAAATTTATTTCATTATGTTATGTATAATGTTATGTACGTTGTATAAACATGAAGTATTAGTGTTTTACTAGTATACAGAACTAGATGTGTGTACGGGTGTCTACGGGTACACCCAATTTTTAGCCAACATATCTTGGGTCATTGTTTGTTTTACTTTTCTCTTCTTCCTCTCTCTCTCTCTCTCACGTACGCATTTACGCAGGCGCCAACCATATGAGCCCCTTATTCTCCACACTTGCATTGAAGCACATGGTACCTAAACGGTGTGGACAGTGCAACTTTCGAATATAAATTTACCCCAGAGATACACCTACCCCTACGGGTGAATCAGTTATTTACCTGTGTATCCAAGTACAACAGACACTACTGTGCATGGATAGGTTTACATGGCCAACAGGAGAGCAAGGATCATATGTTAATTAGGCAAATCTCCTTACAAACGTGGCTTCACAATTTTTATCTCTTTCTGTGGGTGGAAGCGTTTGTATGGTGTATCTCGAGAACGGAATGGAAATATTTCTCCAGATATTGGGCAATAGTCTCTTGAACTAAGCTTTACCCTCATTATTAGAAAACAGATCGCTCTACTAGACCTTGCCAATTCTTTTAAATAACTTCTGCTTACCTAGAGAAAGGGACACCCCTTTATCAGGCTTTAGAACGATCAAGGGCGGAGCAGCAGACAAAATTAAACGCGACGCTGCTTGAAAGCAGGTGCGAGGTGTGTGAGGTGCGCGGTTAATAGAAAACTCTTTGAATTGTATAGAATGACATGAGCAAGTTCATTAAAGGAAGAACTTAAAAATGCCATTTTAGCCAAAACCATTGAAAGTTTCTCTGTCATTAACACAGGTAACATGGTGATTTTCGATGATCCAATGACTGAAACTGCTGCAGGTCAAAAATGTTTTTTTGTTGTTGGAAGTATGCCCGTGGCATTCATTCGCAGGTTACTTTGCCAGCGACAACCCCTTCCCAGCCTGAAAGTATCAGCCAAGAAAAGAAGGAATTTTAAGCTAGAAGTTTAACCATGCCGCACCTGTGAGTAATGCCTTTGTAATCTGTCTGAAATCAATCTTACTTTCCTGAAGGCTGATTGGTCCATTCGTGTGGACGTAGCGCGAAACGAATGATTCAGGAGGAAGACCATGGTTCACGTCCTGATAAGCAAGACTAGGCGAGGATGTTGCACTAGCCAGAACTAAGGTTCCTGGGCAGCACACGACAGTATCCTAGCACCATCATTCCACAAACTCCACATTTCTCCTCAGTCTCTTTTACAATTTATTGCTGGTGCATGTTTCTTTACCAGGTACTCATTTCCTCTTTTCTCCTTGCCTCCTTCTTGTGTTTTGAATTTATTCACATCGTTTTGCATTCCTTCCTCTACGCCACAGTCGTGTGCTTGAAGCTAATGTTTGAGAGTCATGCGTGCTTCAACGTATTCTTAATTTTCTTTATGTTTAATTTTTTTTTACTTTGTTCACCCACTTCTTTCTTTTAGAGTGTCGCGATAATGAGAGAAGATGAAATATTGAGTGAAACAACAACTTCAGTGTGGATAGGCCGGTAACCTGATCCCCTTTATCTAAAATAAGAAGCTCTGGAGAAACCCTTGGGATATTGAGGGGTCAAGGAAGGTGTGCCCTTTAGTGGTGTCTCGACTTCAGTATGCAATGCCATGCGCCAACGGGAATTTATTTTTGAAATACTTTTGTATATAAACCCCCTGAAAGGGTCCAGAGAATATGGATAAAGTTTCAGTCAGGTATTTGTAAAACATTCATTTTTTTGGTCTTTTCAAAGTTCAGGTTTATCGTTTGATCTTGCACACCCAGCACTTTGATTATGACGCAGTAGCCAATGCCAACCGCAACTGTTTGTTTCTTCTACAATATTTGTTCTCAGGGCGTGTATATCAGATGGAAATAAAATTGTGATTATAGATAGTCGTATGCTGTGCTTTGCCTCGCTTTCAGATCAGCCCCCACTTCTTTTTTGCAGGCAAATGCCATGGTGATGGAAGCTATCCTGTCTGATTCAAGAAAGCGATAAGGTTGCATTTTCGTCTGGGATTTTTTATTTTTTTTTTGCATCATATGGCTGAGGAGTCCAGGTCGTACATAGCGGTGTAGCAGGTTCAAAGGTGTTGTTTATTCCATCCTGTTTAAGTGCTGGAATACGAGAGATATGTGAGCCCGACTAATCTTTATTTAAGATTGACACGCTTACGCACCTATAGAGATATTTTAATGAAAAAGTCATTTAGAATTATATATTTCGCAAAAAACAAGTCAAAACTCAAAATTTTTGATCATAAATTTTCTGTCTTGAGTAACTGAAAATGTGCATGGAAATTACATGTCTGTTAGAAAAAAAGATGCTCAGAAACTGAAACTGTTTATGAAAAGTGTTCTTTCGTGAATGAATCATACATTTTTATCTGCTTTGTTAAAAACAACGTTCGTCAAAAGTGACAATTAATGATGACAATGTTTTTCTTGAATGACAAAAAAGCCTCCCGTCTTTGATATGCACATTTTACAGTAATATATATTCCGTCAACTTAAAACTTTAGCTCAACTCCTCTCTAATGAGAAAACAGAGTTTCATATAGAACGGTTCTGTTATCTTTGAAAACATAAATAATACATAATGCTTTTCCTTTACCATCTTTTAACTTGTTCTTCTATGCTGGACCTTACATCTATGGCACAAAAATATATCCGTGTTTAACTAGAGTTAGGATGTAAAAAAGAAAGACGGTAAAAGAAAAACATCAATGATTTGAGCGGCATTTAATGTCGAGGCTGGAACCTACTAACAGGCCAGTCAGAAGCAGAATCATAGGACGAAGGTAACGCATTACCCCAAAATGGAGAAATCAAGAAAAAACTTCTCGTCCCGTCTCTGTAGTTACGACAGTGTAGACCCCGCAACTATTAATTTATGCTACTTTACCATATAAGAAATTTTGGCATTTCTTTTTAATAACAGTTCCAGGGGTCAGGTAACGTCTGCAAAGTGTGGACATCATCCCAGAGCTACGTAGACAAGACGACTGACTTTGATTTACCCGGGACAACGAATTACCCTCGTATTCATAATACCCTAAACTGATAACCCTACCCTGTGTATAGTCACTGCTGCGTTCGTCATGAGCCCGATACGATCTGTGGGCCTATGGGAGGGGCACCAAGAGGGGACCATCCCTTGTAAGGCTCTAGTGTCAAAAGAACCCACCAAAAGTACGAGACTTTAACTGACAAAAGAATGCAGAAAGGCTAAATATTGACTAGAGACAAGTCTGAATATTTTTTTAAAGAATTTTTTGTTTGGAAGTTTTAAGCCTATGCGTCATGCATGTTGCATGTATTTGTGTAGAACCAATGATGTAGGGTTGTCTTAATGATGTAAAGCAGAGGTTTTCAAACTGTGGTACGCGAAGGTATGACGAGTGGTACACGAGCACCATGCGCCAAAATAAAAGAATGTGAATATATATTTTACGGGGGCTGTATGTAGGGTTGGGAGGTGGTACTCGGTCAATTAGAGAGAAATTTTTCGAAAGTGGTACGCGTCTGGAAAAGTTTGAAAACCTCTGATGTAAAGGGTCTAAATTAGTGATTAAAAACTCCGAATGACCAAAAGCTGTGGGACTTCGTATGGGCGGAATTCCTTTCTTGGCGCCCAATAGTTACGCGCCTGGTGTGGGCCTATGCTTTGCGGTATACAGGATAAAAAGGCAAAGGTAAAGGTCATCCCATAACCTTTCAGGTCGTAGGGGAGTGAGGTGTTAGAGACCCCACTTTTCTCGGGGCCAGCTTTTACATGAGGGTGGTGCCAATCTCCTCTCCCTCGCTGCCTTACCTTCCCCAACCCTCTAAGGAGTCAGGTACCCATTCCCGTCAGCTGGGTCGACTGGGGGAAGTATGCTGCGCTTATCGGGAATTGATCCAGCGCGCTCTCGGTTCGGAAGCCAGCGCTCTAACCACTCGGCCATCCGCTTCCCCATCCGCTTACAGGATAAGAGGTTATCGACTTATCCGGCCTAAAAGCTGATTACAGACTCGATGTGAAATCCAGCCCACACCAAGGCATACAGAAAGGCTTATGGAAGACGTTTCAAGGAAATGGGGAAGAGCATGGCAGTTCGGTTAACGGACAGACTTCCGAGGCTAGAGGTGTGCACAACAACCGGTTAAAATAGACACCACACGCTTCCGAGATTTTTTCTAACGGCAATCGAGACCTCGCAGAAATGATCCATTCCTGCCCGGTTTTCTGTTGCAAAAAAACGGAATATTTTGTCATATGCCTTAATGCATTTTACAGTGTTGAAACATGTCCTGTTTAAATACACGTAGTTGTCTAAACTGAAATATTTGTATATGCATGACAATGTATCACAGACTGTTAACATCAATAGCATATGCGCCACTGTTATGACATTAAAACATGTCGGCAACAAGACTATTTCAACACGCAAGAGCACATTCAGACATTAAAACGATTGGCCGTTTTGGAAATAGAGTTTAGCGGAATCCAAAAAACGAGCTTTTTGATGAGTTTTCCCTTAAAGAACACAAACATACCGACTGCACTGTATTGATGCACCTCATTGAACCTTACGCACAGTTCACTCTTTTTCCATACCATGCATTGTGGCCATAACCATCTTCTTGCACGCACTCTAGACGTGGAGGAGGAAAAGGAGCAAAAGAAAAACAATAGATAATTTTTTTGACGTCTGCACTCTTCAGCGGAAGGGCACTGGGAGTAAGAGTTCCAAAGTGTCCTAATGTTGCCATAAAACTCTCATAACTTGGCTTTGCTCGCTTTCATTTGCGATAGTATTGTCAGGGTTTAAAAGTCAAAGCAGCGATTTTTTGGAGGGGTTGGAAGAGCGGGTAGGAAACTGGATCAGGACAAATGGAAGTTATTTTCATATAAAAGTCCCACAACGAAAGCACCAAAATCAAAATATCATGATTGCTACAGAAATGATGACGATGAGGATGATTGATGATGATGGCGAGACGAATAATGACCATGAATATAATTACAGCTTTATTAATAGTACTACTACTACTGCTAATTATTGTAATAATTATACATTTTGACGTGGATCTGAAAAGTCGTCCGCGAAAATGATTAAGATGATACCGATAGGTTTGTTATAAAAAGGGAAATAATTTACGGAGGAGGTTAGAGTTGTCCTTCTTTAAGAACCTTCTATGTAACCGTAATACAAATCTTTTCAAGACTTGGTCAACTGAGACTCAAACCTTTTTCCGGCGTTTACTCCCGGGATATGAATTCCTGCATAGAGCATACATTGCGTTTGTGGAACATGCTCCTATGATACGAAAGTGATAAATTAAAAAGCACTTTATTCCTGTCGTACTTTCTCTCTCCTGTTGGCTGATTACAGTTGCTGGTCCTCATGATCAGCTGAATATACTCTGTAAACGTCTCTGGTCCTCATGATCAGCTGAATATACTCTGTAAACGTCTCTGGTCCTCATGATCAGCTGAATATACTCTGTAAACGTCTCAATCTTTTTGTTAATCTAACCAAATTAAAAATGTAGTTGCATATAGAAATGGTGAATATTTGGTTCAAGAAGAGAAATAGTTCTATGATGATAAGACTTTTTTAAAGTTATAAATGCATGCAAATACCTTCAAATAAAACTTTCAACCGACTGTCTATTTGCACAAGTCTAGAGGAATTATCATCAAAAGCCCAAAATGAGTTGTTGAACAACTAAAAGTCCTTTATAGTCTACATAATGCTTCGTTTCTCTTTTTTCAAGCTTTTGTATTCTCGAATGCATCCATTATACTGGATGGTTCAAAGTCTGGAATGTATCAGCTGATACAGACATAACTGAAAACATCCACAGTTTTTTTTTTGTATAAAAAATGTTTGTGTGTATCTATAAGAATGACTAATGTGATGGTAAATGGCAAATGTTTCAGTGTATCCATAACACTTAATGGGATAGTATAAGGTGAATATTTGGATTGATCTGTAAGAACGCCTAATGCGATCGTATATGGCGAATATTTGAGTTACCTAATAAATCGCTGGCAATGGTATATGGTGAATGTTTGGGTACATCTACAACAAAGTCTAGTGCGGTGGTATGTGGCGAATGTTTGGATGTATTATAAGAACGCAATATGCAGTAATACATGATTTTATATTATTCATCTATCAGAAAATCGACTATCCAGAAAGTTGTACAAAATGCTGTATACTAATTATTTAAAGAATAAAGTTACTTGAGTGTATAAAATCGTGGTAATTTGTAATATTATATGGTCCTGAGTGGACATTGAAGAACCAATGGGTTTGGGACGTTCAATTATTTCTAAAAATTAATTATTTTCAGCAAGAATTAAATGATGAAATTAACAATAGGCAACACTTTTTCTGTTTACAGTAAATTTAAATTAGACAGTGATGATTCAGACCTGAATTAAGTAGTTTTTGTTCTTCTCCCACTGCGTTATTTTTTGTTCTTGTTCTCTTTCTATTTCCTTTTCGTAAATGTTCGCAGACTGTTAAAACAACTGATTGCATTCCAAGCTTTTATCGTCTCCGTATGGAGAATCATTGTCAGATTCCCCTTTACCTTGTTAATGATTATCTCATCAATCGTTTTCCTAAATGCAAAGCTCAAGCTGTTAAAATAAGCCAGATTCTTCCCACAGACAGTTCACTATTTCACATCTTGTGTGTAAAACATCTTCAAGCTGCGATGTAGAAATGTAAACAACACACCTTTCCACATACAACCACTTTTTACCCTTTTTACACAGAAGTGGCAGTATGAAGCAGACAATGGGACTTGTTAGGTGCCACAACTCAAGACAAGCCTATTGTATGTTATTCACTTCTTTTGCTTCAGTTTCAATGGCAGGAGGAGAGAGCGTTTTTGTGAAACTAACCGAACGATTCTAAAACTAATTCACTTTTTACATACGCAGAATTCACAAATTACTTGAAAACTGCAAAAGCGGCCACCTTCGCATCAAAATATACTTAAAGGCTTTGTGGGGTACAATATTCTTCATTATAATTAATAAATCTCAGTGCAGGATACTTTTTCTCTAAATCTGAGTGAATACGCCCGCCCCACCTGTACTTGAGAGACATACCTACAAACATTACCATTCACCAAAATAGGTCCAGATCGTTTCGTCCCATTTGTACACAGATACGACTAATTATTTTATGACCTAGCACTATCAGCTTTGGCCTTGACAAAGTAAACGGATCCTTGTACAATCATGATGTCACTGCTGACCATTCGGTGCATGTTGATTTTTTTTTAGGCTCGTATCTTGAGAGAGGAAGGGGTGTATTCACCTACAGCTGGATAAAGAATATCTTGCACTGAATTTTTCATAATCAATAGAAATAATTGTGCACTTCGCTAGTCCTTTAAGGCAGACTGAAGCTGCTGAAAAAAATTTAAAGGAAGGTCGGAAAGGTAAACATTGGCGCAGGCAGCCCAGACAACACTTGAGAGGGATTGGTATCCTAGCAACAACAGAAGGCAGGACGGAAAATAAGAACAATAACAGATATAAGCAAGAGATGTATAACATTGTTTGCGGAACAGGATTGTTACTTCAAATAGTCTTGAAGAAAACAAGCTTACTCAACACGACAGCAAAGAACTTCGTCTGCAGCAAGTGTCACAACATACAGACCAAAAAAAAGAAAAAAAAAACCAAGACAAAAAACAAACAAACCCCAAAACAAAAATAAGGAGCGAAGATGTGCAGTTTGAAACCTCCACAGAGAAGATATGGCTACACGTGCTATACTTGACGGTAGTTGAAGTTGCTTGACTTTGCAGAACCTGTCATTCAGGACAATAAATGAAAGTGATTATTTCTGAGTAAAGTGAGACAGTAAATGAGAGGGATTAAACTTGCAGTAAGTGTACTTACGGGAAATATATGGAAGTGGTCCTACTTGAAGAAAGTAAGTGAATAAGAGTGTTTATAGAGAGTGTCGTACTAGACATTAATTACACAATGTACGACTGAAAATATTGTAAGATCCGTTGAAGACACAAATTCATGGATGAAATGTTATCTATGAAATCTATGCCCTTATAAAACAAGTCGTCAAAAGCGTTGTATTCATCTTGGAGACTCTACACACACACACACACACACACACACACACACACACACACACACACACACACACACACACACACACACACACACACAACATTTGAAACATCACCCACAGTTAGTCGTGTTACTCTCTGCTTCTGTTTCAAAGAGAGATTTATTTTGATAGCGAAAGAGTGAGGAGGGTAACGGTCCTCCTCATCTTCCGAAAAATTGTGACGGAAACACACGAAGTGAACAATGGGTGTTATGACGAAGTGTGAATTATTCTGAGCAACGGGTGGAGAAAGCTGGTCGTTAAACACGGGTGGAGTAGAAGGAGCAGAACTAGAATGTCACTGAGAGCAATCGAACGGGTGACTCTTCTCGTGGAGTTCCTGACAGGTGTCGGAGAAATTGGGAATGCTGGAATTATTCATATGTACAGTCTGTAAGGAATTAGCTCTGAGCATTAAAAGATATCAACGTCTTTAACACACATCCATACACACACATACACACACACACACGCGCGTGCGCTCTGTTTCACACTACAGAGAGAGAGAGAGAACGAGAAAACGCGCTCAGGAGTTCGCTGTTAGGAAATGCGAAGACAAAGGTAAAGAAAAGCTTTCCAAATGAGTCTGTTCAATGTGCTACAGGAGAAGGCAAAGCATAGGAAACAAAGCATATTATATATATATATATGTGTGTGTGTGTGTGTGTGTGTGTGTGTGTGTGTGTGTGTGAGGAACACATCCCTTCCTCTGCTCCTTCCCTAGTCCAAAGAAAATAAACCACACGTAGAACTGCACAAAATTTAAAATAAATATTACTGTAAATAATCTGTTCATTTTAATCCAAACTAGAAATACACTCGACATTTTTTTGGATTTCTTTAGAGAAACGATTTTTACCTGGCATCCAGTTTATAATTTGCATTCCAAAGCAGCCCTGTGAAAGACCAATCTTTTACTCTTGTGGAAATGCCCCAGACACCTTGCATACACACTGTTCTATTATTAGATCTCATCAGTCACTGAGATGCTTTTTCATCCACCTGTGACTGGAAACCTGACTGAATCTGATTGGTGTGACTTGGCCTTGTCACCTCTTCCTTGAGCATTACTCCTAACACAGTCCACACAATGCTCATCCTTCTTACCCTCCGCCCTTTTGCTCTTGCTACTTTTCTACCCATCTTTCTATGCAGAATCACTATATTCTCTGTTCCTGTTACTTGGTGCCTTTTGTGTTTTCTATCTTTGTTTTCTGTTTGTCGTCAGTACTGTCGTTTATTCTTCCATTCCTCGTGTTCTGTCCATTTAGTCCACGTCTCTTCCCCGTTTTAAGCGCTAAGAGCATGCTCTCTATGAGTGTGAATATGCGCTATACAAATCTTCATTTATTATTATTATTATTATTATTATTATTATTATTATTATTATTATTATTATTATTCGGGAAAACAGTAGATGGTGTAGGAGAGGATGCTTTTATTGTCCTAACTGTTGTCGTTAGCAAAATTGTTGACAAGATCCTAGTTCGATAGCCTAGCCAAAGTAAAACTCAAGCCTGCCTGTGTGTTCAGTTACTCCCTCCCTCTATTTTACATGTTCAGCTAACAATTGACCTTTGAGTCATTCACATCCAACCGTCTGCCTGTCTCCTTTTATTCCTCTTTGCCTTATCTGTCGGTTCTGCATCCGCTTGGGAACTTGTTGGCATCCTTGCACCGGACTTTTTTTGACAAAATGAAGTTCAGTTTTTGAGATCGTGACCAGAATAATCTTATCTCCCTCCTTGTTTCAACTGACAAAGAAAATTATTTTCTTGCGTCGATATTCCCTGACACGAAGTGCACAGCAAGTCCCTTAGGTTCGACACAAGCTTCCTTATCAGCTTCTAGACATTTTCATTGCAAGTAATGCACTGTCATCCATGTGTCTAAACCTTTTACACACACACACACACACACACACACACACACACACACACACACACACACACACACACACACACACACACACACATACATACTCGAACTCTGAAATGTATGTCAAGATGTTAGACTTCAGACAACCTGACAGTATTTCCAGCACATCAGGATTCTGTCTCGGCAAAAACATCAAAATGTCCACGATATATTTCTTTTCTGATAATAGCAGGTCACGCACTAACATACTACAAACTTACTAGCATAGAAAAACTACAGCCCCATCTCCCATTCTGGCAGCCTGCTAAATTATAACTGGCGTTGCCAACAAGGGGCTGCTGTGTTGTTTCCAGACCCTCTGGTCCTTGTTCCACGCCTGTCCTTCCTTTCCGGTTGTTGACCTTTATTCCAAGTTTCTTTGCGGATAAAAAATTATAGCGAGAAATATTTTCCGCAGATAAAAATAAAAATAAGGCTCAAGCACTCTCAGCTTCAGGGAATTAGAGAATCTCATGTACCCCTTAGCTAAACATTTCATTCATTCGTCTAGTCGTTCTTTCGTCCATTCTTTTCAGAAGTTCTTCTTTTCTTCCTTTTTTCCTATCATTCATTCACTTTTTCTTTCTGCAGGTTTCTACTTTTCTACGATACATTTTCTCATTTTATTACTTTTGTTAGAAAAATGCTTTTCGCTTAAATTTTTCTAGGACGAGCAGACATACAAAGAAGAAGAAAAAGAGGAAGGAAGGAAGGAAGGAAGGAAGGAAGGAAAAATATTAAAAAAGAAAGAAAAAAGAAAGAAGATGATGACTTTGATGATGATCCGTAACGAGTCCAAATTTAAGAATTAGACAAAATTTAGTTAAGGCTATTGTAAAGATTGAGCTCAACAAAGGCTCCTTGGAAAAAGCTTTGCTGTACAAAACATTCACTGTCGACAGAAAGAGTTTCTGTAATGAGGACTTCAGGATTTTGCTTCACATTTGCCTGTTAGATATATTCCTGCAGTGTTGGCTGTGCTGGCAGTTCTGTCAAATTCCTACAATTACCTGTCCACTTATTAAGTAATTCCCAGCAATATTGGATAAATTTCGAAAATGGCGTTTCTACTAATATTTCCTGGACTACTGGCAAAATCGAATACGATTATCTGTCCGGTTCCTAAGTATTTCCTGGACTACTTCTTAAATCATCAATGGCCTTTCCACTTGTTAATTATTTCCCACTTTTCTGAAAAAAAACCTTCACCAGACCATTTAGCTGCAAGGTGTTGAGTGTCACACCACATCATTCTCTGATAATCGATGTTACCATTCACCAGGGTCAGCAGGTGCAGATCGATAGACAGAGAGTTTGTGTTGCTCAGAATGTTAGTAACCTGGGGCCAGTTGCACAACACGTTTTTAAACCTTAAAACTGTTCTAAAGAAGCAAAATCTCTTCTTAGCCATTTAGATCCATTGCAGAAAAACATACAAAAAATTGTACTGACAGCACGGAAACTCAGACTTAAACAACTTTATCTTACTTAAAGCAGTTTTAGTTTTAAAAATTCTTAAATTGAGGTGTGCACTTTAAACTAATTATCTAAATAGAGTTAAGGCCTAAAAGTGTTTAAAATTAGAAATGTGTTGTGCAACTGGCCCCTGATCTGCAATCTTTGCCTTAATCACCTATTTCTCTTTCACTTTGAATGAATGAATAAATAAAGTAAATAATGAAACTGTTGCAAACCAAAACTCAAAGAAAAAAAGAATAAAATAAACACAATAATCAACATCAATAAGCAAATCAATACAGAAAAAAAATCAATAAATCAAATGTAAAATTGAAAGAAGGCATCAGTTTCTTTTTACACTTCTATTGCCTTTCCATGAACTGTCGATATTTTTTAATAAAAAAAAAACTTTATCGCAAACAGGATTGTGTCTGGAGAGGGGAAGAGATAGTTTCGTGTCTACACACAAGGTAATGGATAGTTCACATGCTATTAAACACCTGCGATAAAAGTGTCGAGGATGTTAAGTAAAGAAAACAAAATCAGCCTCTAATGAAGCCGCCGTTGGGTTACCACAAGGTGTCGTTGTTGGCGGCTGGTCAGTACTCATTGCATGGCGTGTAAATGAGAGTGTGGCTGAAAGAAAGCAGGTCATTTCTTGGGTCTGGTGGCTTTTTTCAAACTTTCGCCCTCTGTTTTTGTAATCTCAACTAAGAGTACAAGCTGCCTCCCCCCCCCCTGTATAAACGCCACTTATGTTGCCAGACAGGCCGTTCCGCACCCAAGACCCCGGGAGGGAGCGGGGAAAGGAGGCTGCAAACCTTTATGAGAGATTTAGTGCCGGTTCTGTATTCTTATTAACATTTCTACTCCCGCATAACCCTGTCTTTCAAACATCCCAGACACATTTTTGTGGACTGTGTAAATTACACATGATCAACAACGCACGGCAGTTTCCACCCACCACTACTCCGGCTAACGAAGAGGGAAGATAAGAGAGATGATAAGAGATTTGTCGGCTTCTATCAGTTCCTTTTCTCTGTCTGTAATAATGGTTGTGTCTTGAGCTCAGCTAGTAAACATTACCCAACCGCCGTAAAAATCTTTTGTCGCAGTACGCCATAAAACAAGATCCGTTTATCGAAAGAAAAGAAAGGTGTTTTCTTTGGCACTACAGGTTTTTTTTTTGGGGGGGTGGGTAGGCAGTAAAGCTCTGAATTATGCGTGGGCATCCTTTGCAGAAATGTCTCTAAAATATCAGAGTAATTCTGAATTATGAGTGCTTATCTCTTACAGGAACATCACTCAAATATCACTAAAACGACGATATAGTGGCCAACAAAACCAAAGGAATTCTTTTTTTGGTGAAGACATCGGCATTTCTGTAAAACAGTCGCTTTTTTTGCCCCGAGTTTTCACTGAAAGATTCCCTTTTCCTTTTGCGAGATTTATGGGATTTACTGGTAGGGGGGTGGAGCATTTTATCCGGAGAGTTGGAGGATCCAGGTAGGCCCCTGGTGTATGTCAGACTGACATGTCGGGAGTTTAACTTTTTGTTTAATGACACCACAACCTCACAGACTGCTCTTCAAAGGTCTAGTAGGGTGCCATTTATTTTCTGATGATTGTGTAAAGCTCAGTGCAAACATCCAGATGAATACTCGACCCGTTCCCCCATTCTCCGTACAGATATCACCGTGGACAGGTCAACATTAACGACACAAACATCAGGTTTGTTCGTGGACACGTTTACGTTGTCAAGGCTACAGCCAGTGGTAGAGGGACCATGAGTTAATTCTTTAGGAAAAAGTACACTAGTCGTCACTAGAAGACATTTTGCAAGAGGTAGTTCCTGGCTCCCAGTCACGCTTCTGTCTCCCTGCAGTGGAAGACACAAACAAAAAGACACTGGAGCCAGGGCCTTCAAAAACGCGGCACCTAAACTGTGGAATGCTCTGCCGTCGTCACTGTCCACCATCACCTCACCAACCACGTTTCGAAAATGACTGAAGACCCATCTGTTTATTTAAGATGGACTTAAAACTTAAACAACCAAGCAACACTTCTGTCTTTATTTTTTACTTTCCTGGTGTTTTATCTATTTATTTACTATCTTTTTTTTCTTATTTTGTTATTTATTTTGTTTTTGCTGTGCAATGAGGATTCTTCTGAATGGATACCTGCGCATTACAAATGGACGACATCATCATCATCATCATCATCATCATCATCATCATCATCATCATCATCATCATCATCATCATCATCATCATCATCATCATCATCATCATCATCATCATCATCATCATCATCATCATCATCATCATCAAGACATTCCTTACCACTCCGTTTGAGCAAAGATGAGTAGTGTCTAACATTTGGCCAATTGCGGCCATTGTGTGGCCCCTCCATGCTGTGTCTCTTGTAAGCAGTGATTTATATGTACACCACACACAGATCAGACCTAGAACTTTAGCTAATAACAATCGTGTATCATGTAAACAGAAAAGCAAAACCTAAAAACTTAAACGTAAAAATTACGTGTTCCATTTCTAAAAACCAAAGGAACCAAACACCTTTTTACATATCTTGAATGGGTTTAAGTATGTTTTAGTATATACCAACAAGGATACACAAGATATTGGACCAGTACGTCTCGATGTAAGAAAATATTTCAATATTCTAAAACGGACTTAGACAAGAGGGTACCGTTTTGGAAAGTGTGGAGGATTTAAACACTTTTGGTTTTGTGTGGTGTGAAGCTAGGACAGAGTGTAGTCACAAATACTTATCATGTACACAGTAGAAAACCTAGAGTAATAGCCAGTAGTAGTCATGTAAACATTAGATGGGCTAGACTTAGAACATTAGTTAATAACAGAGAACCCCAGACAGTTACTGTTTGTCCTCGTAACATCGAGAAAAGCCAATATCAGACCACAGGCTTTCGACCTCAAGGGCACGCCGCTTCGATACCCGTGTGGCCCAGCTAACTTTACCCAGTGAAAAAGGTTGAGTAGCAAAGAACTGTGTGTGTGTGTGTGTGTGTGTGTGTGTGTGTGTGTGTGTGTGTGTGTGTGTGTGTGAGAGAGAGAGATTACACCTCTTGCTCCGATAAAAGTGGAATCTTATATTACCTACCTCCCCAAACGACTTTTAAAAAAGATGAGGGAACGTCTTTTGCCTCCGAGAAAAAAATCTCTACTCGCTTTAAATGTGCCAGATGTAAGGGGACATCACTTGAAACGGCTTTACTTTACTACTGACCACGAAGGTGACTGCAAGAGCAATGTCATATTTTATGATCTTCATTTCAACATTTTATTTTTGATAAAAAAAACATTTTTAGCACGTACAGGTATTGGCTTCAGCAAGAAGTACGCACATCTCTAGCACTGACACACTGAACCATCAGTCGATAAAGAAATTGCTATATGACTACATGGCATCGACAGAAGCGGGCAAAGAGCTAACGCAGATGGTTTTTATGGCTGAAAGTACTTAGGTCATTACAGAACCAGGTAGCATTCCTTTGCCTCCAGGGGGCGCCAGAAAGCGATCGGAAGGTAACGGCCCTCACGGTAATACTGCTAAAAATCATAGATCCCAAAAGAAGCACCACAAACTTATGGATTTGATGTCTTCGTGGGATGCATGAACAGTGAAGCTGGCTGAAACAGAAATTAAGTTTTTTAAGAGGAGTGAAAAAAGGATCTGAGCGCAAAAAAAAAACCCACACGTGAGGCTGCGCTGTACTATTAAAGTACTTGGGACTAACCTAGCCAAAACCCTTTTTATGCCACTTCATTTAGATATGCAGTCGAAGCCTACAGGTGAAGCCAGGTATCTCAGTAGAATCTTCATACGGCCCCCCAAACAGGCCTCCCGTAGACACCAGTTCTGCGAAGAGGTCACTTCCTGTGGCTGCAGATATGCGCGCGTCGCCGGATTCATGCTGTTTTACGGAAGTGACGCGCCAGTGGTAGCTGCGCAGCTATGCGCAATTTGTTTTTTTACTGCTTTAGATAATGCGAGCGAATGAGTGTAGCAGGTGGGGGAGAGAGAGCCACCTTATGTACGTCTGTGATCTTTTGATTGCTGTGAATGAAAGAGCTCCTTAAGGCACAACGAGGCGCATATAAAAAATACAGGGAAAAAGTGTTAAAAATAGAAACAAATAGAAGCAGGTTTCTTTTTTCATTCAATATCTCAACTTTTGAGCCCTCGTGGAACATGACGCGAATTTAATTCAATCAATCAATCAATCAATCAATCAATCAATCAATCAATCAATCAATCAATCAATCAATCTCTGTAGGCTATGTTTGTGTTAAAACTCTGTGTGTGTGTGTGTGTGTGTGTGTGTGTGTGTGTGTGTGTGTGTGAAAAAGCTATCCTTACAGGTCTGAGTCCAGCTCAGGAAGATACCCCTATCTCTTTCATGCAAGCATTCCTTACTTCGTTGCCATTAGTTATCTTCGATGCACATTTACTCAGACTGATCCGTGTTCGGCTCACTGACCTGTCTATTGACCACATTTTTTCTCAAGGCCTCTCCAGAAACAAGTGGTTGCTCTTCATCATTCTCTCTTTACTCTCTTCACACATGTTTCTTGCTGTCAAGGAAAAAAGAAACCAGACATACTTAACTATTATCGGCTGACGCCAACCACAAGATGAATGACTGCCCCATGTCATACTGTCAAACTGAAGATGAATAGAGCAGATAAGGTATGCGCTTACACTGGGAGAGAGAGAGAGAGAAACTTGACATAGTCACGCATGTCGTCTGCTGGAAAGCAATCAAAGAGAAGCAAGATGTGTAATGGGTCCGGTATCCCTGAAAGATTGCAGAACATAGTTGTGTCTAAACAAGATAGTTCAAGAATCACTAACAGCTTCTGAAAGAGAGCGGGAAGAAAAAAAAGATACAAAAAAAGAAAGGGAAGGAGTGAGAGATTAAGAGACTGAGGTTAAGGGGGAGAAAAAAGAGATGAAAGGTGAGAAGAGTAGATAGATAGATAAAGAGAGAGTAAGAACACGGGAGTAAGTGAGAAAGACGTGTGTGCACTGGCCTCCCTGATATATATATATATAAACATAAAGACAGTGAAATCAAAGAAACAATAACAACGATAATAACGAATTTAATATTAATAAATTAATGAGATTTCGATAAAGAAGTCCAATTTCTCATTCAGTTCAGGAGTTAAAAAGGATTTTCAAGAAACAAATCTTAAAAGTTTTCAACTGGATCATTATATTAAAATGACAATCTTTGTGAACAAAAATAATAACAAACATGTCTTTACAATAGAAAAATCCTCTTGTGACAGAGTAGGGCTTGGGGTAATGTAACACAAGTCTGCACAAAAACTCCGAAAATAAATTCTTTGAACTTTCTACTACTACTAATAGTAATAAAATTTGAAGAGCGCAGGTGCAATAAACTCAGACCCAAAATGAAAGACCATAAACGAAATACAAAAACGTGTCTGTCAGAGCTGATAGATCGGAAAAAATTATTTTTTGTGACTTTTTGAAGTGGTCCGTGATGTTGGGTAGAGAAAAGTTGGTTCCCTTTAGAGAGCACCGTCCCTGGGTCTCCATCTCGCTTTGCCACAAAGGAGTAATGAAAGTCTGGGAAATATATGAAGACGGTCAAATTCAAACTAAGAGGAAGCAGCATGGTCCTTTAAACAGCCCGCAACTGCAGTATAAACAGCCTGCGTACATTTAAGGATG
Source organism: Marisa cornuarietis (assembly GCA_004794655.1). Classification (NCBI taxonomy): domain Eukaryota; kingdom Metazoa; phylum Mollusca; class Gastropoda; order Architaenioglossa; family Ampullariidae; genus Marisa; species Marisa cornuarietis. Next base: position 1,396,707 of record SMMW01000135.1, read on the forward strand.
TGAATGCCCCTCTTCCATGTTCTTGTACATAGAATGCAAAATATGTGGCAAGATCAAGTCCTTGAGTAATGAGTATAGCACCATGTTGGATAGAGAGGCAGTGTCTGGGCATGCTAAATATGAAACGTGTTCTAGGGAAGTACTTTGCATGCTGCTTCTGCAGTCTCGGTGGTAATTGCATTTCCAGACGAGGGACGCCCGAAGGACTATATTCGGCCTTGTTTTTAATCTTTCTTAATCTAGCAAAACTCATCTGACGAGAAATGACTTGTCAAAAGTGAGTGCTTGTCTCCCTTTAGATCCGAGCTATTTTTAATTCAAATTACAGAAACGTTACAAATAAGAACAGGTAGACATGATTGTTTTTAAATTTTGTGAAGGGATGTCAGCAGTTATGCTGGTTTTAAGGGCTTGGTTTAATGTTTCTGTACTTCACATGACTTGTGAAGTAAGTTGCGAATTGCGTGTGTTGCACATACCATAATAAAATATTAAAAGACATGAATGTTTGTGGTATACTAAAACAGATGAAGAAAACTGAAGATTTCTGGATTATTTATTTACATACATACATACAGAGAGCGAGATGGATAGCAATATCTGTTAACAAGCAGGGCTGGTTCTACTACCTGGGGAACTTGGCAGTCACCTAGGGCCAGTCACGGACAGGTGCACAAAAAATAAATAGCCTCCTTTTTTTAAGCGATGAGTAATAATTTTCATAGAAGACATTTCCAGGACACTTTTCCTCTCCATATAGGATTTAGGGGGGGTGTTAGAAATCCCCTTATTCATAAGTGTAGGTCAGATCTGGTAGGCATGCAAGTATCCGTGTATGCATGCAATTAACAAACAGGTGTACTTTTTTGTGAAAACATTCTTATTACTAATCAAAGACGCAGAGCAAATGCTCGAAAAAGATTTAATTTTAATGAGCTGTTCTTTGATACCTGTGGGTTCTAACACTTCTGGTCGGAATGAGTCCTTGTAGAAAACCACTTTTCTACTACTTTAAAGCAGCAAACACGGTGTCAGGGGTCAGTGGGGCTTTACTTGAAGGTTCTTCTGTTAGATTAGAAAGGAATGAGAGAAAGATTGAAACTATTAGCCGAGGGGCCAGCGCATAGCTTAGTGGGAAAGGCTAGTGATAAATCTATCACAGTTAATGACCAGTCAGATCAGATTAACAGAACTGGACAAAAAAGTGTAGAAAACCAGTTTTGTACTTTAATGCAGCAAATGCGTAGTCGGTACAGTGTTACTTGATAGTCCCTAAAACGAGAAAGAGAGAAGAGAGAAAGATTGAAAGAACTGAATAAGCGGTAGCTTAGCAGAGAAGAGTAGCGATAAATCTATAAAAGATAGCCAGTTCAGATTAGCAGGACTGGAAAAGGAAGGGTAGGGAGAAGGTAGCTTTAACTTTAAACTTAAAACCCACAGGGGCCAGTTGCACAACACGTTTCTAAACCTTAAAACTGTTGTAAAGAAGCAAAATATCTTCTTAGACATTTTCATGCATCGCAGAAGTACATACAAAAAAATTGTACTGACAGGACGGAAAGTCAGACGTAAACAACTTTATCTTACCTAAAGCAGTTTTAGTTTTAAAACTCGTAAAATTGTGGTGTGCATTTTAAACTAATTATCTAAAAAGAGTTATGGCTTAAAAGTGTTTACAATTAGAAATGTGTTGTGCAACTGGCCCCAACCTCACTTTTCTGAGCGACTGCAGACATCACGTGAGAATAATGAAGCTTGGGGTTTGATTATGCTTTGTATTTGTCTGCTCCGCGCTTGAAGCTATCATCCTTGCAAAGTTATATTGTTACAGGTCTTTCAGAATATTTATCAACAAAACTATAAAAATATATCTGTGAACTACAAAAATATATCTGTGATTTTTATACACTGTAGATATTTTATAAACACTATTTGTCTCTTTACCTTACTTTAAGTTCCTTATTTCTTTTAGTATTTTTCTTACTTCTTTGGATGCAAGTGGTTGAGTTAGTGGTGTTGTAAAGTTTAACAAAACATTCCATTGCGCGAACGGATAAGTGACAGTCCAGTAGTCTTCATCACGTGACAGTGACGCTTGGTGTTGTCTGTAGGTGGGAGGGCAACTGGAAAAAAAAACTGAGTGGATAAGCTTGCCACTGCTATTGTGTGGAAGAAAGGAATGTTACAGGTGATGCACATTCAGCCATGCTATACGTGCTAATTTATCATCAAAAATAGTTTTTACGGATGGATTGGCTTTAATGCTTGCCTTGGCTGCATGTCCGGAGAAAGACCACGACAATCATTTATGGTAATGCGTAAGCCTAGGCTTGTTGTTGAAAATTTCAGCTAAGACAATATAGTTGATCCCAAAAATATAATTATTCCAATATTTTTGTTGATAAATTGTTTACATTTTGGGGGAGAGAGGAGGAGGAGGAGGAGGTGCAGTATTTGTCTATCGCCTAGGGCCCAGCCTTGCGCCGTCCTGTTACCAAAAGCGAAGACTAATAATATGATATTATTTTGTGTTTGTTGAAGTTTGTATCATGTTAAACACTATTTTATTAAGTTTAAGAACTTTTCCTCATGAATTGCCGTTATATGTTAAACATATCCCTGTAGTTTTCCCTCATCCGGCACCCTCTCCTCCCCACGCCACCTCAGCAGCCGCTGTTCATTACTCATTTCCATAGCTTTTATGACTGAAATAGAACTGGGGTAAATCTCAATGAATGTTTCAGAAATTGGCTCCACTTTTCTCCCAACGAGAATTAATTTAAATACACACCACACTTTGCTTCGTTCATTTTTGCCGAGGTCTCATCCGCTTGCTGACATTATGTTTCTTCTACAGTTGACTATCTGTTCGTTTGTAACCTTCCGTGTGCAGCGCAGTTATGGGATTCTTAATTTTTTGGGTATGGATGGTTTAAGTGTAAGAAAAGAAGAAAAAAAGAAAAGAAATAGAAAAAGAATTGTTTTGGGGTAAGTATGGTTTAAGCGTAAAAAAAGAGAAGAAGAAGAAGAAGAAGAAGAAGAAGAAGAAGTACATAGAGATTGTCTGTCTGCACGATGAAGCACGAATGACAAGTTTGTTTGTTTAGGTTTTTTTTATTAAAATTATTCTTGCAGATTAAAGTCAGCAGCCACGCTCGTATCTTCCCTAATGCCCTCATTTTCACCGTCCCTTTCATCATCGTACCCCAGCGGCTAAAGACCACGTAATCAGCTTTTCGTCCAACCTGCACCGACTGCCTCGGTGAGTTCAGCTGAGGCCGTTTGCTCGAGTTCGTCTCGTCTGCACGTGCATTTTATTTTTGCTCGGCCCCCCCCCCTTTAGTATCTGCACATCTTTAGCGTGTCAGTACAGCGCGGGGAGGAGGAGGAGGACGAGAAGAGGGGAGATTGAAGGCCTGTGATTGCTTGCACTTCACTGCCCGCCTGAGTCAACGAGCAGCGTGGTGGGTATGCGCGATGCTGGCTTCACATTGAGCGCCCATCACCATGGACCGGTGGTTTCGCATCTGACTTCGGATTCATCGCATTTCACGTCCAGAACCTCGGTTCCAGAATAATCGGGAGGGTTACTTGCGCTGTAGCTTTGAACCGAACACCTGCACGCTGATCTTACAGTAGTGGGCGTCCGTTAACGCCTACAGGATTCTTGTTTCCTGCTCTTCCGGTTGAAAGTTACCTAATGGTTAGCTTTACCTGAGGTCCATGCATACTACTTCGGAGGTATGGCAGAGGATGCTGTCTTTGCGCACGTCTAATCAGCGTCTGACTGTGAAAAGTCCATCAAGACAATTACATTGCTCGTCACATCACAGCTCAGTCCTGCAACCTATCCTCCACCCCAACCGACACAAAGGAAGATAGGGAGAGAAGGGGGGGTGTAGGCGTATAAAAAGGGAAGCCCCTAACCCCAGGTGAAGAAACCAGGTGAGGTTTGTATACTGTATCGGGGTTTCGGCGTGTGGGTGTGGAAGTAGGGGAATCCCCTCCAGCGGGCGACACTGTCTCCGCATCTTGAGCAGTTGGGTCCAGACTTCCTCTAATTAGCGACTAGGATAAATATGCGGCAGTTAGACTGGAATGAGGGCAGTGTTCGACTTTTTTCCTCTTTGCTGTGTAGCGTCAATAAATCGAGTTTTATTCCTATAAAGCTAGGTTCGTAATTGAGTCCTTATTGTTATGCTGCGTTTTCAGGCAATTTAAAACAAATCTGGGTTAATATCTGATATCGTTTTCTCGCGTTCCGTAACCCCGGTAGTTGTCCGAAGACTGTGACTTTGATCATCCCCGTGAAACGACTTATACACAGGGCGAACATTTTTGCGTTTTTGTGCTCCTAGAATTCATGCACGCGTCTTTTTTTCTAGTTTCATCATAGTTTGCTTTCCACAGGGAGGTAAACCCCATTAGATCGTCTCGAAATCTCAAGATCCTCTTATCCTTGATGTGTGGCTGTTGATTGGCTGTGATGACTTCTGATTCATGAGTCACCGAGGAGGTGATACCGACCGGGATGCCGGGAATTCTCGAAAATGGATGCCACTGCTTCGGTCAATGGGGAAGCAAGATACCAATAATTAAAACGAGAACTGTTAAAAAGCAAGCAAGAAGCTACAGGCAGTCTAATTTATTCACGACGATTAAAAGATTCTTTGGAATATGTATTAAGCAACCAAAATATTAATCTATTTTCATTCGAAAACTAAAAGACCAAAAGGAAAAATATACCCAAATAGCACCACGTGTATTGCGATATTCCGTAGCGTTTTTTTTAAAGCTCATAGCTTAAAATTCAGTAAAATAATATGTATCAAACCGTTCTCTATTATTCTGTTTGTCAAGTTCATTTTGTAGGGTCTAGAAAAAGTCTGTGTTCCTTTCACTTAAATAATTCACAGTCTCCACCATACTTACCTTAGGTAGGAAAAAGTTTTCGGAAGGAGAGACCTCCGCTAATAACTAGCTGGTAAAGCGATTTAGGTAGGTCTGCCCTGAGTCCACGAATACATGACTTGAGCCGATCTAACCAGCTTGGGTAGACTAACAGGCCCTGGGCTCATATTCATGAAGCATACTGACGCTCATCTATGTCATCTACTACTTGCTTAAGGAACATCGAATGGTCGGAATGAAGTTCGTCGTTTCTTGGCTGCTTAAAGACTATTTTAAATGTTTTAAAAACGTTTTAGTGGACAGTTTCACGTCTCACTCTCTGATACGAAACCGTTGGTTTGGTAAGTCCTTCCTTAGTGGCTCATAAATCGGGAGTTAGTCTGTCGGAGTAACTTAAGCATGGTTCCCTACCCATGTTACGGCAATTTTATGGGTAAACTGCCTATGTCCATGAATAGACCTGGATCGGAACCCTGCATCCTCTGTGTGCACGTGCAGACTCGAGTTATGCTGTCCTGTGAACTTTGACCTCCCACAGGAATAAATCACTGCTTTTATCTCATTCCTGACACACAGGTGACAGACGGGTTGAGTGAGTGACTGACAATAACTGACAGACTGACTCTACTGCAGTAGAGGCACACCCTGTAAAATTAAATTTGGTCGAGTTCTTATCCAGGATTTGGGGTAGGGGCAAATTAAACGGAGGCAGAGGATTCCCACAGAGCTCGGTCGCGTCTATAAAAAGCAGCGAGAAGCAGAAGTGCAGAAAAATACGAACCATTTGTGGACGCAGGCAGATGATTACGACGAACCCGATGATAGATCGTTTCCTTGAGCGAAAGATTTGAGGGTAGAATCTTCCATGCAATAGTTTGTAAGAAATAATCCAGTTAATTTAAGAGATGAAAAAAACAGACAAACAAAACAAAACGAAATGCGCTTGTCATGTCAAGAAAACGTACTATAGTCGAGCCAGATGTGCTCAGTTATTTTCCATGTACATTTACATTCACAGTATCATCGAGGTAGGGAGAGGAGAGGGCCCTGAAAAGGGGAAAAGCCCACTCTCTAAAAAGAAAACCAGCGAACTTTTCGCACTCGTGATGTACTTGACCCACTTTCGACAACAAATGGGGTCGCTGAAGACATCAGTGCCGTAGATTTTTGTTTCACCTTTTTTTTTCTTCTGTGTTTCATGGTAGATGAGGTCGCTGAAAGTAGGAATTCTGTCTCTCTGGCAAACCCCATTTACAGGACGGGATAGCATCTCCGAAAGGTAGTTGCTGACTGGCCACAATGGAGTTGTTTATCTCTTACTCTGTTTGAAGTTCCATTTCCCGATTCATTAGTGAGTTACCTGATGAGTTACCTGATGAGTCGATCGGTCCATCTATACCCTTTTTCAGCCCTATTCCTTTTTTTCCATCAGAGCGAGGTACTCTAGACGGTATGGCCTTCAGACAGATTCAATTTAACCCAAATTTTTTAAATTAACTCTAAGTGTCGTATTCTAACTCAGGCCGGGGGAACCGACTGTAAGCAAAGGGGAAAGTGGGGGTGGCCAACTGATCACAGAGGGTGGGAATCATACGGAAGCTGAGCTGAATATGTGCACTGTCTGACGCCTGCTTTTGAAATATCTCCCGACACATCTTTTCATGTTAGAAATTTTAGCATGAATAATTCTGCTATCGGACATATATCTTACAACGAAGGACATTTGGCTGGAGGAAATATGGTTGGGTGTATCTCAAAAGGTGCAATATATGTAGCTTTGATGGAAACGAGGCTGATATCTCTATATCAACCCAAGGCGCCCTCAGACACAGGAGGAAATGAAGTAAAATTCACCGGAGGAGGTGAGAGTGAAGGCCTTGGCATTGTGCTCAGTCTGAACGTCTTCATCTGGCAGGAATAGCCAAAACATTCTGAGCCGATGTAACGATTTCTGGACGAAGTCTGCACGCTTTCACCCACAAAAAAGGGCAACAGAAACGACGAAGCCAAAAGAAATTTGCCTTGGTTTGAGTTAAAAAACCATGCACGATTTGTGTATAGACTGGTTCGTTGAAGAATTGTTTATAGAACATTCGAGCTGTGTTCTTGCAGGCTTGATTACACTCTAATAACCGATGTCTACCATATTAGCTTTTCCAGCTCGTTTTCTAGGAATAAAACACTAAATAGAACAAGACGTTTCATCTGTAGCCAATCATTTTATTAATTTTTTCTCAGTCTGCTGATTTAAAATATCAGTTCCTGCTTTTCTGCTAATTTGTGTTCTCGCCTACACGGAACAAACTGTACTTGATACCTTGCACATTCGAACACTCGGCTGTCAGGCTGTAAATTCATTTGTTCTGCTCGTGCGCCAGGCACGTGGGTGTAAGTGGGAGTGTGTGAATGCCCATAAATCCGTTTATTCTGTGAATTACGGTTGTTCGCTTGCATGATGTCATTGTGTTATGTGTGCGTGTCTGGTGTGCATTCCAAGGAAAGAAGTAAGCGACACACACGTAGACAAAGGGAGAGAGAGAGAGAGAAGCACACACACACACACACACACACACACACACACACGCACACACACACACACACACACACACAGATACGTTTAGAAAAAAGGAAAGGGTGTTGACTGGACGGACGGACAAATTCATGCACGGAGAGACAGATAAATGGACGGACAGACGCAAACACGCACAGACGGACAGGCAGAACAAACAAACGAGTCCATTCTTCCATACGAGTTGGCTGTGCCATTTATTTTGTCAACACTTTTCATGCTGACGTTTCTGTTTTATCCAATTCCGTTTTTCTTTTAGTTTTTAGCTTGCAGATTAATATTGTTACCTTTCCCTTTGTTCTCTCTCATTCAGGATCTCCTGACCAGTCCATACAGACATGTGGGATATTTTAAGACTCAGCGCAGAGTCTGATGCAAAAAAAAAAAATAAAAAAAAAATAAATTGACCGAGAAAGCGCGTGATTAGTTCCAAAACCTGAATAATCAAGTTTAAAAGGAAGCCAAATCGTACAGCAGACTATTTCACTCATATCACTTGCTTCCCTCTGATGTCATCGTCAACAAGACTCCTTCCTAAAGAAGTTTTAACGACGTCCTCTCCTCAACTTCTTTAAAAAAAAAATTATGGTACCGTTAATTGCTGAAGTTTCCGTTACTTCAGTGCTATGGAACAGAAGAATGCGGAGACCAATGTCGCTGAAGACCATCCTGAAGTGCTCATTTCTATAAAAAGTTTTTCTTTTTTCCTCAGGCATTACTTTCACTAGAACTAGTTATCGCCCTTAAAATAATAAATTAAAAAAATCCTCATACTCTTGTCAGTTCGCAGCGTTACTGCTCCAGTCCAGCAAAGAAAAACTCCAGGTGTGTGTTAAGTGCGATGAGGCGAACTGTTGTAGGTTTATGAAGGCTAAGATGGAAAACATCTCTTGCTTTATCGTCTTCTTTTTTTATTATTATTAAAAACTGATCGAAATAGGAAAACTTAAAAAGTCCTTCTGTCTTAAACTGTCCCGGTTACATTAGAAAACCAATCTTTAAAGCAGATCCTTAACTAAGAAATAATCAACCAAATCGATTAAATTAAAAGGATAACTAAACATTGCAAGAAACATACTTTTATAAAATTCCACAGAGAGGCTAATAGATGAATTAGTGCGCGAATATATTTCTGGACGTTGGAAAAAAAAATTCAGGGATGGAAACTGAATAAACAAATTGAAGCAGTAACAAATCTTTCTTTGAGAAACAAATCGGGCCACACTTGACGTGCAGTTAAGAGTGCCTGTTAGACATTCTATTTTTAGAACGTTTTCGGACACTAATCATCACGTGGGTTTCTAAAAGTAATCCACCTGGCGGACATGGATAGCTTTTTCAAGATCGTTTTTCGTATCTTTCAGTCTAGCGATAAGCTGAAGTTTGACATACCTTAGGAACGAAAATGGTTCAACTTCAACATTTCTGAGAAACGTGTAGCTTACCAGACAGATTATTGCTTTATCCAAAACCTACATTTATTACATGAATCATAAAGAAAACTATTATGACCTCGGCAAACAAAACAAAAAAATAAATAAATAAACATAAAATAAAACGTCTGCTTCGCACTTTTTACTAAGAGGGCATTGTTTGATTGTCACATGTGTTGGAAGACATGTCAGTTAAAATCTGCACTAAGACGTGATTTTTGAACGCGCACGATAATTTTGAAAATGTTGTGGGTTAATTACAGCCTATATCATTCTCACCGGTACTTAGCTGGTGGGCCATATATTTAAGAGCTATACTGAGCACTGCTTATCTTTCCTCGTTTTATCCGTGTTTTCAAGGATTGCTTTTTTTTTGGAGTTGGTGGGTGGAATCACAAGTTCTAGTTTGCATTTTCGTTTTTTCGTTCGCCCACACACATGTATTCATCGCTTGTTTTTCCTCTTCAGAGACACGGATGAAATGTACGTGACTAACTAAGCTCTTTCCATTGCAAAATCAGATTGATTGATTAAGTTTATTCCCTTTTCAAACCTGTCACTCCTCCCCCGCGTTTTCCTCCACAAAAATTCCTCATCAGAAATATGGCGGTCGTTTTTTGCGGTGAACCTTATATCGTCATCCGGCAGCACATTATTTCTGTTGCCTCGATTTTTAGAATAAGGAACAAAACAAATAAGTCAAAAAACTTAATTAATCATCCAATGAGTAATAATCTTCCTGTAAACCTTTTTTGGTACTGCTCTCCCCTAGATCTGCTTGATCATTCACCACCTTCTCGTTTAACATTTTTTAAGGGGGAAAACCCCAGACCAGTCTGTGGAACCTTTGCTGCACTGTTGCACTAGTTTTTGGTTAAGCGCTGTCACATAGATTGAACGAGGCAGCAGGGGGGAAGGTTTAAAAGGCTAACAGCGGAATGAGTTCACAAATCCTCCTCTCCACCCTCTACCCACCCCGCCTCACGCCTCCATCCGAGCTCTTGTTTGCACATATTTCACATTCGCGTTGCTCGTCCTCTCTCTTCCCCCCTCCCATTTGCAGAGTCGGAGCACGTGCCTTCTGTGCTACTCTGGTCTCTAGGTTGTTGGTGCTGATGAACTTCTTCCCGTTGCCCCTCCATCAATGAACGTCTCTCCGCCTCCCGCCGCCGGTGAGGTGTGAACTCTGTAAACAAATACTGAAATCTCGGGCAGCACGCGCCCACGCACGCTCGACAGAAAATAAATACAATAAATAAGTAAATACCCACACACATACAAAGATGCAGTGTGAATAATCACCCAGCATCGCAGAATGCCTCCCTTAAATATCCACCCATCTGCACTTTTCCCCTTCCCCCATAAAGAGACTGTTAAATTATGTAAAAGCAAATAAGCTACCCATTACCTAACCTGAACGAGTTACCCTGTTCTCTGTATTGCTGTATCATGAGATACGACTTCTAAGAAATTAAATGTACACAGAAAGAGGGCAAGTCACTAACGTGTCCTGGAATATGGACAGGCTTGTGGTTAAATGGAGAGGAATGTGCGTGTGTTTATCAGTAATCTATATATTACATGATGTCAGGGATGTGAACTGCAGACTATAGGGGAAAATATGAAGGTTTGAAGGACTGCATCTGGAGAACGGACGAGGGTGGGAAAAAATAAGCAGGGAGACTAATCTGCGCAGGTAGTCATTAGTCGGGTTTGTGTCTTTTTCATTTGTGTAAGACTCAAACGATCAACGTACGTGTGGTCAAGTCTTCTAGATACAGTTACAACCAAACAAATAGATAATTACAACCCAACAAAGTTCACAGTGTAGTCTGATGCTGTGATGTTCTTTCACTCTACACAAGCACGCACACACATGCACAAGCACATGCGAACACACACACACACACACACACACACACACACACACACACACACACACACACACACACACACACACACACACACACACACAGAGGATATATATATATATTGGAGCGAAAGACGGAGATGAAAGAAAAAAAGGCAAGTAAAAGGAAGGAAGTAGTAGAAAGAGTTTGGTGTTAATGTTAAACATGCAGGAAAGCTCTGTTCTGCGCTGGGTTTTTCTGAATCGTATCTTTCCTCAACCAGATGTAATGGGCACCTTGCTCTTTAAAGGTGTTTATAACACAGAGCACCATCTGCTGAGTGCCATCTCACACCACTACCTTCAAACTTAGAGACATTATTTAGAGAAGCCAAGCAAATATAAACATCGTATCAATTCAGTTCTCTCTCTTCCCCTCGTTCTTTGCTCCTCCCACCCTTTCTCTTCCTCCCCTTTCTCTTTCTTTCTCTCTTTCCAGAAAGACAAAAAAATATGATCCGCCTTACTTTGCCTTCTCCTCAGTATTTTTTTTTTCTCCGTATACCTTCTCATCTGCTTTACAGATGTAGTGTGTTTGCAAGATGTCATTAGCATTCGCATGTACATCTCAAAGTATTCAATTCACTTTGAACCCAAAGAGTTCAATTCACGCAAAGATCAAAGCGTTCACATTAGGAAAGGATTAACATGTTTAACATGTCAGTGTGTTTGAATCACTGAAAGGTCAAAGCGTCAAAATCGAGTCAAGTTCAAAACGTCCAAATCACGTAAAAAGGTCAATATGCTGAAACAACGTGAAAGGTCAATGTGTCCAAACCACGTCATCCTGAGAAACCCCAAACACATGCTTACAAAGCAATCGCTTTTGTCCCCGATGACATTGCTTTCACTGGCAGACTTTAACCATTCAAAGGATATCTTTTAACGGAAATTAAATCAGATATCAAATGGCAATATTAAAAGCGCAAAGCTGACCAGCGGTTATAAAAAGTGCTTATAATCCTGATTGTCCGTGAACTCTTTTCATTATAACAGACATGCAATAATGGACACGTGCATACAAAAGCACAAACACACACACACTGACACACTAATAGGAATAGGCGCTTCCTTTTTCTCTCGACCACTTTCAACAGGTCTGCGGCTCTCAGCTGACACCCTTCATGTTTTCCTCCGTGTGTGGCGGCAGCTTGAGCCTCAGTCCCGCCGTCCTCCCTCGCGGCTTGTTCGCAGATCTTCAGAAGCACTTATGGTTCAGAAGCTGGGACAGCGGGAGGTAGGCCTGACGCAGGCAAGATGTACACCTCATGCTCGCACCATTGTCATCCTTTCGCACTTACTAACCTTTGACACCTTGGAGGGGCAAGCGCGTTCCGCAGGACTCGACAAGAAGGTCTCCCCGTACTTGCAGTCTTCCTCCCCCCCCCCGAGAATGTTCCCCCCTCCTCACTGCTCACCCCCCCTTTTTTTGTTTTCCTCCAGCTGACTGTTTGACTCGGAGTGATGCGCAGTTAAGACAGGAGAGCAGGGTTTGAAAGTGATGGCCAGTTTTCTGCTGTCACTAAAACGGCAAAGTATTTGAAGCCGAAAACCCCTCGAGCATTTGCCTTGGCAGCCTGGTCATTTATCCTGGCAGCCTGTTGAAACGCTGTCAGTTTAATACTAGTCGACACTGTTCTGCGGGTAAGTTGTGCGGTTCGGTTCTCCTCCTAGTTCAAGGACGTTTTCCTTCAGCGCAGGCCGAATAAATATCAGGATATTACGACAGCCATGTAAAAAGTCAACGAACGAAAAAAGAAGTGACATATGATTCATCCGCAAGTGGACATCGCGGCGTTCAACCGTTTTCGCCGAAAAACTTAAAAATTGTTTTGACTGGCATAAGCAGCTCAAAGGGCTTGGCTGCACAAATGGGAACATCGTCAGGTTGGGTTAATTCTTCCGAGATCTTTTTTCAGTTCCTGCCTGCCGGCTTAACCCTGGCATTTCGTCGCTTCACAGGAGTGACCGACCTGGCACGGAGTCAACTGGCATCGCTTATCCGCTGTACAAGCAGCTGGTGATTTTGTTGCCTTTAGCTGGATTAATTACACACCCGCACCAACCTAAGTGCGGGTCCTGTTCTGGTGAGTCACGCCAAAGAGCGTTTCAAAATCGTATAAATGTTTATGAAAGCAAAGATATTCAGCTTAGGCAGGGACTCGAAACGTTGTAGGGGGATAAACACTAATTTCATTTCAGAAATTTCTCTTGTTCTAGAATAGAAAAAGATTATATTGCTTGGAGAGCGAAAGTTGCACGTTTGGTAGGTTCCCTTATCTTTTGTACATAGCTGCTAATGGATGAGATTCAGATCAGTAACATTCACGTTTAAAACTGATGCGTTGCTGTTGCATTCTTGAGATCATCAAACGAGACGGTAAAGGACGGAGAAAAAAAGGGCAGCCGAAATGGAAGAAATAAAAAAGTGTGAAAGATTGTGAAAAGAGTGACAAAAAAAAAGAAGAAGACAAGAACGTCTTTCTATGGCAGCATATTTTAATCCTGCTTATAAGTTAATAGATTGGAATGATTCTAGGTTTAAATAGAATAAAGGTTCCATGGCCTGGTCGACGAAGGAAAACTGAATTGTAAGTTGATCTTTATAAACTTGGCAGAAGAAGTTCGCCGAATAAATATGTATGAAGCATTGTCACCCACCTCCTGGGGAGGCGGGTGGGGGGACGTTCTGTCTACAGTAGGACGGCACATTTCGCCTGGTTTGATCACGTGACCCATGCAGTCCATCGCTCTAAGACCGTCCATCAGCGCATCCTTTAGGTGAATCCCTCGACGGGGTCGGTAAAGGAAGAACTAGTTGGCTAACACAAAAAGAGGACTGAATTTCACATGACAGACATGTTTACCACCGCTCAGCAAAGACTATTGTATGGAACTTAGCTGCTGCATCCAACAAGCCTCGGCTTCCCCACCAACAGTCAGTACAGGGCACGGAACGGAACCAACGGGAAGCGAAGTGAATCATTTTTGCGTCCACATCACCACAGATCACACCACTCAAGCATCACTGTCGTACTGTGAGAGTTTTTTCCTTTCTGCCAAGGCTTTGTTTGCCTCTTTGACCACCACATGTCTCTCGCTGGTGTTGTTCATAGTATTTGGGGAGGAAGAGGCATTTTAGCCACTTTTGGTAGTAAGTCTTACACCGAGCCAGCAACTAAGGCTATAACACGGCAAGGCAGCCAGCCATGTAAACAGATGCCAAAATGGAGAAAAAGAACAGCATGGCCGAGACGGGAGCTGAACCCAGGACAGCAAATCCTTACTGTATTGGTGACAGGTGCTAACCATTGCGCTACCGGACCGCCCCAACAGAGAGAGAGAGATAGAGAGAGATCACGACGATTTCGATGAGACCTAGGTACAGGTGTGTGAGTTAGCATTTGCAAATAACCATAAGTAAACAAAAAAATGACTCTGACACAAAAAAGGAAAGGCTGGGATAACAAGAAAGGAAGAAATAAAGAAAAGAAATCAATCACCATCACCCATTTAAGAATGCTGGGGTTCTCCCGAAGAGCGAGAGAGAGAGAGAGCCTGCTGTAATGCATTTCTTTCATAACATACACGGACTCCCTCTCACTTGCACGCACACCAGTGTTAATAATGGCTATTGAGATTTGAGATTTGATCATTTATTGACACCACTATTGCGCTCCTGCCATCAATATTCAAAATAATACATTGGGGTCATTAAACATTTTAAGATATTGAAAAGATATCTCTCGGGGCCACATCACTTCTGTATCATAGCTTATGTGTTGTTATATCAGATATTCCAAATCTAAAGTGGATATAAGCTACTTTAAAGCATTTCAGTTGGTAGAGGTCAATGTATCGTTCGGGCTGGGAATAGCTTTTATACGATGCATACACGTCTAAGCGTGAACTGTTCTCCAGATCATATGCCAGTTCTGGGGAAAAACAACCTTTCAGTCATTGCCAGAGTGTGCGTATATCTATATAAATATATATACACTTCCTACACCTTACTGTAGCCATACAAGTCTAAAACCATTTACACACAGCAATTTGTTCACGTGGTGTGCCCAGTTGCACTTTCCTAATTCTTGCCTATGTAACAGCATATTGTAGCTTTTACATGGTAGCTTTTACTGTCATCGTCGATGTCTTTCACCTGTTCGACGGGACAAAAACGAACGAATGCTTGCGTTATTCTCGAAAAGTCGGCTATATCCGATTCACCTGCGCTCTCAGTTGCCTTTGGAATGTTTTGTGGATATTCGTGAGTGTCGACAGAACTCTTCATTTCCAGAGTTAAACTGAGGTTTGAGGTTTAGATTTGTATAGGCAAAGCCAATTAGGTGCTTGCTAGACACATACACTAAGTGTTCGTTTGAACCATTTCTAAGCCCTGTCTGCCGAAGCGTCCATTGAAAAGGCCAATGACGATCTTGAAAGACAAAATTGCTAGACACCTAGGGAAGAATAAATGATATTGCTCATAATCAATTTCAAAGTGATGGGGTTTGAATGCAGATGAGTAGCTGAGGATTGGCAGTCTAAGACGAGGAAGGTTCATCCAAAGGATAAACAAAAAATGTAGTTCAAAGGAAATTGCTGACTAAAAAGCGCCTCGAAGCATCAGAAATAGAAATAGACATATCGGTCAACAGAGTCAACACTTAGGAGTTTAGCATTGAGTTACACAGCTTGCTAGGCATGCGTGCCAAGTATCAGCTACAAAGATGTGTTACCAAAGTGTTTCGCTCTTTGTGGTCTGTTCATTCGGATGGGAAATTCTGATGGTTTGGTATCGTTTATTTTTAAATGCAAACTTCACATATGTGCAGTTTGATACTGGCTTATTATATTAAATATATGCGGTTTCCAAGAGGTTTCTAAACTTGATACTTCAACTTTGAGGCCATACCAAGCTTTGTTATTTTTGTGCTCAGCATACCCGATCCTGGACAACAATAAGGGAAGGTCTCCAAAGAAGCCCCAATTGCTGGCTGTAGAGCTGGTTGGCACCAGAAACCTGCTAACAGCAGGGGCGCCCGTAGGGGTTGGGGTTGGGCAAAGCGGACGATGCGAGATTCTAATTTCGTAACTGACTTATTAACGTTTTAGGAAATAGTTTTTCTGGAGATGTTGAATTTTATCATCATCAT
Source organism: Marisa cornuarietis (assembly GCA_004794655.1). Classification (NCBI taxonomy): domain Eukaryota; kingdom Metazoa; phylum Mollusca; class Gastropoda; order Architaenioglossa; family Ampullariidae; genus Marisa; species Marisa cornuarietis. The sequence goes on from SMMW01000135.1 coordinate 1,412,685, forward strand.
TCCTATTTGCATCTCTTCATAGCCGCAAGAAGGGGTTCCTGGTGTCCTACAAGGATAGCGACCATGTTCTGTATAACCTTTCTTAGTTTTACGTTCCTTGTGCTAGATCCTGTACAGGGGTTTTCAAATGGCTGTATATTTTCTCCTTTCTGTATGGAGAGGTTTTGTGACCCCGCAACCGCGAATAGTAAAAGACATAATAAAGTAACGACTGCTGTTGAAAATTTTAAAGACATTTTACAGATATCCGCTTTGCCTTGTAGGTTTATGTTTGGCATTAAAAATGTTTTGAAAAATCTTTATGATGATTTAATGGAAACATTTTGTTGGAATACTAGCTTGAATTTCTTATAGTGGCAGAGCTTAAGCATGCAGCATCGCAACAAAATGTGTGCAAAAGATCGCATGTTACATTGAAGACTTGACTGATAGTACTTTGAAAAAGGTTCCCATGAAAAAAATTTATCTGACCCAGATAGATTTATACGTAAGTCATTTGTTCCCAAGTTTTAAAGAGAATGCCTCTGTAAAACAAGGGAAAACAAACACGAAACTCTGACTTGTTTGGTTAACAAAAAAGTATCAAAAAGGAAAAGGGATTATTGTAACTGTTGTGTGTGCTTGCGTGTCCGTCCTGTCCCTACCATTTTCAATAATGAAACATAAATAATAATAATAATAATAATAATAATAGTGAAGATTTTTATAGCGCATATTCACACTCATAGAGAGCATGCTCTTAGCGCTTAAAACGAGGAAGAGACGTGGACTAAGTAGACACAGAACAAAGGGGACGAAAGAAAACGACAGTACTGACGAAACAGAAAACAAAAGGCATCAAGTAACAGGAACAGAAAAATATAGTGATTCTGCGAGAAAGATGGGTAAAGTAGCAAGAGGGAAGGGGGCGGGGTTAAGACGGACGAGCATTGTGCGGACTGTGTTAGGAGAAATGCTCAAGGAAGAGGTGCGTTTTCAGTGCAGATTTGAAAGATTCAGTTGTAGGAAGGTGGCGGATATGGAAAGGAAGAGAGTTCCATTGTTTTGCAGCACAGTAGCCAAAAGTCCTGTGACCATATGTTGTTGTTGTTCTGGTGACAGGAACAGTTAGGATACGGTCGTCAGACGAAGAGCGTAGTTGTCTGGACGGAGAGTAAGGGATGAGAAGTTCAGAGAAATAGTCAGGACAGGAGCCAGCAAAGAAATTAAAACACAGCACAGACAGTTTGTACTGAATGCGAGAACGGACGGGTAGCCAGTGTAGAAAACGAAGGAGAGGAGTGACATGGTCCCGTTTCCTTGCTCTAAGCACCAGACGCGCAGCAGAGTTCTGTACTCTCTGGAGTCTCTGAATGAGGTAGTCAGGGCAGCCTGCCAGCAAGGAGTTGCAGTAGTCAAGTCGAGAAAGAACAAACGCACAGACAAGAGTGTTGGTAGCGCGTGTAGAGAGAAAGTGACGGATAGCACTGATCTTACGGAGCTCATAATAGGCAGACCGACAGACAGCTGCTACATGTCTATCGAGTGTCATGTCATCAGTGACAATAAATCCCAGATTCCTAACGGATGACGTGAAGGTGATGTTGCTGTCGCCCACCTTGATGTGATTGGGCAGACTGACGAGTGAAGGTTGATGTCTTCTATGGCACAAGAGGGCTTCCGTTTTATCATCATTTAGTTTAAGCTTGTTTTTTAGCATCCAGCCCTTGACATCACTGATACAAGCTTCTATAGAGCTAATAGCAGAGTAAGACTCAGCCGGCGGAGTGGAACAGTAAAGCTGCGTGTCATCAGCATAGGATTGATGAGAAACCTGGTGAGACCGGATGCATGATGAAAGGGGCTTAGTATACAGGATGAACAGAACTGGGCCAAGTACTGAGCCTTGGGGAACACCACAGAAAAGTGAAGCAGGGCGAGATGTCTGACCATCAACTGACACAGTCTGGGTCCTATCAGTGAGATAGGAGTTGAACCATGAGAGGGCAGGTCCAGAAATCCCGTAGAGGGTGTGAAGTCTGTGAAGAAGCAGAGAGTGGTCTATAGTGTCAAATGCAGCAGACAGGTCCAGTAGGGTTAATGGAGAGACATCACCACTGTCAAGAGCAGATAATATGTCTGTTGTCACTTTAATAAGAGTGGTCTCGGTGCTGTGGAAAGGTCTATACGCCGACTGAGCTTGTGGGATAAGATGGTGCTCTTGTAAGTAGGCCCAGAGCTGTGTCAAAACTATTTTCTCTATGATCTTAGAGAGAAAAGACAAGTTGGAAACTGGACGGTAGTTGTTCAGGACATTGACGTCAAGCGTGGATTTCTTTAGAAGTGGCCTCACCACCGCATTTTTGAACAAAGATGGGAAAACACCTGACGACAGGCTGACATTTACAATATTAGTGATGGCAGGAAGTAGAGTATCTAGGCACTCGAGCAGAAGGCTTGTGGGCATCGGATCTAACTCGCAAGTTGTTGGTTTAGCTTTTAGGATAACCGCTTTCACATCGGTCTCAGAGACTGGTAGGAACTTGGACATGGAGCATCCTGGGAGGACATCACAGGAGATGCTGTCAAGCACTGACACAGAGTCTAAAGATGATCGAATGTCCAATATCTTGCTGGTGAAATAATCACTAAAAACTTGCGGCAGCAGTGAAGCAGGGTAGGCAGTAGGCAGTGGTGTTGCTGTCTTAGATCCAGTCATTTGAGAGCAGATGGCAAAGAGCTTTTTGGAGGAGGTGCAGTTAATTATTTGGCCCTGAAGATATGATGCTTTAGCCGCATAAATGCATTTTGCAACGCTTCGCTTTGCGGCATTATAAATTTCTTTGTGGATGGCGAGTCCAGTCTTCCGCCAAACACGTTCAGCTCGCCGGCGCGTGCGCTTCAGGTCACGGAGTTCGACACGGATCTGTGAATGCCAAGGCGCACATTTAGACTGGCGCATCAGACGTCGAGACACAGGGGCATGGTCATCAACTACTCGACGCAAAACACAGTCAAGTTGCTCGGCAGAAGGTGGTTGGAGGAGCGCCATCTGCAGCTGTGCTTTGAATGCTAGTCTATCCACATTTTGTAATGACCGAGTGGGTCTGAAAACTGGCGCCGATGATGGGCATTTGCGATCCAGTTCGATTAGTACTGAGTAGTGGTCAGATGAGAGATCGTGGGAAACATCAACTGACTGGACTAAGTGGTCATCAGGTCGATGTATGACCCAGTCCAGGATGTGATCTCTTTTGTGAGTTGGTTGCGACACGGACTGGACAAAACGAAAGGTGTGCAACATTTCGGACAGTTTGACAGTGTCAGGGTGAGAACTGTTGTCGAAGTGTACATTAACATCTCCGAGTAGAATTGCGGGTCCAATTAGTGCATTGCTATAATCCAAGAGATCAGGGAATTCTGAGAAAAATGTAGAGGCTGTAAGTTTGTTCCTGGCGCTAGGAGGAGGTCTGTAGATGCAGAGCAGGTGCATCGAGCAATGAGGAGCCGAAGAGGAGACTTGTACAAATTCAAAAGACGTGTGAGGGAACGATACGGCAGTAGTAAAAGACAGGTACTTGGCAAGTGATGATCTGTAGATTATAGCAATACCACCACCACGTGTAGGGCGGGGGAAAGATTTTAGGCAGTAGCCCACTGGAGTAAGATCGACACACGCTCTCGTCGCCATGTTGTTTAAGCCACGTCTCAGTGATGATGAAAATATCAAGGCGGCGGTCTATGACAAATTCTACGATTTCAGCTCTCTTCAGTGACTGTTGTGCAGAAGATACAGACTGGGCGTTGAAAAGCCCAACGTGGAGGCGAGTGTTCAGTTGTGTGCGGGAAACTTGGCAGTCTCCTGTTCTCAGACGACCATGTTGGTTTGGTGTAAAGTTATTCGACCCAACTGGTTCACTCTCATCACGTCCACGCTGACGCTGATGCTGCTGTGTAGGGGAAACATGATTCAGCAGAGAGTTGACACACAGCGAAGCTTTCACAAAACCGGAGTCAGACTCAGAATCAGGTGAAGGGGGGCACGAGACAGAATAACTACGAGTAGCAGATTTTTTCAAAGGACGCTGCTTACGGCGACCAGCACGATAGCGACGGATTCGAATCTGTTGTTTCGATGGGCTGTCAACATTAATAGAATCATAATAAAGGGAAAATCTTCTCAAAGTGTCAACTAAACAGGCTGGAAGTGGAAGAGTTGCAAGGGGATTCAATAATGATAATTGAGTTGTCGAGTAGACAAACTGTCTTGTCATAATTCTATGACAGAAAAATAAAATGCAGCACGAGTTCAAAAAATACAATAAGACGAAAACGATAAAAGATATTAAAACTGATAAAGATTTAAAGTTAAGCTAACTTCAGAGAAGGATAAACAGAATAAGCAACAGGAAAGCGAGATAAAGAATTAGATCTAAAATCTATGTAATGGCCGAGAACGTAACCGTTAAAAGTAAAGTCCGCAACAAAAACATAAAAGCAAGGCAATTACAGATAGTAAAACAATAACAGAGGAAAGCTTAAGAGAAAAAAATACAACTTGCAACTATAAGAAACCTATGGGTACGAAGAACAAAGAGGTTGCACGAGAAAATGTAAAAATTCACAGGAGAACAAAGCAACTCAGCCTGTCAGGCGCAGCCTCGTTTCCGAATGAAATACAGATGAGTACAAGACATGGCAAATCTGCATAGGTTTAACAACAACAACAACAACAACAACAACAACAACAACAAATAATTATTATAGACTTATATGAAGTTTTACAAATTATTGAAAATTGTGTCAGTCAGCCCAAGAAAGTGGTTAAGCAAGTTGCAACTGAGGTGAATAGGCGGGAACAGTTGCATGAAAAAAAAGTTTGTCAAAACTCATATATTCATCACTATTTTTTAATCATAGGAGGAAGTAATTACTGTTCCACTAAAACAGCCCCATGTATCTGGAAGCTTTTGTCTTCTTTTGCTAAGGATGAGACAGGTATACTGTGAGACAAAAATCTGACAAATTTCCGTTCGCCTGATCGCTCGTTATCTGTGAACGCGCACACTAGCTATCCTCACTGCAGCCATGGCATCTTTATTTTAACTTCTATTCACCTTTACTAAATGCTCCATCACCATTTCTGCACTTATGTTCGCTTCCATGTACTTCAAAAAAACCTTTTGAAGATAAAATCTGATATCCCGATGCACGAGTAGCACACCCAGTGGTGCAGATGGACCAAATCCTCTCAAGCCACTGATGCTGATTCAGAAGCGGAGGTCTGTCGTGCAGCTGCCAACTTTGGTAAAGGTGGAGTCCCCAAGTACTTAAAGCTGTTCACTTTCTAAAGCTGTACTCCGTTTATGCATATCTATGTAGATCTCTGTTTATGTAGATCTTTACTTTCTTGTTGCCGTTGGTGTCAGCTATGACTTTGCTCTTGTCAATGCTGGTATTCATTCTACACGTATTTGCACCGTAAGTTTATTGGGTTGCTGGAGAAGAAGTTTCTGACTGTCTTGTGGTAACTTGAAGTGGGACATGGAAATCGCCCACAGTTAAAGGTCTAGAATATAACAGGCCATGTCTGGGACTATAGACTCTCTTCAGTCTGGTAGCGGGGCGACCATCCCCAACATAGCGTGTATCCAGGTGGCGGATAGGAGAATAGCCCCCCAAATATGGAGATTAGTTGCGAAATAAACCTAGTTCTTCCTGGACGAATGCGTAGTCGCGGACCAACGGGCAGTGCTCCTACTGTGCTCATAGGGCAGAATTACAGGCCGTAAACTAAGAGCAGGTCCAGTGCTGTAGAGCCAGGGGATGGGGACAGACAGCAACTGGCCAACGCACCACATAAGGTAACCCCAATATTACCATCATGCACTAGAATGCAGAAGTGGTTTTCACTAAGAAAATGTAACTAGAGCAGTATCTGCATCAAAACAACATCCGCCGCTGCTGCATCCAAGAAACATCTGCAAGAAGGAAAGCCATTAAAGACCAGAAGGTACCAGACTTTCCAGAGTGTTCGGCAAGTCAGGTTTAAAGGTGGAGTGATGACAGAATCAAACGGTATGTCCATGAAAACAACAGACATATAAATAGCTCAGAGTGTCTCAAAGTCAAGGCATCAGTGCAAGACAGCATCACCCCTGTGGTAAACTACTATTGCCTCAGCGATACCATACTGGCACTATACAGTATACAGATCTTGGAAAGCGGCTACCTCGTCATAGGAGACCTTCAGTCAATTTTAGACACCCTAGACAAGCGAGGAGGAAGATGAGAAACATATAATTATTGTAAACGATCCCACAGACACAACAACCTTCTATTTACGCCACTTGCACACAACAACACCAGACCTGGCATTCTGCACGGATGACATAAATAAGAAAGTCAACAGAAAAATGGAAGCACAGCTAGTGCAGGAAGTGATCACCACCCAGTACGTCTTACCATCTCAGGAAGTCTGCCACAAAACCCCTTCCCCAGTTGACAAGATGGAATTACAAGAAGGCACAATGAAAACTCTTTAGTACGCGCACCATTGAGTTCACATGGACACTTAAAGTGAAAGGAAGAAACATTAACAATGTTGTCAAAGATTTTAATAACAGTATTTTAAAGGCAGCCAAAGAAACCATTCCATGAGGTGTGAGAAAAAAACTACACACCATACTGGCCAAGTGAGCTACAAACGGAACATGACGAGCTGAGCAAAGCGAGAGATGAGGCGGAGACCAACCCTAGCCAAGAAAGCAACATCCAGCTGCTGAAAAAAGCAAAGAGATCTGGAGAGAAAATACTGAAAGCCTTGAAATGGCGAGATACCACCTGGTTATGGAGAATAACAGGAGCACTGAATGAGGAAGAGGCCGAGGGACAGAAGATCACACTTGAAGAAGAAGGAAAGATACTGACTGGGAAAATGGATGCTAATACACGAGAAAGTGACATGACCATCCCTCAGGGTATGCAAAAAGCAATCAGAAGAAAAGAAAAGGACTAAAAAGCAAACACAGGTACACGACTCGATGACAAAAGACATCACCAACAAGCAACTGAAAAAGAAGAAATTCCCGGCCCAGACAACATCACACATGATATGCTTCAACGCCTTGGTAGCGGTGTCCTGCGCAAACTACTAGATATCTTTAACATTAGTTCTAAATTAGGCAAAGTACTCCCAGTATTGGAAGAAGGCCAAGATTATTCCCATTCTAGAAGAAGGAAGAATCATACGAAAGTCCTGAAATACCGTCCCATTAACCTGACAAGCTGTGTGTGCAAGACCATAGAGCGCATCACCAACCAGCATCTGCAGTGGTACCTAGAAGCAGAGAGCATCATCGTCCCAGAACAAGCAGACATCCGAAAGTACAGAAGCACAGAAGAACAAACGACAAACCTTACACAGGTGAGAAAGATTACCTTGGTAGTCTTCACTGACACGCAAAAGGCCTTTGACAATGTGTGTCAGGAAGGACTGCTGAGGAAACGCCAAACGAGGCGACATCAAAAGCAATTTGCATCGGTGGACCAAATCCTACTTGTACAACAGACGATCCAGGGTGCTGGTGGGTGGACGTCTTAGCCTGAAGGTACTCCTGCGGCAAGGCATTCCACAGGGAGGAGTTCTCTCACTTACCCTGTTCATACTCTTTATCAACTACCTTGTACCTCAGCTACCCAAAAGAACCCACGCTGCCCTTTACGCAGATGATTTGGTTCTCTGGTGGAGAAAAATGCTTCAACGGCAACATACAGAATGCAGCTTGCTCTGGACAAAATTGCAGCCTGGCAGACAGCTGGTGTGTGTCAGTCTACAGAGAGAAGACAGCAGCAACCCTTTTCTCACTTTCCACCAAAGCAAACGCTGGAAAATTAATTCATGGAGACCACTACAATTTGAAGATCAGCAGACGTACCTGGGTGTGACCTTTGACAAAGGCGGGCATGGAAACAGCACATTACCAGCGCTGAAAGCAAGGCCAGAAGAAAACTTAAGATCATGAGAAAGCTGGCTGGCACAGACTAGGGGAGGGGGCAGTAAGAAAATCCTGAAAACTGTGCATCAGGGAACAATGACCGCAGCTTGAATATATTTGAATATATGAGTCAAGAGCTTGGACGATAGCAGACAAAACACACCAACAGACCCTTGAAAACCTCTAAGCACTAAGAATACTTACTGTAGCCATGAAAACAACACCAACAAAAAAAAAATAGAGCAGATAACAGCAAAAGAAGAGAGTGTAAGGAACTTGTACAAGCCACCAAGTACAAGCACAGCACAAGCCATCCAATGAGTGCCAGACAAACACAACTAACTTCAGGCAGACTCAAAAGATCAAGCTTCACGAAAGAGATACAGGCACTAGAGACAACACCAGAAACAACTGGGCGCAAAAGTAGAGAACCAGGTCCCCACTACAGATCCTCCTCGATGTGAAGAGACAGTGAATCATTTTACCATCTGCAGCACAGTTCCGCATTTTACAGTCAAGGACGAACACAGTGATATGAGCAAGAAAACACTGAGGCTTGTCATGCTAGAAGATAAGTACCCAAAAGAACCATGGATTCGGGCTTACACAGATGGGTCAGCGACTGACGCCACCCGAAATTGAGGAGCTGGGGTATAGCAGCAGGCTCTCGCTGCACCAAATACAGAGCCGAAGTTGAAGCCCTGGTCTGTGCAGTTAACGGTGTCAGTAACGAAACAAGAACAGACTCACAAGTGGTGTTCCTAACAGATGCCCTGTCTGTCCTACAAACCGCTAACAATAATCAGCCACCTAAGCTGACAGCAGCACTGAGAAATACACTACAGAAATGGCTATCCTCACACTGTGGTATTGAAGGCAATGAGCAGACTGATGGAGTGGCAAAATTGGGAGCTAAAGCCAGGCAGGATGTCCACATCAGACCAGGTGATAATTTTCCGCCTCAGGACAGCGCAGCAGACTAAAGCACCACCTGTACCTCTGGTGGCATCCCCAATGTGCTCGTGTGCAGATGTAGAACGCGGAGCATTTTCTACAAGACTGTAGGTTCCTCCAGGAACTGAAGGCGGAGGTCTGGCAGTCGCCGATGCCCCTCGACACCAAGATGTACCTGTGGATGCTTTGCAAATGACTGCTAGTTTTAATGTCAAAAGCTGTCAGCCGCTGACGCGCTGTTGGTTCTCGCTGTCTGTATCACTTTTGATGGATGGATGGATGGATGGATGGATGGATGGATGGATGGATGGATGGATGGATGGATGGATTACGTAGGAAAGCTCTAAATCCCAAAACGAACATTTACCAAATGGCTCTTAAAGACTGGAGGGTACTGGTCGGTGGAGCTTGAATACCCCCAGCATGCCTTAATGGCGAGATTGGTCATCTACCAGTTTCTTCCGACGACAGTCCCGCCGTTCGTCAGTTGGTACTGTTAAAGGGATGAATAAACGACAAACTGTGTCTGAAAACAAAAGCGATCTAGCGTCGGGTGTGGGGGTTGTGTGGAGTAGGGGACTGAAAACCTTAAAGATTTAGGGTCGGAGGTCTTATCTTGTTAACGTCATCTTACATTTTTGTAATAAACCAAACATAAGACATCAGTATTCAAGATCACGAAACTGTTAATATATGCATACAAACGTTTACGATTGGTTAATGAAAACCCCAGTATGCTTATATGGGAGTCTAAAACTCCTTATATTTTTGGATGGGAAACACTCTTTCATAACACAGAAATAAAGCCACGACACAGCAAAGCTTTCCAGACATTGATAGAACGATGGGTCGGGGGTGGGGGTGGGGGGAGCTGCCAGAAGTTCAAAGCTGGTCAACGACTTCAGCAGGAGTAGGGCAAAACATCGTGACCTGTGAGTAAGAAATGTTGTGAAACAGCAGTCGCTGCGCGGAGCACGAGCGGGTCTGTAACGTCACATCCTCTTCAGAAACAAACTTGTTACACCTGGCCTACCTCTTTTCCGAGAATTCTTTATGTCTTGTAAATGAACCTCTTCATGAACTCGTCTTCAGGAAATTCCGTCTCGACCAAGGATTGTCGGAGAGTATGTTACGAACAGGAGAAACATGTACGCCGAAAAAATAATAATAAGCAAATAAAGTGAAAGAAATATGTTGCAGGAAATATATGCAAATTGAAGAGTCGTCCTCTTTGGCAGTTAGCCCTGCATCTTGTCTGAAAAATTACTGTTTTTGTTCCTGCAGTTATCTGCTAGGCTAAGTCAATGACCCTTCTTACATAGAAGAAAGATGTCTCGCCCTTCTTCCTGTCACTTATATTACCCCCATCCCCACCCCCACCACACCACCACCACCTTCGACACTGTGGCTGGGTTTCATTAACGATGATAAAGAGTTCGTTTATTGGTTTCGTCAGTGGATTACCCGCACAAAAAGGAAATGGTCATGCTCAGGTGAATGCTAGCGTATGCTGGGCAGATAAAAATAAAATGCAGTTCTGACTCGTCATTATCACGACAGAATGGACAGTTACTATCTACAGCAGCCGGGCTAATTGCATGTCTTAGGGCATGGGATTTGATAGGTGATACACCTAATCTAAATCTAGTCAGGGTGCTTCGTAAGGTATAAATGAACACCAGGAAACAAATGAAAAAAAAACCGATAGAATAAAAGAGTTCCTTAGATATAATTTCTGATTGACAAGTTAATTCCCCCTTTTAAAGACAGAAACAAAGAGGTCTCCAACCCTTGGCTCTAAAAAAAATGTAACAAAACAAAACAAAACAAAACAAAACAAAAAAACAACCAAATAACTGAAAACCAAAAGAGAGCCACGTCATTTTGTTTTGTTATGGATCAATAATAACACCCTGTAGGTCTTGTTAGGTAATACAGCCATGTACACAATACGTAACCAATACTTAATAGTTTTAACAAATATGGATATATAAGGATTAGTTCGACGTCATGGCTTACACTAGTCTGTTGATTGCTTATAATGGGGCTCGCAAAAGACCGAATAGATTAACTGTTTCAACTGGACTCAGATTAACTACAGTGCTCCATACATCAGCAATGTAAGTCATCAGGGTTAAATTTATCAAACAATTTTTAAATGCATCCGGGGAATGTTCGCCAAAGGAGCAAAGCAATCTAATTCCGACTAATCCCTTTTTGGCTGATTAGTAATTTCGTTTAAGGTATATGAGAAAGACGAGTAGATAAATACATCGATATTTTACATATAAACAACATACAAAGCCTGGTCATTGTACAACCATTTTTATGATCAGATAAAAGTGCTCCTTTCCAAAATACAACAGTGTGATATTTTTCTAAGGTAAATACTAAATCTATATCAGTAGACAAATTTCTTAAAACAGTTGATGCCAAAGACCACTAAAAGTATAAGAAACAACTCATTAAGAAAAAGTGAAAAAGAACAGAGCTACACGTCATCTTGTTTTAAACCTCTAGGATACCAAAAAACGTTTCAGTGACATCCTCCACAACCCTTACCTTTGATTTTACATTATTAGACATCCCTTTTATAGCACGATACATTTTACCCATTGGTTTACTTTTTCTATATAGTTTTCCTCTAATTAACGAATCAAACGCTTTTTGAAAAAAATAATGTAGAATAAAATTTATAGTGATTAACAAGCTGTTTTGAGCAATTACAAATAATATGAAAATTGTCGAATGTGCTATAATTTTTGCAGAACACTGCTTTGACTCCAAGAACCTTATCCGTCTCGTCTGTCCATTTATTTACTCTTTTGTTTTGTGAAACCTATTTGTATTTTGTGAGAAATGGAATGACTAAGGCAGATGGACTTTTATAGACTTCCCCCATAGCCCATCAGGCCCTGCTTAGACGTATATAAGAGTTCAGGTATTGTAGGGAATTTTCCTCAACATTGCTTCATCTTTATTCATTTAACAATATTCATGTTATCGGGGGTGCTTAATCCTCTTGGTGCGTTTGAAAATATTTCTATGTTCAAGAACATGGGCTCAAAATTTACGATTTCGAAGACTATAGTGAAACTGCAGAACCACGCTCGTGTTGCACGAGCCACGATAATGGCTCATCGCGCTGTGCGGTAAGGCCACAATTGTGGCCCATCGTGCAAAGAGAGAATTACGATTGTGGAGCAGAGCCACGATCGTGGCTCTTCGCGCTCTGCCGGTAAAGCCACCTTTGTGGTGTTTCGCGCTACAAAGATACTTTTCATCATCTGTATCTTTTTCGCTTAGTTTGGTGAAATCGATAAATACGTTAGAAAAGTGGCTGTACCATATAATTTTTTTCAATTTTATTTCGAATAACCTTTTTCATCAAAGATTGTTTTGTTATGCCTAGACACACAAATATTAGACACAATTTTCTTTTACCAACTGTTTTAAGTTCATCATGTACTGTCCAGAATTTAAGAATTTCATTACCCGATAAGTGCAGCATCTATATCAATCTCTTTTAACTCTGTAGTGCCATTTAAATCATGTAAAGTTTTCTTAGAAAAAAGTTCATTAGGATAAGTCCCATATGCGTTTTATGATTTGGAAGGTTTGAAGAGGGATCCTTTAAGGCAAAACAATTTGTTTACATATTAGCATAAGTGGTTTCAGGGGCATATGTTTTGAGTCTTATCTATTCCTTACTGTTAGAGACTGTCAAAGCTTCAAGATCTCCTATGAAACAATTGAAGTAGTCGATATGTCGATCGGTGATAAATTGGTGAAATGCCCTAGCTTGTCGTCATCCAGGGCACCATTTAAAACGCAAGGATTAAATTGTTTACAAACTCGTAACAGATATCTACCAAACACATTGACCTGTTCATCTCTTGAACATCTTCAATTGTTTGAAAAAAGGTTATCATTAGATTATTTTGAAACCTATATTTATACAGGTGTACCTGTGTTTGGTGAAAGTGATTTTTATACACCTGAATCTGCTTGGCGAAAGCGAGATTTATACAGGTGTATCTGTGTTTGGTGAAAGTGATATTTATACAGGTGTATCTGTGTTTGGTGAAAGTGATATTTATACAGGTGTATCTGTGTTTGGTGAAAGTGATATTTATACAGGTGTATCTGTGTTTGGTGAAAGTGATATTTATACAGGTGTATCTGTATTTGGTGAAAGTGATATTTATACAGGTGTATCTGTGTTTGGTGAAAGGGATATTTATACAGGTGTATCTGTGTTTGTTCAAAGTGATATTTATACAGGTGTATCTATGTTTGTTGAAAGTGATATTTATACAGGTGTATCTGTGTTTGGTGAAAGGGATATTTATACAGGTGTATCTATGTTTGGTGAAAGTGATATTTATACAGGTGTATCTGTGTTTGGTGAAAGGGATATTTATACAGGTGTATCTGTGTTTGGTGAAAGGGATACTTATACAGGTGTATCTGTGTTTGGTGAAAGTTATATTTATACAGGTGTATCTGTGTTTGGTGAAAGGGATACTTATACAGGTGTATCTGTGTTTGGTGAAAGTGATATTTATACAGGTGTATCTGTGTTTGGTGAAAGGGATACTTATACAGGTGTATCTGTGTTTGGTGAAAGTGATATTTATACAGGTGTATCTGTGTTTGGTGAAAGTGATATTTATACAGGTGTATCTATGTTTGTTGAAAGTGATATTTATACAGGTGTATCTGTGTTTGGTGAAAGTGATATTTATACAGGTGTATCTGTGTTTGGTGAACGTGATATTTATACAGGTGTATATATGTTTGGTGAAAGTGATATTTATACAGGTGTATCTGTGTTTGGTGAAAGGGATATTTATACAGGTGTATCTGTGTTTGGTGAAAATGATATTTATACAGGTGTATCTGTGTTTGGTGAACGTGATATTTATACAGGTGTATCTGTGTTTGGTGAACGTGATATTTATACAGGTGTATATATGTTTGGTGAAAGTGATATTTATACAGCTGTATCGGTTTGGTAGAAGCAGGCGTTCGTACTGCTGTGTGCCTAGGGGAAGCTGTAGCCAGGTGGTTTAATTCTCGGCGCCAAGGAAGGCGGACCTTCATCGGCTTATTACTAGGGAAGCACGTGATTCACGTGGAGCAGTATACTTCATCCATTTGACGGGTGGAACAGGAAAGTGAACGATGTAGTCAAGGAGAGAGGCCAGGAATCAATAAAAAGACGTCCCCGAGAATTTTTTTTTAGGGAATCAGCGAGTGTTTTGAGGTCCATTTAAAGGTGTGGCTGATTATGGGACGTTTTCCGCCATTCCACCTTGGCAGTGAACCAAGTCCAGGGGCCAGTTGCACAACACATTTCTAATTTTAAACACTTTTAGGGCTTAAATCTATTTAGATAATCAGTTAAAAGTGCAGGCCACAATTTTAGAATTTTTAAAACTAAAACTGCTTTAAGTAAGATAAAATTAAGTCTGACTTTCGTTCTTGTCAGTACAATTTTTGTATGTTCTTGTGCAATATATCAAAATGGCTAAGAAGAGATTTTGCTTCTTTAGAACAGTTTTAAGGTTTAGAAACTGGCCCCAGGTCATTAGAAATATCACAACTGAATGTATAACAATATGAAAACCGATTTTCATGTATGCTGGGATATTTGTAGTATGATTTAATGGATACTTGGAGCAGTATAGACTCGTTTTATAAAAAATTTGTTTTAAAACGAAAATAATTCTTGAATACTTGAGTTGCAGAGATAAATCAAAAGACATCATTTTAACATGAAACACACTAGAGGTGCAGATAAGAAGCTATCATCACCCTCCATCCCATCTCATTCACCCTTGGCCTTCTCTCCTCCCATATAAAAAAAGTCAAAGAAATAAATCTGGTGCAGAAGAAGGAGCAGCAGAATAATAGCTGAAATATTAAGTTATTATAAACGAGTGATGAAGTCTTGGCATCTGTGTGGCGCATCTCCACTGACATCCCCCAATCCCTGTTCGGTCGCAAAGACCCAGACAAAGCTGCATGTCATCTGATTAATGTTGGCTTGAAGTATGTGACCCAAATAACTCGAAAATTGGTTGCGCTGGAGCAAACCTGACCTTAAGTAACAATGTCACCGAGACACACACAAAAAAAATATGACCGTTTCAAGTCTTGTCACTTGTCGGGCGCCATAGGTCTGGTCAAATAATGAAAGGACGTCTGCTGCTTGGAGCTGCCAGAAATCTTGGCACAAGTGGAACGGCGCTCCGAGAGGTTTGGTCGTGTGATGAAAGACGTCAGAAATGTCGGCACTTGATGAATAACGACGTCAGAAATGTAGGCACTTGTTACTGAAAGACGTCAGAAATGTAGGCACTTGATGAATAACGACGTCAGAAATTGTAGGCAGTTGCTATTGAATAGTGGTGTCAGAAATGTAGGCACTTGTTGAATAACAACGTCAGAAATGTAGACATGTGTTGAATAACGACTTCGGAAATGTAGACATGTGTTCAATAATGACGTCAGAAATGCAGGCACTTGCTGAATAACAACGTCAGAAATGTAGACACGTGATGAATAACGACGTCAGAAATCTAGGCACTTGTTGAATAACGTCAGAAATGTAGGCACTTGACGAATCTCATCTAAGTTACGCCTAAAAGGTTGAGGGGAACCGCTATCTCCTTGAGTTTGTTTCTGTGATGTGGTCATACTTCGGTGTTGGTATCAATAATGAATATCCATGTTCACATTTACTTTAACTGAGGTTTGCTCCTCCCTTCTATTTTTTATCTGGATCATCATGTAATGTTCTCTACTAAATAGCTGTGCAAAATGATTGGATATACTGGTTGGATTTCCACTCTGGCGTGCTTCACTCGCCTCGGTAACTATCTTTAACTGTGTTGCAGTGAATCTCTTTTTCTGTTGAAATATGACATACTTCTCAATATTCTCGTGGTATCACTAACCCTTGCTTTCTGGAGATTTTCGGCAATGTGTCTTCACCGATAAATCTTTCACGTTGTTCTTCGTTTTCCATCATTCTGGGGCCAGTTGCACAACATGTTTCTAAACCTTAAAACTGTTCTAAAGAAGCAAAATCTCTTCTCTGCCATTTAGATGCATCGCACAAGAACATATAAAACATTGTACTGACAGGATGGAAAGTCAGACTTAAACAACTGTATCTTACTTAAAGCAGTTTTAGTTTTAAAAATTCTAAAATTGTGGTGTGCACTTTAAACTGATTATCTAAATAGATTTAAGGCCTAAAAGTGTTTAAAATTAGAAATGTGTTGTGCAACTGGCCCCTGACTTTGTCGTGGATACTGTAAGGTACTGTTCAGCGCTACGACCTTGCCTGTTGGCGAAATATTGTAGTATATATATATATATATATATTAACTTTATTAATATTTTTGCATTTATTTTCCCCGATCTTTGACTGATCTGATCATTCCCCACGGAAAATTTTTTTTTCCCGAAATTTATTCCTTAAAGAAAAAAATAAACCCAAAGTATATCTGCGTAAAATGAGTGCGTACATCTCCTATCAAGCAATAACAGTGCCCATTAATTTACGAAGGCAAGTGATCTTCATAAGTTTTCCATAATTTTTGTCTAGAAATTTAAAAGAGGGAGATACTGATTCTGCTACAACCCACCCCCACATCCCTCGAAGAACAGCCGCAACAGTCACAGAACCACCGGTCGCCACACAACCCATGGCTTTCGTTATAGAGAACTGTAGTTATAGAGCCGTACATGTTAATCTATGATTATATAACCACTACTTTTGTATTATGCTGTGATCAAGTTAAGAAACACTCGTCCAAATCATAACAAAAGTAATTGTGACGTAGAGCTAAAAGCAGCGGCACAACGAGTGATACAGGCGAGATTTTCCATGTTGACCATCCAAAACAAGTGGTAGTCGAAGTTTGAATAGGGGGCTAGGGGTGATGGGAGAAAACAACATAAGCGCTCAGTGGCAAAGCAGTGTGGCTTTTGGAAAAGAAATGATTCTTAGTACTCCTGCACCCACCCCAGGGTAGGTCATCGTTAACAAGGGTTTAGCGCGCAGGGACAGGTGTATGGGTTGTGCAAAGGCAGGCGGCACGTGTTCATGACCAGGTACTTCCTGCGCCTGGACCGTGCCAAGAAATGCAAACGAGATACACTGACCTGGTGACGCAGATGGTAACTGGGGTATTTACATGACTGATGCAAGGAGGTAGGGGAATACATGCGCAGCTGCAGAGCGCATGCGTCGACAGAAGCTTGAGACAAAGGATCAGGTGAAGTCTGCATTCCAGACATTAGGAGATTGACGACTGGTTGTGGTAAAAAAGAGAAAAAAAGCAGAATTGGAAGGAGTTTTAAAGAGAGAGACGGAGCCGGCAGGTGAGAGTAAAATATTTGAGACTGGTAGCAAGGGAAGGGGGTGGATGAAAGAGACGAAGCTAAGTAAAGCTATTTAGGGGGGATGGGAATACTACCAAAGTCTGAACAGTTTCAATTTGTCCCAGCGGACTACTTTCTTTGTTTTTCTTTCTCTGTGTATGTGTATGTGTGTGAGAAGTGGGTGGGTGGGTGGGGTATGGGTGGCGAAAAAGAGAAAAAAAATCATTGAAACTTTAAACAAGTTTGTGAAAAAAAGATTATCTCTTGGGAACAGGGTTGTGGGATAATAGAGAAGAAATCTATGAACATCTAAAGTTAAAATGTTAAAACACCTGTGGGGGAAAACGGAAACACCTTTGGTAAGATAAAACATTGGTCTATAGTCATACTCAGTCCCTTGGATGAGAGGAGTAAATATAAGTGTAAAACAGTCCCTTTTGTATAGTCAGAACATGACAGCAATGAAGGGGAGACCACCTGTAAACCTTGAGCAGTCTTGCAGAGAATGTCCCAAGGGAGGTCATAACTACCAACATAGCCTGGGCAGATTAAAATAATCCTCCGCTAGGGACAAAGGCATAGCGCTTACTGCTGTTAACATTTCCCATTAGTGTGAACACTATTTTTTAAGTGCTGCTGAAAAAGAGATTGTGTGTGTGTGTGTGCGTGCGTGCGTGTGTGTGTGTGTGTGTGTGTGTGTGTGTGTGTGTGTGTGTGTGTGTGTGTGTGTGTGTGAGATTGACATCGCAACAGCAACGGCAAATTGCAAGACCTCACAAACGGACCAACTGTTCGTACTGAATGGACTGACCAGAGTAAAGTCAGTATCAATACCAACAGGCACAGCAAAGTACAGATGATCTTCATGAATAAAGTACAGCTCGTGAAAGTAAACCACCACCACCACCACCACTAGCAACAGCATTCCATGGCGCGTACATTTAGAAACTCGTGCATTCACTATAAAAGATATGAGACGATATCCCAGGTTCTGGTCGTGCAGTCCTTGGAGTTTCCACGACAACGGCTGGCAGTACCGACATTCCGTTGGCCCCTCACATCAAGGTTCTCTAACCCAAGCCTTCTGACTTTCTCCCGAGTTTTCGCCCTCTGTTTCAAGCCTTAGTTTCGAAGAAAAGTCCCTCTGCGTTGAAAAAAGCTGAAGACTTGTCAACTGCTGACCAAGAGCTTCGCTTGCGTTGACATTGTGCCGAGAAATGTCTTACAAAGTTCTCGTCTCCTTACTTAAACATCTTGCATTCACTCACACACGAGGGGGGGGGGTGTCGGGTAGTTGCTGACAGACATCGAAAAGCAACCTTTTCAGTCAAAACAGTTATCTTTGCAATCTTCGCTGTAACAGCTTCGTCCTTAGGACTCACCAGTCGATTTGTGACACTGCACTTTGACTGTTGACTGCAATAGGACAAACAAAAAAGAAGGTCTGCGTATGACTATGACTCGCAGAACTTCATAGACGAAAAACTATAATCTCTCACCGCACCGATCATGTTGTAGAAACCCTACTGCAGGAAACAGATTTCATTGGTCATTAGAAAACCCTACAATTTTTAATACAAAATGAAAATATATAGTCATAATTTTGATTTGATTAGTTACAAGGACATTGCAAGAACTATTTCTGCTTTACAGATATCAAGAGGACTAAACGTTTTGTCTTCATGGATATAGCTCAATGGATTAATGAGTATGGCTTGCGCAGACAGATGTTTCATGTACTGTTTGCATATTTAAAATAAAATAAATGAAACCTGATGCTGAAGCCACGTTCGCGAGTGACCACAGGGTCATTGAATCAAGGCCCTTTCAATGTGGACCTCTGGTAAAACATTTCACATTCACTGCGGTCCTCTCTGTGTATTAACTGTCTTGACATCAGATCACTCTGTGAAAAAATAGTATAGCAAAGGAATGTTGGTACGAAAATTTTGAGCAGGTCTTCAGTAATGGTGACATTGATGCTACTGAGTATGATAACTCAGATACAATAGACGATAGGAATACTGACATCACCTGTGATGAGTCTCTTGATGCTGAAATCACTAAAGAAGAGGTTATCCAAGCTTTGTGTGATTTAAAGAACAGGAAAGCACCTGGTACTGATGGATTAATTGTGGAATTTTACAAGTCTGTGCTTTCTGACTCAAGTTTATTCTTGGTAGAACTCTTTAATAAAATCTTTAATACTGGGAAATTTCCTTTGGAATGGACTGAGGCCATCATTCAACCCCTGTATAAGAAAGGTGATCCTAGCAACCCTGACAATTTTAGAGGAATTTCATTGTTAAATATAAATGGTAAATTGTAGAGTTATATATTAAACCAAAGACTTTCTAATTGGATTGAAGAAAACCAGGTTATGGAGGATGTACAAGCTGGTTTTAGAAAAAAAGTACAGTACAATAGATCACATATATACGCTCTCAGCTATGGTTCAAAAACAACTACTACATCACAAAAAGCTTTACGTAGCATTTATAGATTTCAAAAAAGCATTTGATTCTACTGTACGGGAAAAGTTGTGGGAAGTTTTGAATCGAAAGGGAGTCAAAATGCTAAATGCTTTGCAGAGTATGTATAATGTTGTTCAGGCAAAAATTAGGGTAGGCTGCGATGTTACCGATTCCTTCTTCTGCCCTAGAGGATTAAAGCTGGGAGAGACATGTAGCCCTGTCCTCTTCTCCCTTTTTATTGACACGTTAGCAAAGAATATTATTGAGCGTGGTAAACATGGAATACAGCTAAGCCCAGACTTACTACATATTTTAATCCTGCTATTTGCTGATGACGTAGTTCTTACTTCAGGTACCCCACAAGGCCTTCAAACTCAACTAGATATTCTATATAATACTGGCAAGCAGCTAAGCCTGGTTATAAATATGGAGAAATCAAATATTGTTGTGTTTCGCAATGGGGGTTATCTAGCAAAGAGGGAAAAATGGCACATAGGAAGGGAGAAAAATGGCACATAGGAAGGGAGAAGGTAAAAGTTGTAAATATGTACAAATACTTAGAAGTGATTTTTTCAAGACGGTTATCCTTTTCTCATGCTCTTGAGGATGTTGAATGTCGTGCCAAAAAAGGTGTCATTGGTATTCTGCGTTTGTTGTGGGCACATGGTGTGCATTCACCACTAGTTTTCTTTAAACTATTAGATGCACAAATATTACCTATGTTGACATATGGGGCTGAGGTATGGGGATTAGGGGCGGACAAACATTATTGAAAGTGTTCATTTATTTGCTCTAAAGCGTTTTCTAAGGGTCAGTTCTCGCAACCTAATGTTATGATATATGGAGAAACTGGGAGATACCCTGTTAGTATTAATGTGTATGCTCAATGCATCCGCTACTGGCTCCAGATTTTTAGAATGCCAGCAGTCGAATTCCGCACAAAGCATACCATATGTTGTTGAGTATGCATCTGCAAATCATAAGAACGTGGGTGTCTGATGTATTCTTTTTACTGTATAAATATGGTTTTGGGTTTGTGTGGGAAAATCAGGGCGTGGAAGACGTGAAACTGCTTATGAGAGTGTTCAAACAAAGACTTATGGATAATTGGTATCAAGACTGGCATGGAAGGGTTATGAAGGATGCAGCTGTAGATCGCTTTTCATTTTATAGAACTTTTAAATCAGATTTTTCTTTATGTACATATTTGAATGATGTACAACATGTAAAAATCCGCAGTGCTCTAATACGTTTTAGACTCGGGGTTTCATGCCTAAAGCCGCTTCTCTTGCGCTTTGTAACCGTTCCAAGTGATAATCCCAACATCCTGTCTCCCTTTTGTCCAGGTATCATAGAGTCAGAAATATATGTTTTGTTTTTATGTCCAAGATATAGTCCACTAAGAAAGAAATATATACCTAAAAAGTACTACCAATATCTGCCTTTCGTCTATCCCTGCTATTAGCAAACACCAGCAGTTATATAGCTAACAAGGTCGCAACTACATATATGAGGCATTCGAAATACGTAATTATAACTCATATCATTATTAATTGTCTCAATATACTGTGTGTGGAACTTACATGTTCTATATATTGCATTGTTTACATTGTATTATGACTGGATTCCCCCTTGAAATGGGCCGAAGGCCTCTTCAATCAATCAATCAAACTGTCTTGACCATGATATATAGCCCTAGTTGTTAGCTGAACGTTTCATTGAGCAGACAAATCCCCTTTTAGAGTCTTTCGACTTCCTATAAAGATATCTGTGTTGTGATACAAATGGGGTTAGTATTATTTTATATTATGTAATATTATTTTTTACTTGTTAGAATACTCAAGATTTTGATACAGTGAAGTTCGGGTACAGTTTCAGACTTTTTGTCTAAAGATAAACTTCCATGTTTGAGTAGATTGCGGCTTCAGTCTGAGAACACCCGTTAAACCAGTCTCAGTGTTGCCGCAGTTCAGCCACAGCTTTGATGCAAACAAATTTGAGATACAGTCGAGGCGATTAAACTGAAATACATTAGAAGAATCGCATCCTCGATCTGGCTATCAATAGGTGGACAATGTCTTCCGTCCTTGCAACACTGGGTAACCGAACTCCTCCGAATGTCTTAACCACGTGGGCTTGGCTTCACAGCTGAGAAGCAGTTCAGTCAAGTGTGTACTTTGCCCAACATGTCTTGCTGGCAAAGACTTGCAAGTACTGGATGGCTTTCTCTTCATCTGATTCAAAATTCAAAGACTCTTATGGAGGCCAGAAGAATTTCTCTCACTAAAATGATACAAACCCCTACATCCTTAAAATACCATCTGTCTTAGTCTTGAAAAAATGTAAAAAGTGTGCAAACGAAACTGCGCCGACTTTTTATCTCGCTTCACTACACACGCGCCGTGAATGCTGTGCCATTAGCCTCTTTGCCAGATGTTTGCCCTTCAAGGGTGCACGTCCGCGGCACGGAACCAAACGGTTCGTCCATTTATCTGGGCTGCTGTCATTCGTTGGTATTTATGAAAAGTACCATTGTTGTCGCCGGCGAGGAAACACTAACATGCAAACCATCGCTTCCAATAGTTAAAAAATATTCTGTATTGAGAATCACGTGCCTCATTCAGTTGCGGTCAGGAAAGCCAATTAAGGGAAGAGTTGGGACGGAGGTCAGAAAAAAATATATAGAGAGAGAGAGGAAAAGAGAGGAATTCCGACACGCAGACAGAGAGTCTTTGATCTAACGAGTTTGACATAGAGACAGAGAAAGACAAACCACTGATCTTTCTTCCAACAGCATGTTTGACACAGATACAGAGACAGACAGAGACATGGAAAGATGAACGAGAGACGAGAGAAGAACACAGGAAAAGAGATAGATCGACAAATACAAACATATTTAGAGAGACAGAGACAAGAGCGGAGGAATGGAGGCAGCAAAAGGAGGACAAAGAGAATGAAAGATACAACATAGCATCCCCCTTTCTCTCATTGTTATAGTTAGTCACAGTGTAGCTGCTTGGTATATTTAGTAGGAAAGTGACTAACTGGTATATTTAGTAGGAAAGTTTTTTTTTAACTACAAGTGACTAGTTGGTATATTTGGCAGGAAAGTGACTAACTGATATTTTTAGTAGGAAAGTTTTTTCCCTACAAGTGACTGACTGGTATATTTGGTAGGGAAGTTCTTTCAACTACAAGTGACTAACTGGTATATTTAGTAGGAAAGTTTTTTTCACCTACAAGTGACTGACTGGTATAGTTAGAAGGAAAGTGCTGTCACCTACAAGTGACTAGTTGGTATATTTGGTAGGAAAGTTCTTTCATCTATGAGTGACTGACTGTGGGACAAGATGAAGAAGAAAGATAGAAAGGTCTGGAGAAGGAGGAAAGAGGAGACAAAACCCAACGGCCTCCTTCTGTGAATAGCTGCCACATCCACTGACAGACTTGTGTGAACCCCGAAGTGAGATCCTATTCCTTCTCCGCCACGGAGAGAGGTAAGCCTCATACCACCGCGCTACCGCGCGCCCAGCATTGTAATGGACGCCATTTGTCAGATGTATTATTCCTCTGTGTTACTGTAGCTCTTACAGCCACTTGCAAGTGGCCTCCAGACATTCTATCTTTTTTTAATACTTTGTTTTGAAGTTTATTTCCAAACTGGCGTACAATTTTTTTTCTCGATTTTATTCTTTTTTTCTGATTTCCGTGGTCGTGGTGATTCCTTAGTCTGTCAGGTGAGTTTGTCTTGCCCTGTGAAGATGAAAGACACTTTGTGCAGATGGAGGAAACTCTGGAACACCTCTAAGTGTCGGTTAAATATAGAAAGTTAATAAAATTGCAAAGTCGTTTCATTACGAAAAAAGATATATCTTGAGCAAATTTTTTGCGGGCATTGCCAGCATGAAGCTGAAAGCTGCTGGCATGGTCTCTTTGAATGCTTCACAATCAATGTTGTTTAACCAGCCTTACTAAGCATAGAAACTCCGTTGTTGTCTAGTCCCAAAGCCAGGACGAGAAAAGAGGAGGGTTGTGTGGATGACCAGCAGCCCACAATGGAGAAAATTGACGCTACAGAAACTGCGACAAAGAATAACAGCGAGCAATTCTTTGATTCAAGCAGACTGAAAGACTCAGTAGTAAAAGCCCATTTCGTTCCGATATTGACCGACAGCTTCCAGCCCTTGGACAATATATTAGTAGACGATGTCGATGCCCTCTGGGGTCTTGTACAGAAGACATTCCTCAATACCAGTAAAGATGTGCTGGGATACAAAAGGAAGAACTTTTTTCATTAAAGAGAAAGCTCCAGAAACTTAAAATGAAGACATCATTGTGAAACTACCTGCGGTAAGGGTGAACTATCAGTGAGCGGTAACTAAAAAGGAACCAGTCTACTATCAGTACCATGGGAGAGCTTTTATAGAATCCTAATACAGAGAATTAGACGAAGCGGATGAACAGATCAGATCTTCATCTTACACACACCACGCTGGAGCAGTCACTTGAATGGAAATCATCGCTCTACCGAAACTACACTGACTTCCAAAAAGCAATTGATAACATCCACTACTTCTCGCTCTGGACGTTCTAGATGCGTAGGGATTTCTTCCAAAAGTGAGAGACATCCTGAAGGACATGTACGCAGACCGTTAGTGTTGTGCGCGTCATAATATTAATAATAAATGAAGATTTTTACACAATCATAGAGAGAGTGCTCTTAGCGCTTAAAACGGGGAAGAGACATGGACTAAATGGATAGAACACAAGGGATGATCAGCAAAGCGAGTGGTTTCCGTGAGGACGGATATCAGCCTGGAATGTATGGTCTCTACGTTTGATCTCACCCGTTCTCTTCCTCGTTGCTATGTGGGCAGTCCGGTGGCGCAACGGTTAGCGCCTGTCACCAATGCAGAGAAGGTTGGGTGTGCTGGGTTCGGCTCTCGTCTCGGGCATGCTGTTCTTTCTCTGCATGTGGCATCTGTTTACAGGGCTGGCTGCCTTGCCGTGATATATACTTAGTTGCTGGATCGGCGTAAAACACCAATTTCCACCGCTCCCTCCTCGTTGTTTTCGACTGGGTGATGAAAAGAGCCACTGGAGATAAACCAAGACAGTTGGACTAGAAGCGAAACAATTCCTCCACCATGTTTTCGGAATTAACTGGGATAGCGAGTAACGAGCAAAGAATTGTTAGGCCAAACATCACCAACATAGTGAAGGAGTAAACTTAAAAAAACAGTCGCAACAAACAAACATCAAATGATATGACTTAATAATTCATTCTCATTTCTCTATAGACAGAAAAGCCATACTCACTCTTAGGCGCACGTGCGCACACCTGAATATGCACTCCCACGCACTCATACTCACCACCCAAAAACTGTTTGGGCCTGGGAGAATGTTTAGAAGGAAAGTGGGTATGGGATAATCAATAAAGCACAGGAAAGAAAGAAAGAAAGAAAGAAAGAAAGAAAGAAAGAAAGAAAGAAAGAAAGAAAGAAAGAAAGAAAGAAAGAATAAAGTTTGTTTCATGATGAACTAACGAGAGCAATTTGTCACGGCTCTTTTTACGCAGCGGTGAGAAAATTTGCAAACCGTTCAGGACTAGAAGACGGTCGCTTAGAGATGGCATCTTCGAAGAGGAATGTGAAGAATTCGTTCACCCCACCTGACATTCCTGTTCCTTCTCTGTTTATGCTGTTGTAAACCTGCCAACTAAAATGTTGATGACTTAACTGGGCATTTTTGTCTGCCTCGCATTGATGTGTCCGCAATCATAAAATGTAACACCATATCGAAAAATAAATTACAAGCCTATTAAGTATGCATTTCTTTTTTTTTTTGTAATGTTCCCTTCTGTTTTTATTTTCTCAAGGGCACTTACATAAACAGTGAACCGAAGGTTACGGAGGTTATGTTGCTAATCTTATCTCTGCCCGGGTAGGTAGATGACGCCTCTCATGCTCAAAGCTAAAAATTCAAGCAAGGAGTTGGAACGTTCTAGCAGGAAGAAACGGTGCAGAGTGCAACAACAGGTGCACGTATGCTGTGTCGTGATGTGTGCGTGTGTGCGGCTGAGCGTGCAAGCATGACACGTCTCCTTCTTGCGTGACCTCTGCTGAAAACGCCAGAAACAAAGTTTTCAACACGCCAGACCGGTTAACTCTTAAAACCATTCTTAATCAAACAAATATAGGTAAACATTAAACCTTAAGAAGGACTTTTAGGATGACCAGCCTGTAACATTTTGTTTAATTGAACCATTTAAACATGTGGAGAAACTAGTAATTTTCAGTGTGTTTAATTAGTCAGAGATGAAATAAATGTTATGGTTTAGCTTTAGAAGTAAATCCTGTAATTAAAAGGATTTCCCGTGATCATGACGGAGAAGCAGCAACGGTAAACAGGTCTAGCACCACCATATATGTCTCGTTATTTCTGTTATTCCTGTTTCTGTCTCCACATCTTGTCTGTCTACCTGAAATCTCTTCAAAGCAAAAACACACACAATCACTATTTTTTTTATTTCTTGACCACCTCCTGGTACATACGAGGTCTCCAGTGAAGTGTCATGTTATGTTACATATTGTGGATGGTGACGTACGTGTTACTCGAGATGCATTTCCGAACGTTTTCTGTGATTTAGAAACTACTTTGAAGACTAAAACTGAAAGACTGACCATAATGGACCTAGGAAACAATCAAAGAGATGTCAAACTGGCGATAATTATAAAGAGCTACCAGAGTGGGAAAAAAAGTAATAAAAATCTCTGTTTTCGAAACACACGCCTTTAAACATCACAAATTGCAAAGCTAACATTACTTGTACCTATCAAACGAAATAACGTTGTTTGCTGTGATTCTAGGACCGTCTCTTGTAATGAATTAAGGGAGGGTCTGCACTCGTGCTTGACTTCAAAAAGGGTGGTACTGGTAGGTTCGAAGCTTGCCACTGGCTTGTGACTGGATAACTGCCTCCATCCTCCCAGAAGAGGAAGGAGAGGGATGGGCTTTGTTTTCCGTTTCCATTCAACGGCGAACCACTTAAAGGTCTCTCTCCCTGTTGCCACTAGACTATCTTTACCTTACTGAACTCAACTTCCTCTTAGGAGGCGCCAAAATCACTTGGATGGGAGCTGAACGAACCATCACTGGTTGTAAGAAATGTCGCCTATTTTCATTTTGCGTATTTCAGTTCCGCCCCATGGTCAGATGGCGTAAGAAACTACGTTTCAGTTGTTTAATATCTAGTGTCAAATAGTTTTGAATTTTAAATAAACTTTTCTTTGCCGCCTTTAGTGTTAGCGCATTTCTTTCAAGCCAAAGTTCTCGCTCATCTTCTAAAGAACTTTGGCATAGGAAATACTATAGTTACTGCATTTCAAGATTTCCAAAGGACTTCGTTATTTATCACTAAGCTTTTAAAGACAACATTATCTTGCTTTGCACATTTTTCTTTGGGTCTATTTAAAACAAATGGTAAAATCATTTAAGTTAATCAAAATCTGCAATTAACTTTCTTGATTCATTGATCTGTTAAACACTGTTTTGAAACTTAAATGAAGAAAAAAACTAATACACAATATTAGGTCCTGTGCCTTAACTATTTCTTTAAAATAACAATCTACACACATTCTTTTCACAAGAGATACCGCATTCAGCATCAACTATTTTTTGTCTGCATATAAACAGTACTGAAAATATACTGCATAGTATATATTATACTTTGCAAAAAAACTGTGATGAAACTGTTCCAAAGATCTTCTTGGTTGGATCTGGTGCCCTTTAGAATGCAGAACCATTAAATGAGACAAAAAGCAATCCCTACTTAGTTACACGTGTCCGTGATACAGTGTGTAAAATTCCTTGTTCATTACAATGCCCAGGTGCACCGAGGGTGTGATTCTGTTTTCATCCTTCCCTTAAAACATGTCGTTTTGCACTTCTTTGCAACTTAATCGTGTTTTTAGTACCGCCTCTGGTAAAACTTACACACAGTCTAGTATAATCGAAAAGCTGAGCCACAGTCTTTCCTTCTTGGAATTCAAGAAATAAACTATGAATAAACAGGACAATAAAGTCAAGTTTCAGTTAAACCACATTTCGCGTGCTCGCTGAACGTCCAATGAACAATATTGTTATGGTTCTTGGCATAATTTGCGATTTGCGTGGACATGTTTGACAACAAAAAACTAACATTTCTTTCATGGAGAAAACAATCATTTCTTGTAAAATGTCTTGCTTCCGTTTGAGAAAGGGCTTCTGTTTCCACAAGTCTGCTGATGTTATTGCTTGAAACATGCTTTGTTACTCATCTCAGCTCAACGGAAAAGAAAAGAAAAAACCTCACACAAGCAAAGGATATAACTTCAGCCAAACAAACGAGAAAAGTAATGCAAAGGTTCAGAAAAAAGTTAAGAGCAGCTGCCGACAAACAGCAAACATGGCCCATTGGCTGATCGTTAAAAAATATTCCAACAAACAGGAAAACCAGTTTCCTGCGGAAGAGTGCAGCTTTATGTTACAAAGTGGAAGAGGAAAGAAGGAAAGAAAATACATACATTTGACATTTGTGTACTACGTCATGCTGCTGTCCTATGATCAGAATAAACCTTCTCCTCAATCAAAGGCCTCTGACCGTGAGACAAGTATTACATTCATGGCAGTTGGAGTTGGAGGGAGAGACTCTGGCGTGGATCTTTGAACTATAAAACTACCTACTAGCATACGGGTACCTGATTGATCAGTGGAGGTAACCAGGGTATGTCTGGTCCTAAACATGGTAAATCCCTACAGTTTTACTGCTCTCACTTCCAATGGGTTATTGAATTCTTTCCATTTTATTTACAGCGAATTAGCGTTTGTCCGTCCGTCTAGTGTAGTCAACAGCCCCTCCCTTTTCTTTTTCTGTTCAAGCTCATGTGTGTATACGTGTGCGTGTGTCTGCGGTTAAAAACATTTCAGATCCAAACAGTTTGTCCGTTCCCAACCAGAAATAGTTCTGTCCTCTATGGTTCGGTCATGGACTACACGTTAGACTGGCTTACGTTTCCCTGAGGCATGCTTATTCTCATATCTATTTTCTCTAACATGTCGATGGTGGCTCAGAAAAAAAGAAAAGAAAAGAAGAAATCGACCTACATGTTTCCTAATCTTCTGCAGTAAGATCGTTGAGTAAGATAGTTTGTTGAAACCTTCTTTTTCAAAAATATTCTGCACGCACGACTCTTTTTGGTGTTGCAAACCATTTTCCCGTTGGATTTTTAAGATGTCTGCTTTTTTTTAGTGCATATACAGACACAAAACGTCTTCAGTATATCACACCATGTGACATAATAATAATGTAAACATAACGCGCACCATCACGACCAAGATAGATCGCACTCCCTACGCAGACCAGTAATGATAAATGAAAGATAACAGACAGTGGACAGTGAGATACGTATAGACACACTGAACAGCATAAAGATGAGGTACAGTAGCAGAACTTAAACCAATGGATGAAGGGATAAAGGTACTGGACAGCCAACAAGAAGAACGTTGCAATAGTCAGTTAAGAGAGAACAAATGAGCAGATAAACATTTTGATGGTTGAGAAGGACAGAGTATGGCGAATAGAGCCGGTAAATAAACAAAATTCCAAAATTTCTGTCATTTTACAGGCTTTTCTTAACTAAATAAGTATGGATGAACTTTTGATAACATTTAGCAATTAAAGATATTCTAACGCTATAATGTTCTTGATGATGGTGATGATGATAATAATAATAATAATAATAATAATTTATATAGCGCTTTACCCCACCATCAAAGGCAGGCTCAAAGCACTTGACAAAAAAGGTAAAATACATAAAAAATAATGGGCGTTGATCTAAAAAACAATGAGATTACTGTGTGACATCCGTATAGCAGCCACTCATGTTACGTAGGTGAACGCCATCAGCACAGATACAGTCAGTAACCTCGCCATTGCATGAAATCTTCGGTAAGTCAATAAAGTTCTGTTTAAAAGTAGCAAAAAGTTATTATGATGTTTGTATAGAAGATCAACTCTCGAGCTAAAATCGCCAGAAGACTGCTGGTATCGATTTAATCACAAGTTAGTTAGTTAATTGTTGTTTTATGCCAAGTCAGCAACTAAGGCTATCTCATGGCAAAAACAATGTATATGACTATTCAAGGATTGATATAAAGAAATTTTACAAGTCTAGAGATTTCTCTTTTCTTAGTTTTATAAAATAACAGTTTTTTAACACATAAGTTCTATCATATCAGGTGAAACATCTGAATGGACTTTACATATGCCAGGATTGATTTGGAAGAGTGTTTGGTAAAATGGTCAGCGAGAGTCTGTGCTGTAAAATAGTTTTGACGAATTGTATCTAGTTTTGAACAGGGGATGAGGAAATGTTCTATGGTTAGGGGGGCTTTACACCAAGGACAAAGTGGGGAGTTTTCTCCTGCAAGCAAAAATCGGTGAGTGATAGATGAGTGTCCAGCTTTTAGTCTATTTATAACCACTTTTTCTCGTCGGTTTAGAAATTCTTGTGTTATACAGTCTGATAGTTTTGGAAAAATAGCATGAAGTTTGTTGTGCTTCATGGAGTCCCAATGAAGCTGCCAAAGTTGTGTGATATACATTTTAACAGAAGCGTACCAATCTGAGGCAAATGTTGTATGGACCACAAGTGGTTGTTGAAGGGCCTTTTTTGCTGCTTCGTCAGCTTTAGTGTCTCCTGGAATATTTGCATGGCCAGGAACCCAAATAAAGATAATGTCAAAATTGTTATTTTGCAGTAGTGATAAAAGTTCAAAGAGTTGAACCAGTAGTGGGTGATCTAAACGTTGAGAGTGAAGTGCAAGTAGGGATGACAAAGAGTCTGAAATAACTAAGAAGTTTTTCTCTTTAGATGTATGGATATACTGTATTGCAAGTAGAAGGGCTTTTAATTCTGCAGAAAAAATGGAGCTATGACCTTCCAAGCGAGCTGTCAGTGGTGGTGTGGAAATATCCATCGGCACCGCTGCAGCTGCTGCAGTTTCTTTTTCAGTATTTTTGGATCCATCAGTGTATATGTGACAAAAGTCAGGATAGTCTGAGACTATTTCTCTGAAAAGTTGCTGATAGACTATGTCAGGGGTTTCACCCTTTTGTTTGGTTAGAGAGGTCAAAACGAATTTCAGGTGTGGGAAGTAGCCATGGTGGTGTTCTGGTCAGTGCAATTGGTGCTGTTTTTTGGGGGTCCATTCCCAATCTCTGAAGATGGGGGTGAGCTCGTATGGGTAGAGGTTTTTGTTCATGTTAACGTGCCCTATATTTCTCCAGAAACTGAACGGAGAAAGCTGAGTGGAAAGCAGGGTTTTGGGGCAGAGCTCGAAGTTTTGAGACATAGGACAACATTAGTTTTAGTCGGCGTAACTCTAGAGGGGGTTCACCTGCCTCTGCATATAGGCTGTGTATTGAAGTGGTTCTGAAGGCTCCAAGACAAATTCTCAGGCCGTGATGGTGCACAGTGTCTAGCCTTTTTAGGTATGATGTCCTGGCTGATCCATAGACTATGCATCCATAATCCAATTTTGAACGCACTTGGGAACGATACAAACGGAGTAAAGTGATTTGGTCTGCACCCCAGTTTGTGTTACTTATCACTCTCAATATATCTAGAGCCTTCAGACAAGATGCCTGAAGATGACGGATGTGGTTCTGAAAAAAAGGTTACGATCAAAAATAACACCCAAGAAATGGACCTCTTCCACTACCCTGAGTGCTGTTCCATTTACATGAATTGAGGGTTCAGGAAAAGGACCTCTTAGTTTTGTAAAGTGAATGCACACAGATTTTGAGGGAGAAAATTTGAAACCGTTTTCTAATACCCATTTTGAGATGTGGTTTACACATAACTGTAATTGTCTCTCCAGACCTGGTAGAAACTTTCCTCGTATACAAAGTGCAAAATCATCAACATATAGCGAGGCAGCCATATTTTTGGGAATAGACTTCAAGATGCCATCTATTTTAATACAGAACAAAATAGGTGACAGGATACTTCCTTGAGGGACTCCCACCTGCTGTTCATGGGTGTCTGAAAAGGTATTTTGTATCCGGACTCTAAACATACGACATGTTAAAAAGTTTTTGATGAAAATTGATAGTCGGCCTCGAAAGCCTAGAGAAAATAGGTCCAACAAATTTCCTTGCATCCACACTGTGTCATAGGCTCTTTCTAGGTCAAAGAATACTCCTATGACATGTTCTTTTTTAATAAAGGCGTCTCTTATAAACGTTTCAAATCTGACCATTTGATCTGTGGTACTACAGTTTTTTCGAAAACCACACTGAATGCTGGAAAGAAGATTTTGGGACTCTAACACCCAAATCAATCGTGAATTTACCATCCTTTCAAGTAGCTTACAGAAACAATTTGTTAAAGCAATTGGACGGTAACTGTTTGGATCTGAGGGATCTTTTCCTGGTTTTGGTATAGGAACTATTATAGCCTCGTGCCATGCGGAAGGAAGGTTTCCTGTATTCCATATATGGTTGAAAGTCTGCAATAATGTCCTCAAAGATGATTCTGGGAGTTTGGTTATGATTTGGTATGAGATACTGTCTGGTCCTGAGGCCGAGTGGGAGCACTTTGAAAGTGCTTGTTTAAGTTCAGACATAGAGAAATCGGTGTTGTAGGATTCCAAGTTGTCCGATTGAAAGTTACATTTTGTTAATTTTTTGCAAGCGTTCACTTGCTGAAAAGCTGTGGAATATTGAGATGACGAGGAGTTTGTCATTTCAAAAGTGGAGCCCAGTTGGTTTGCAATTTCTCGATGATCAGTGAGTAAATTTTGTTCGGCTCTTAGATGTCCAACCGCTCTATTGCTATTCTTTCCTTTTAGTATTTTGATAGCTGACCATACCAGTCGGGATGGGGTACGATTTGTCAGTGAGGAAACAAAATGTTGCCAACAAAGCCTTCTTTGTTGTTTACAGATGTGACGGGCCTGAGCTCTAAGGCGTTTGAAATTTAGAACATTTTCGGGGGTGGGAGATCGAAAAACTGTTCTCTGTGCCTTTTTCCTATTTTGTATTGCCTTTCGGCAATCCTCATTAAACCAGGGAACTTTGGGGAGCCACCTGTGGTGGCTGTAACGAGGGATACTTTTGTTCATGACCTCCAATAGTGCTAAGGAAAAACTTTCCATTGGATGGTCTGTAGAGGTTGTAGAATCCACAGGTGAGATGAATCGTTCTAAGGGAGACAGCATTGATTCACAGAGTGTTTTAAAAAGGTTCCAATTTGCCCGTGCTAAATTCCAGTGGTGTTCCTGTTTTGCTGTATTAGTTGAGTTAGAAGAAAGGATGATAGGGTAGTGGTCACTTCCACAAAGATCATCTCACATATGCCAGTTGAAGTCAACTGTCAGTGTGGGATCACATACTGAGAGATCTATTGCAGTTGTAGATGCATTATGGGGTCTATAAAAGGTTGGACTACCATCATTCATCACGCTTTAATCACAAAGATTTAATCACAAAGCGGAGGAAAACTGCATGAACATTTTATAGCAACTGACTGACTATGTGATCTTCAAGATCTTCTGAAGAAACCGTTAGGCAGAAAAGACCGGCAGTCAACGGGAAATTATTATTATTAAAGCAGATTTATATAGCGCAATTTTCAACCCCAGAGTCGACTCAACGCGCTTCCCCCCCAAAAAAAAAACAGCTTTAAAACAGATTGACACAGAAATCATGTTCAGACAAAGACCAAACAATTATACAGAGACATTGCAACAAACAAAAATACAAGGTAGAAAAAGAAAATACCGCACACAAGCATGAACATAACATCTAAAGGATAACATTGAGAGTCATGGTGTGGCGGAGTCTACAGCTGTGAGCTAAACCATTCGACGAATGTCAGCAGACATAGTCACAGTGACTGCAACTCAAGACGCCCAGAGCACGCATGCATGTCCACACGACGACGACGACGACGAAGACAAGCAGACAAATGGCCACCCATGTCCGGCGTGCACATAGATTGCTGATAGAGGCACCACCATATGCAAATGTAAGTTCTATAGAAGGACGAATGGGACGAAGAAACACATGAAGCCAGTAGTCGGTAACAGTTTGCTCAACCCAATTGAAAATCTGTAAGCGAGGCTGCAAATAATAATGAAATAATGATGTTGGCTTGTATAGCGCCAAATCGTGGCCTGTGGACAGCTCAAGGCGCTGACGTCAAAATAAGATGACGACAAAATGTGGGTGTGTAGCGGGTCGTCTCCTCCACGTCACAGGGCAGCGTCCACACACAGCAAGAACACAGTCCTCAGCACAAATATCCAACATGTCATACAAGCCGGAATACACTCCACATAACAAATATCCAACATGGCATACAAGCCGGAATACACTCCATAGAACAAATATCAAACATGTCATACACTCCACAGAAAATGCAAAATCCAACAGAAGGCACAAATTTCACTGAAACGCCAGCACACGCTCAAGTTCACTGACGAACAAAAGTCAAGCGGACATGAATCCCACAACCCTGCGCCAGTCATGAAGTCTAAATTCAACAAGATTGTATCAAAGGCCATCATCGACTAGCACATTGTCCAAGCCAGTTGTCTGCACGCATATGTCCAGTTCCTGAAATATTTTCTTCCGCCGTCTGTCCAGTGTCGGGAAATGGCTGTCTATCAAGACCGGGCGGATGGGGTCGGATCGCAACACCTCTTTCATGACCCTGGTGAGAACACCATCCCGCAACAGATGCAGGCTGTTCCAAGTGGACGTCCTCAACATGCAGCAGTCTTGTAGAGGAGTAAGGATGGCGACTTCATCATAATAAGGGTTGCAAAACTCAGAATATGACAGACGATACAAAAAAAAAAAAAACGACAAAAAACGACAGAGCCGTCCCCTCAAGCAAGTTAGGCGAAATCCGAAAGTCGCTAAAGTAAACAAAATTCAAACAGTCCTGCGTAGTAACGACGCAACGAAGAAAGCACCGGGCTGCACAGTGGACACCAAAAACACAACAAACTAATAAAAATACAAAAATTGCGGAGAACCGCCTCCCTCAAGCCTGCTAGGCGAGGGGACGCCACTCCAACATGAACATGATGGTGTCGATTTATAATGCGCAGGTATCCATACAAAAGAATGCTCATTGCGCAGCAAAAACAGGAGAAGAAAAAAAAATAAAACAACAGGAAAGTAAAAAATAATAAAGACAGAAAAATTGTGCTAGGTTGTTTAAGTCTGTATAAATGAGTCTTCAGTCTTTTCTTGCATCTTTGTGTATTTATGGAGATGCCGCACTAAACAGCTGTGTTAGTCTGCCATGGGTTTGACTGATGCTGGAAAAAAGCGCTATACAAATGTATTATTATTATTTTATTAAATATCCGCGACTACCAGAAACTTCTATTGTAAAATATCATCGCCGATGTTTTTTTCCCGTCAGCGATTACGTCAGTCTTGACACTGTGACGTGGACGGAAACGTCTGCTTTCAGTCAAATTTTTTTCCAGTTCTTCAGGCGACTCCCTGGTCATGTGGCGGATAACTTACAAAGGTAGACAAAGTCGTACAAAGAACCTTTCTTGTCAAATATTTTAGTTTAACTGTGCGACATGTAATAGGCTGCTGATCCGTGTTGTTTCCCACATTTATCTTTAAAAGACCAGTGCTAAAATTATTATAAAACAAAATCTAAAATCCATTATAAAAAAACTTAAACTCGGTGTAGTATAATCGTAAAGCTGACGTACATTCTTTCTTTCTTTCACTGCAGGTAATAAAATGTGAATGATAGTAAAATAAATTTTCTAGTTTGACATATTTTCCACTGAATTGATCTTGGTTTGTACATTAACCGAATCAGTGGTCACTCTCATGCGCCCTTCACTTGTTTTATAAACGGCAGACGTTAGTAATTTTAGATCTACCTAAGAAATAACTTGAAAACTAAAGATCAATGATAAGCGTTAAGAGCACTGATCAAATTACGTTCTTTCTCGGGAAAGAAAGAACAATGCAAAGGGAACGCGTGGAGAATAACTTGAAAGTCAATACTTTGTTAACAAAATAATTTATTTTTATTTCAAGAGTAAATTATTGAGAAAATGAACCAACAGAAACCTGTAAAAGCTGAACTTGATACTAGTGTATTGTTTCATTCTTGCAGCCATACTATCATTATTAGAGGGAATACTGCTTGCCATTATAAGCAGTGAAGATCTGTTACCTTGAAAACACTGCAAGAGTGTGTACTTCACCAAACACGTTTACTGAAGTCCCTTCTTAACCGGGAACTGAGTAAAGTAAAGTTTGACAAAGTTGTCAGAAAGTCACAGAAAACCAAGGATTTTGGGGCTAAGTTCTGGCTTGTTTCGCCAAGCTGGCGTTAGCTGCATGAGACCTGTGAATATTCCAGACCCATAAATCAAGTTGACTTCTGTTCATGTAGAATATTTCACATTTTCGAACTATGATCTAGAATCTAGACGATAGATCTTTTATTATTACAAGAATAGTAGACCGGAACCGCAAAACAAAAACAGGACAGAGGCATTGATCTTGGAACTATAAAACTGCATTTTCTGATGACAGTGTCGCCATGATCCTTAACCTGTGCTTGTCATCACCGACTTTGACTTGGAGGCCATAGCTGTGAATGGAAAGGAAACTAGGCAAAGTGGATCTAGAGAAATGCATTCCATAATTGATTTCAAAGAGGTGATCATATCAGACAACCCTCCCGAATGTCCGAGGTCGTGCGAAGTCCAAACTCCCTTGGTATTGAAGTGTAAAGACGCCCACAGTTTGGATGCAGTGCAGCTCGCCATCTGTTTAACGGAGTTGGAAGACATTTTGATTGTGTGGGTATCACAGCTTAGCTTATCAAGCAAGTCGCATGTTAAATATACCCCGTCTCCCTTTCATTTCATTATTATTCATTCATTTTAGTAATCATTTATTAATATTTAACTCTCCAATATATGCGTGCCTTGAACAGAACTTTCATCTCAAATAATATTTCATGTTATAATTCTGTAATGCAGTCCAGGAGTACGACAAATGACGGCCACTTTGTTCACAAAGGTTGTTTTTATGGTTTCAGAGACCTCCAATCTACTCAAGAGATGTGTAATTGTATTTTATTGGACATCGTTCGTGAGACTGCGGACTCCAATGTTGTGACTTTCACATCAGAAAATTGTGGTGTTTATCTCATTACTTCTTGTGGCAAGTACACATTTGTGTCTGTCTAGATAAAGCTTCATTTCGGCGAAAAATATGATTGTACAAAGATAACTTTTGCTGCGCAGTGAGGTCTATTGTTTGTTTGTTTGTTTGAATGAATGAATGATTTTGCAGCTTCCACATCAATTTTCTGTCAAAAGTTTAGATGCTTTCTCATTTTCTGCTTCTGGATTTCTATTTATGGAAAAAATTAAAGTGGGTTGTCGGTCAGGTGTTGCTCAGGGATGAGATTAACATGGGTATTTGATCAGTGATTCATGAAATAAGACAGAAAAGGCATCAAAGGAAGAAACTCAGGCTATAAACGAAGTACAGGCCTGTCTCACAGTAACCCCAGTGTAAGAGGAAGTGTATAGCCGAGTGGTTTTAGCACTTGACCTCCGAGGTCGGATACATTCACACTGGCCGGTTAGATACCCGTGTCGTCCGTCCTCCAACCTTTGAATAAGTACCTAACTCACAAAGGGTAGGGCAATGTAAGAAAGGGAGATGGGATGTGCACCCCCTTCGCAAACAGTTGGCTTAGAAAACAAGTTTGGTCTCTATCACTTTATTCCTCAGGGACCGCAAGGTTCAGAGACAGCCCTTTTCACGATTATGTTTCCTGATGATGATGATGATGATGATGATGATGATGATGATGATGATGATGATGATGATGCTGATGATGATGATGCTGATTATTGAAGATTCCTACTTGCCTCAAGATGTGCTGGAGATGAGCAGTCGCGACGTGATTGCTGGTTTGGTGATAGACCAGCAGGATCCCCACTTTTATCGGATGACAGAGGAGCACCTAGAACGACTGTGGCATCGTGTGAACAGTCTGGAAGAGGGAAAATCTAAGGATGACTATCGCAAAGTCCTTCTGGATGCGACCAAGGTAGGCCCTTAGCTACAGCTTCTGTAAAACTTCAAGTAATAAGCACGAACCTTTGTCAAAGCTTTCTAAACTGTTGTACCCTACGTGTAGCTCATAGCGTAAAATCCTCTAATTTTTAAATCATTTCCGCCTTCCTCTTGCAAAATAAAGCTGCATTTAATAAACGTTTGTCAGAGAGTCGAACGCAAAATGAAAATCATTTACATAGTCATTAAAAAACCATTGTGAACCCCACTAGACCTTTAAGAAGAATGTTGTGCTATCTAATAAACGCCAGTAATTTCAAAACTCAGTAACGAGCGACGACAGCTTTCATAACGACGATGCCATGTTACTCTGGTTGGTAGGGTGAACTGATGTTAGCAGACCAGTTTCAGATGCCCAACTATGACCGCATCCTCCCTTTCATGAAATTCACCAAAGGAATGAAGTCTCCGCTGTTCGAAAATTCTGGCTGGAACGAGTTGCCCAGTGAAGAGATTAATGGCGAAAACAGCGATGAAGGTGAGCTGGAACGTTTATTTATTTTGAAGGTATCCGTTTTGTTGTCGTGGCATAAGACGTAGTTTTGAACATACGACAGTCTTGCGATATTTGGTGTACTTTCTAAACGTCAGTGTCGCTTTAAATAATTTAGTTTTAGGTGACCTTTTGGAACGGGTGACATGGACGGCACTTACCACTACTCCTGAGAGCATTCCTGTTGATGTCAGTAGTCAAACTGAGATTCAGGGCGGGGCTCAACTCCCCGAAGTTATTGAGATTGTTACTGATAACAAGCCCGTGACTCATTCCCCGATACAAGAACCAATACAAATTGTAAGTCAGCCTAACAAAGGAACCACCCAAAGCAAGCCCAGAATACAGATCGTGATCAACCAAGGACGGAAGCCGGACAACATCTCAGTCATGGTAAGAAGAAAGCACGAGCAAGTCTTTCAATGTTAGGCACGTTTACATTTCTGAAATGGCTGGTTCACGTGGCAGTTTGCATGCGGGTGTCTAAACTTTGTGAGCATTGCTAAACTAATAATAACAATAATAATAATAATTGAAGATTTTTATAGCGCATATTCACACTCATAGAGAGCATGGTCTTAGCGCTTAAAACGGGGAAGAGACATGGACTAAATGGATAGAACACGAGGGACGGAAGAATAAACGACAGTACTGACGACAAACAGAAAACAAAGATAGAAAACACAAAAAGGCACCACGTAAAAGGAAATACTTCCAGAAACGGTTCATAGTTGAGACTGGCTGACATTAGAGACGCAGTGATGCTATGGCGATGAAATAACGGTGTGAACAAATATTGCTGATACTGGACTCCGCTGGTACGCGGGGGAAACAGTAAATATGGCTGTCCGGGGCTGCAAACATGGATTTTTATGGATGGTTATCAAATGATTCGACCATTTACCGATTTGACTACGGACAAATCGATTTACCACATCCTGGAGCCAATTGGACAATAGCCAGGAGTCGATTTGAAGACTGGTTACTTGATTAGTTCCTATTCAAATTATTCGTTTTCGGACATGACACGCACAAGTAAATAATGAAAGACGGGTTCTCGAGATTAGAGTTGTTACTATTAATATAGAATGTTCTTTTAAAATCGGGCTGACACGACAAAGACAGAGAGAGAGGAGGGGGGGGGAACGGGTAGAACATTCAAAACTTTTCAGATTTTTGTGAATCAAATTTCATTTGAATTCGGGTTGACTCCCAAAGATAACGGTGTCGCACTGCGCGTCATGCTAATTTCTGAAAAAATGAACTTCAGAGAACTGTGAGTTATATTGATTGGAAACACACACACACACACACACACACACACACACACACACACACACACACACACACACACACACACACACACACACACACGCATGCAAGGAAAGCGACACACAGAAACGATGACGTGTGTTACATTTGAAGTAAAGTTTGAAAATTATTTATTAGAATATCTCAAGTGTAATTAAGTTACTCTCTGGGCTATTTTGTATGCATGACTGGTCGGAGCTCGTACATCGTGTTTGTGAATGAGTAACTATAGACATGGACATATGCGGTCTTTTTCACGTTTCAATACAATCTTTTCATCAATGTTTCTTAGAACATCACGTTCATCGTCTATTCTTGTGAATCCTTTGACGTACATCTGTTCGCCAATTTCTTAGTACCTCTTGATAAAATGCGACTGAAAACTGAACAAAATCTATTCTAAGATGTATTTGGTCGATGTTTACAGCAGACATCACCGACTTACTATGACCCAGACTCGAGCGCCAACCTCCTCGTCATCTTAGGAGCGACTTTCTTTGCACTTGCTGCTCTCATGGCTTGCATCTTTATTTGGGTAAGAGCCCATTAAAGTGCCAGTACCGTGAGCTCAAATATCCACCCAAGCACCTAAAATCTGTCGCCTAAAATGTGCAACAATAGGATTTAAGTCAAGCCATGATTTAAATCCGGCGCAATCTGTGCAGCAATGGACAGAGGTTTTTCTTGCCCTAAAATAGGGACTAAACGAAGGAATCTGTGAAGAAACTTACTGCATGTGAACACTCACAAGTGTGCATGTATATGCTTTAAAAGTTTAAACGTTTTATCTAAAAACAACCCACTCCAATAATAATTATGACTTAAATCCTACGCCTGTACATTGTAGGGTGAACACACCTGCTTGTTTAGGGGTATGGGAGGGGCATCTTAATGCTGAGAGATGAACAGTTCGTCCGCATCCCTATACCCCATCGCACGCCAAAGAAAAAAAAAAGAAAGACTGCTGAAGCAGGGACGTGTATAGTTTGTGGTTGAAGGTTTTGTTCATTCGCAGGTTGCTCTACTTTCCGTGGTTAGTACTTGTACTTTGAAAACACACTTTTCATATTTGTTGAGAGTTATGACACACACTTACTACACGTTAAGCAAATCTAAAGATCTTTTCTTTGATGACAGACGTGCAGTAAATCTAAGCGATATTCAAGAAGAATATCGGAACTGGAGAGTGGAGACCTACGCAGACCGTCAAAAGCTGAGTGAGTGGCGCCTTTCTGTTGATCCTTACACAATAATTTGCTTTTCTGTTTATCATGCCGTGGACGCGGCCCCTAAAAGTAGCGGGATATGCTTTTGCCAGACGTTTTAGGCAGAAAGTATATCTTTTATTTACATTAGACGCGTTTTGAATTAATTGAATGGAGGCAATGTAATTCCACCTTATCTCTAGTTATGTTCTGTGTGTGTGTATGTGTGTGTGTGTGTGTGTGTGTGTGTGTGTGTGTGTGTGTGTGTGTGTGTGTAAGACAAGGACTTGTCCCCTCTAAAAGCTATTTCCCAGAATCTCTTCGTGTTCTTTTTTTTATAAATAAAATGTGTATCTCTTGTGAGATTGTGTCTTCAAATTTCTTTTCTTTAATATGCCTTCACCGGCGCTGTCTATTCCACGCCGCCAGTGTATTTTGAAGATCTGCAGATCACGTGTTCTTGAAATTTCCGTCGCGAATGTACGGTAGGTAGGGGTACAAGGTACATGAAAAAAATCTTTGTTCGATTCAGGCCTTTGAGAGCAAGTGTCTCAGGAAGCTGCTCAGGATCTTGTAGAGGAAATATAACACCAATGACTTTGTACGAAGCATAGTCGTCACACGTAGGACACCAGGAACCCCTACTAGCAGCGGTCAAGATGCCCATGTGACACGGGCCGACACTTTGTCGTACATTGCAGGATGGTCGACGTCGCGGGCTAGTTGCACAACATGTTTCTAAAGCTTAAAGCTGTTCTAAAGAGGCCAACTTGAAACGGTTTTATTTCCAAAATCGCTTCTATGTCCTGTGCTGACGGGGGAAAAAAATCTTGCTTAAACAATTTTATCTTATGTAAAGCAACTTTAGTTCTAAAATTGTGTTGTGCGCTATGTTGCTATAAAAATTATCTACATAGATTATAACTAAAAAGTGTTTAAAATTAGAAATGTGTTGTGCAACTGGCCCCAGAGGAAGAACTGGCTTACGAACGTGAAGGAGTGGACTGGTCATCCTGCCCAGGGCCCACTAACCATCGCCCAAGATAGGCGGGAGTGGTGGACCTTCTCAGCTGCGGTGTCTATCCATGTGCTCCCCCTAACTACTGGTACCAGCCAAGGGATGAATAACTGATGACGATTTAATTAAATCTCTTGCTATGTTGCAGCGAATTTCTTCGCAAGCTTTCGACTTATCGCCAGCGGAAAGCGTACGAAATCACGCATCCTGACACAAAGCTAGAGGAGGAAACCGCAAGGCTACTCGAAGGGTTGTCGGACAGATACCCTGCTTCGTCAGTGAGTTCAGCTCCTTCCGCAAGTTACTGCTGTCACCTCTTACTGATGATGTTGTTTCTTTTTGGTGTTGCTGGGACGACGATATATTCGTCTGTAGCACGGTTACTGTGCGTGCATATTAATGCGGCAATCAAAACAAATGCGGTCACCAGCATCTCCGCTTCAAATGTATTTACATTACATCAATACCTATAACATATCAGCGACTTAAGAGCCAAAGGTGCATCCAAATAACTGGGAGATCGACTTCATAAATGTTGGGTTCCATCTTGTGAAGGCTCCATGTTCGTTACCCGAGTGTCATAAATAAAACAGAATAACAGGGTGTGTTGGTGGGTGGTGGTGGAGGTTGAGGAGCTGTGACCGAACACTATGTAAATGGACGCCGTTTGTCTGACTTAATTTTTAAGGAGCACTCGTCGGACACACACACACACACACACACACACACACACACACACACACACACACACACACACGCACGCACGCACACACGCACACGCACACACACACACACACACACACACACACACTACATTTAATTCACTTGTCTTCTTCTTTTAATCTGTCCTTAAAATTGCTCAAAATATTGGTGGACACATTACTCGACTCGTTACCAGCTTGACCTACTGTGGTCTAGAAAGCTAATTCGACCATTGCGAGTCGAGTCCAGAGACCAGACAACGATTATGTCTAAAGTCGAAAATCCGTGCTTGTAATCTGCATTAATATATTTCTTTTTCGTGAAATGTTTATACGCTCGATCGTCGATGACATCCATACCTAGTTAGATTTTTTTAAAAGGAAAATGTATAAGAGGCAAAGATACAACGACCAATATCTGAAAGCGAATTATTTTCTTCTCTTCATCCCTTTGAAGGACTCAGTGCCGGGCAGGATAGTCACAAGTCGCGTGCAGGGGTACAATGCGGATCAGCAAAGCATGCACGATATGTGGTTAAGACAGAATGCAGCCCAAACAACTTTTTCAAAAATGGTGAGTTTTCTTTATGGGGGATTCACACGTTCTTCCGAGCAGTATTCATAACAATGACGCAGTACAAATAGTCCTCGTAATGATAACATTTCTTGGCCTCGTTACATCTAAAAGTTTATATTTAGTGGGACTTAGAAACGACAGAAAAAAAGAACAAGAAAAATGAACAACGAAACCAAAAAATTCTTTCCAGACTCTATTGAAATCTGTCGAGAGACGGGTGCTCGTTGTTAACACAAATGTACTTGCTAAGACTTGAGGTCTTGCGTCTGTGCGAAACGTGTATAAAGCAGCGAAGTCTGTGAAAAGTGTTTCTCCGGTTGAATCTCGTTGTCCTCGTGGCGCTGGCTTTTTTGTTTATTTTTTACGATCAGACCTTAAACAAGCCCAGAACAATGGCCGAGATACAGGAGCAGGTGCGCATGGGGCTACGGGAAGGGGATCATTCAGAGCCGAAATTAAGCTTAGCTCAGCAGGCAGAACTGTGCATGCCGACCACGAGTAGA
Source organism: Marisa cornuarietis (assembly GCA_004794655.1). Classification (NCBI taxonomy): domain Eukaryota; kingdom Metazoa; phylum Mollusca; class Gastropoda; order Architaenioglossa; family Ampullariidae; genus Marisa; species Marisa cornuarietis. Next base: position 1,456,490 of record SMMW01000135.1, read on the forward strand.
TCCTCCGACTGGCTCAGCGATCACCGCGCAGACGCCATGGTGGCCATCGCGCAGAGTGAGAGAATCACCGAGGCGGAGGTAAAAGCCAAACATTATAGGGAGGACAGTTTCGCTTTGAAAAGACTTTCACAGTTGGGGTAATGCCTTCTGCTTGCATATGCTTCGCATTACATATGCATGCGCGGGTGTGTATCTATGTCTATTAAACGGACTTGACTAATAGTCAGCTTTTGGGAGAATTTGAATTTGGAGGTGTGGGTTATGATGATTAAAGTGGTGGATTAGAGTTTGACTAGGGTTCATTAAAAGGGTTAGAAAGGGTTATACATCAACTGGAGGCCTCGGAGAATTTGCCTTCTTGGATTTTGCGGAGAGGCTGCAAAAGGGGTATTTTAAAGGATTTTTTGCGGAGATCTGGGAGAGAGGTAACTGTCACCTGAGAACCGGAGACGTCATCGTGTGTGTGTGTGTGTGTGTGCGCCTTGAGTGTGTGAGTGTGCGTGTGTGCGAGAGGGAATGAGATCATTAAATTGCAGGAGATTACGAAATACTAATGGTTTATTTTGATAGGCCTTTGGGTTCATAAAAAAGGATTAGCATACACCATATTACAGGGAAAATATGTAATAAACAATAGATGAAAAATATATTTTGCGTAGAGTAGCATTTCTTTTCTTTGTCGCTAAATATGAAAATTTGGCAAGGGTAGACAGTATTCTTCTATTTTTTTGTGATATCAGCATCAGTAGTTTAAAGTTATTCGGTCTAATATAATACATTTTTATATGAAACTTTTTTTTATTATGGACAACTATATAACATGCAACTCATCCTCTTCATCAATGTGACACATGGGACACGTCTTACTTATATTATTGTCAGAATATCTTAAGGCATGTGACATATTGTCTGAAATTCCAAATCAAAGTCGCATCAGTGCATTTCTAGGGAATCTATTACTATCTAAATTAAAATATATCTCCCTGTGTGTATAAAGCCTAAATATGTCAACGCTATTGATGATATATAATATATGATAATTCAATTCTTGCCAAAGACACAATGGATAAAGAAAGTAGTGGCAATAACCTGAATATATAGGTCCTAGTTATTTGAACTTCTTGAACTGGAACAAAGAAGGACCACTGCCAAAGCTAGAAGACGTTGACTTTATCACTTATGTGTCCAAATTTGATTGTGTGCGTCTAACTGAAACATATATAAAGTATTTCCGCTCAAATACCACACAGCATTCAGCAAACCAGGTGTTAGATTATCAGAGCACAAAAGACTATCGGAAGGACTCTTAATCCTGATTAAGAATGAATTAGTGTCTTATGTAGAACATCTTGAAAATAGTTTAGATAACATACTTGCATTTATTCTTAGTAAAGAACTCATTGGAACAGGCAAAGATATGTTATACGTTTGTGCCTATGTGCCCCCCTGAACACTCGGTCTGCTATACCCTAAGAGATAACGAAAACGGCAGCAGTTTAAATTGCAGGAGAGAGCTTTAGAGAGAGATTGCGCATGCCTTGGCCTCAAACACAGTAGCCACACACCTGGTTACATGTTGATATACGTCATACTGAGATCATGTTTATGTGACAGATGCGCAGGGATGGCTCATTGGTACCCCAGGAACCGTCCCTTGACTGGCGATTGCCCAGCCTGACCCCGACCACGCGAGCCGCACCCAACGTCCTCTCATCCCAATCTCAGTATTATTCTGCCAGTACGGGCGATAGTGCTGAGAGAGTTGGTCCGACGGACTCCGACATGGGTGCTAAAGAAACAACTACTGTCGATCAGAGTTCTACGTATCAGTCTCCGGAAGTGGATGCTGTACCCTCTGATCCCTGGCTGGTGGACTCAACCACGGCGTGGGTGGAATACAGCACACGGCCAGAACCGGAGATTCCTCACTCAATAGTGCTGAAGGAGAGGCCGGACATCCCCAAGACCAAGCTCATTTTAGAAGAGCAGGAAATGCTGAGAGAAGACCCGCCAGAAGTATTCTTGAAGGTAAACAGCCAGAGAAGTAATCCAAATGATTGGGATCATGAGTGACATTATAGACTGACCAACTTTTTCTCGTCTGGCGGAAAAATTTGGTTAGAGACTTTGGTTCTGTTGAGTTGTGCGCTGTTATTCTTAACAGTTTTCAAGTTTGACTTAAAAAGGAATTTATTTATAAGCACATAAAAATTGATAATACACAAGAAAGATGAAAGTTTTAATATTTCACTACTACTTCCAGGTCAGATGTCGCAAAAATAACATTGAAAGTAATTTAGGAGGCTGTGCCATGAAGATAAATATATATATATATATATGTACGAACCCAACACTTACTAAAAATAGGAATAAACGGTAGGTAAATTCAGTCTAGGATTAACTATATTCATAGTTTTCAAAAAGCCATCTACTTTGAGGTGTGTATAGCCCTATACTTTTCTCGCTTTTAGTAATGAGTTAGCTTGAAAGATTATGAATAATGTAAGACATGGGGCAACTTTTTCACATGATTTCAAAGAAAAATTTATCCTTTTATTTACAGACGATATTGTATTGATGTCAGAAACTGTAATAGGACTACATTATTAAGTAAACATATTACATAAAGCATCAGTATATGTAAGGCTTAACGTTAATTTAAATAAGAGCGATAGTGTTGTGTTTAGAAAACTGCGATTCTTAGCAGCAAATGAAAGGTGGCTATATGGAAGTATACAAATAAATGTGGTTAATACATACAAGTACTTAGACCTTTATTTCTCCACTAAGCTAAGTTTTTCCCGCGCATCTGAAGACCTAACCGCTAAGGCCAAGAAAGCATAATTTTACATTATTAATACATTATATTAGAAAGGTAATCATTCTGTGGATGTGTTCACTAGATTATTTGATATGCGAATCAGACCAATCTTACGTTACAGAGCAGAAGTCCGGGTCTTAATGAAACTATTTGTCTAGAAATTGAAAAAGTGTATACATACGGTCTGAAAAAATTTCTGGGTGTGGGGACACGAATTCCTGACATGATGATATATGGTGATTTTTGAAGATACCCACTTTTTGTTAATATACATAAGTTGTGTGAGATACTGGTTAAAAAGAACAAATATAGAGCAGCGTAGACTTCCATGTAAAGCCTACAAAATGTTAGATAGGACGATAATGGGAGGCAAAACTGGGTATCTGAGATTAGGCTTATTCTTTTGGGGTATGGTTTCGGACATGTCTGGCTAAATCATGCGGTGGAAGTAGTTAGCAGTTTTATTAAATGTTTTAAACAAAGGATTGTTGATTCTCGCTGCCAAGAATGGAATTATGTCACCAATAGCAGTGACAGATTTAGTCTTTATAAGTCAATTAAGCCTACTTCCCCTCGCAGAGAGAGGTATTTCAGTTTAAATGTTAATATATATATTTGCAATTTCAGACGTTATGTCACATGCACTGCAGGATGCTTGCTCATTGGAATTGATTTTTTTCCAAATAAATTATTATTAAATAATTTGACCTTACAACATTTGATGTATTTTTATTAATTACTATATTTACTGTTAAGTTGACATACGGGATCAAATGATAGCTTGCTTTGTTCAAGACATTTTAAAAACGCATTTACCATTAATACAGAGTTTTGCATTGTTTCTTCTTTTTTTCAGAAACATCGAGGTTCAATTGCATCAAGTGCATTAAGGTCACGATCATCTTCCTTAAGTAGCCCAGAGCATGCAAGTAGTGATCCAGAATCCACTAGCCCGGCAGAAGGGCAGGAACAATCAGCGGGAGCAGACGCCCCGGATAAGAAAGAAAAGAAGGGAGACAAAAAGAAAGATGAGGGGAAGGAGAATAAGAAGGAGAAAGGGGACAAGAAGGACAAAAGTGGTAAAAAAGATGGAGAAGATAAAGGTAAAGGGGATAAGAAAGAAAATGATAAGAAAGAAGACAAGAAGGATAAGAAAGAAGACAAGAAGGATAAGAAAGAAGACAAGAAGGATAAGAAAGGTGGGAAGGATAAAGAAGATAAGAAGGAAAAGGATAAAAAGGGTGGTAAAGGAAATACAAAAGATGGCAAAGGAGACAAAGTGAAGAAAAAGCGTAAATCAAACAAAAATCAGAGCGCCTATAAACTTGAAAACGACAATCAGAGTGCTTTACCAGGTAAACAAGACTTTCAAAGTTTCTTCAAAACTAATAATGAAATCCAGACTAACCTGAAAGCTAAAGGATGTGTCTATACTACTTTAGTAACTGAAGACGAAAGCCAGACTACTAAGGAAAATGAAAATGAAAGCCAGACTTCTTTAGAACCTGATGGTGAATGCCAGACCACTTTAAAAATTAAATATGAAAGCCTTGCTACTTTAGAAACTGAAGATGAAAGCCAAACTACTGTGGAAACTGAAGATGAAACCCAAACTACTGTGGAAACTGAAGCCGAAAGCCAGATTCCTTCAAACACTGAAGGTGAAAACCAAACTACTTTAGAGACCGAAGACCAAGGCCAGACTACTTCCGAGACTGAAGATGAAAGCCAGACTACTTTAGAAACTGAAGACGAAAGCCAGATCACTTCGGAAAGTGAAAGCCAGACTACTTTAGAAACTGAAGATGAAAGCCAGACTACTTTAGAAACTGAAGATGAAAGCCAGACTGTCTTGGAAACGGAAGATGAAAGCCAGAATACTTTGGAAACTGAAGATGAAAGCCAGACTACTTCAGATACTGAAGATACAAGCCAGACTGTCTTGGAAACGGAAGATGAAAGCCAGAATACTTTGGAAACTGAAGATGAAAGCCAGACTACTTCAGATACTGAAGATAAAAGCCAGAATACACTGGAAACTGAAGATGAAAGCCAGACTACTTCAGATACTGAAGATAAAAGACAAAATTCTTTGGAAACTGAAGATGAAAGCCAGACTGCCTTGGAAACTCAAGACGAAAGCCAGTCTAATTTTGAAACGGAAGATGAAAGCCAGACTGCTTTAGAAACTGAAGATGAAGGCCAGACTACTTTAGAGAGTGAAGATGAAAGTCAAACTGTCTTGGAAACGGAAGAGGAAAGCCAGAATACTTTGAAAACTGAAGTCGAAAGCCAGATCACTTTGGAAACGGAAGATGAATATCAGAGTACTCATGAAACTGACTACCACGACCAGAGTACCCATGAGAGTGAAGACCGACCTCAGAGTACCAATGGAAGCGAAGAACAAAGTCAGAGTGTTCTAAAAAGTGACAGCCAAACTCAAAATACATATGAAAGTGAAAACCAGATCCAGAGCACCTATGAAAGCCAATACAAGACTAGCGCCAATGAAACTGAAAACGAAATTCACATTGCCTATAACACAGAAGGTGAAATCCAGAGTACCTATAAAACTTCTGAGGAAACACAGCTTAAAATACACACTGACTTTCAAACTGAAAGCTATACATCCGGGACGACAGGTACGTCAGTATTGTCAGAAGAGACTTTTGATACGTCCATTGTACAGTGCTATTACACAGAGGACAGCCAGCATTATCATCCTCATTTCAAAGGTAAGATAGTAAAGGCGTCATTTTCCAGTCCACCAGGATTGCAGATAGATCGGGAAAAGTGCAAACCCAACTTGTGCTCTAAATCTCTTTCTACAACAAAGTTACGACAGAAAGTAGTTCGTGTTCACGAGCAGGTCACATCTGATTCCTCGCAAAGCTATAAGAAACGACGTCCAAGAATTTCTATGACGAAGGTTGAGGCCAACCACGAGAAGCGATTTGATCTTTTCGACACTAATACATACAGTCAAAGCCAGAAAACAAATAGCAACCTGTCTACCGAAAATGCAGTGTTTGACAGTATCCGAAAGAAAATAACCCAATATATCAAGGTCACGTCTGCATTCAAGCCAACGCCCAAGATGCGGTTGAGGACAGGGACACTGGTAGATACGAACCAAATGTTGTCCAACATGAACACAATGGATAGCCATAAGGCTAACTTCACGGCGACTCCTCGCATTCAGGAACACATTCAACTTCAAGAGAGTGATGTGCATGGAGTTCTTGTCGACGGGCCCCGTGTGAAAGAGGAAATAAAAAAACCAGTCCCCAAGCCTCGCATGTTACTCGTTCCATCGCAGATAAAAGGTGACATTTTGGCTGTAGCTACGAACAGTGTGAATGATGGAAGGATCACCACCAAAGGCGCGGATTTGCAAGAGATGCTTGAAGACGGGAAGAAAGAAGAGGACAGTACCACTCTCACAAGGAAAGCAATAGCTCCTGAAACCCAAGAGCCCACCGCTGATCTTTTCACCTCATCGACCTCTGAAGCTCTCGATTTATCGGTACCCACAGGCAGCTCTTCAGGGAACAAGCTGGTATTGCTACAACTGGCAGATAGAATGAGCCCATTGCAACAGTTGTTGACCACTGAAGACCTTGAAGAAACACAGTCGACGAAAAGCTCGATCCCAAAAGTTTCGGATGACGTGGAGAACTATCCGGACATTTCCAGAATTTGCTGGGTGGCAAGAAGGGAGAACCTGGAGATGCCAGGCACTGTGCCCGCTCCTCCACATCGTCCACAAACCGCTGCGGCAAGTAGAGCCAAGGGTGGCGGGAATGCGGCACCGGTGACCGAGGCACGTAGGACTTTACAGGTGCTTATACCGTTTGATCTTCTTTCTGTCAGCATGTCATATTCATATATAGCACTTCCTTCCTGTCGTGGTCCTTTTATGATAAAGTGCATGCCGAGTTGAATGAATGAATGCAATTGGAATACTTCCTATCATGATCCGATACTTGCTTGCCAGTACCCATACTTTATGCTTGTTAGAATACTTCCCAACATGACCAGGTGTGAATGGATCTTGAACTTAAATGTGTGATTGCAGTTAGAATACCTCGCATAGCTGTTGAGAGGCATATTTTGCACATTAGATACCTAGCCTTGAAGTAGGCCTTAACACATTGCATAAATTCAGGAGTGTGTAGCTATTCAAAACAACAAATGTGAAAAAAACAATGATGATAAAATGTCCTGTAGATTTTCTGGTGATGTAAAGTGTTGAGATTATGAGTTTCAATGTAGTTATGATTTTATTTCTCTCTTTGAATTGGCAGAAAAAAGTGTCCTCTTACTTGTACTCAAGCAGAGACAGCAAATCTAGTCATGGCCATACCTCTAGCACCAGCTCTAGAGACACCTTAAACTCCATGACCAGCGACTCCAGACATGACAGTGAAGCCAACTTGGTTCGCTGTGACTCGTCCTCCACTCTTGAATGCTGTGAAGTAACCTACGATACCCACAGCTGTTCATCGTCTAACAACTCGGATAAGATGGACAGCAAAGTCTTATCCATTCACTTCACTATTTGTCCCACAGTACACCTGTCAGGAGACACTGGGAGAAGCCGTGATGCACAAGGCATAGATGGGAGCTGCATCTCAGATAAAACACAAGCTCCAGCCAAAGTGAACAGAAGCCAGTCCGATGTACACAAGATTGAGACATCAGCCAGAAGAGAGAGAACTGACTTGTCCCAGCAACAGACTTCCTTTCTTGCAGATGACAGCAGTAATGCCATCTGTGCTATGAGCCTGTGGCAGAAGGGTCTGAGCGTTCCACGACAGGTGTTGCATTTTGGTGGCCAAGAGCGAAGAGCTGGTTACAATGATCGCCCGTATCCAGCAGCACTGGACACAAAGAAGTGGGTAGATAGCAGAAGTGTCAACTTTGTTAGCCCAGAGACGAACCAGCAGCAAGACGTCTCACCTGTCTCAGGCCAGATTTTTGTAGGTGGCAAGGAATGGACATCATTAAGTCCCCAGGTATGGAGGACACCACAGGGCAGTCCACACCAGCCTGCAAACCTGTCACCCATTCACCGGGTAAAACTCTGAAATCCTTCATTAAAAAAGTATTGCATATATTTAAAGACTTTACTTGTTAATGTTCCTAGAGAATTCATTGCTGCAAGTAGCCTGCTTTGCTAGCCGCTTTCATTTAATGACATCATTTGTCTCAAAGAGCAACTGATCGGATTACATGGCTAAAAACACATTTATAACCCGTCATGTAGATCAACACCAACTAGATCTTCTGGAAGTTTTTTTCTGCATTCTGAATGACCTTGTTAAGAGCATAGTATTGCAAAGGTATTTATTACTGCATTTTACCATTAGAATTTCCTACCTTAAACACTATATGTTATCAGAAGCTTGTACTGGTACAGAGTTTTGTGTCATTGAATACTTTGGTGTGTACTTCTCAGTTGCTGGAAAAGTGCTGAGAACCTGAGGTTAATCATTAATGTATTTTTTTTAACAGAACCCAGCCAGATCTTATGTTTCCTATATAAGCAGTCATTGGCCTCCAGAAGCACCGCTGACTTTTTCATATTCAGAGTGTGCTGCTGGAGTATCTTCAGATGCAAACTCACCACCACATGATGCACCATCCAGTTTACTGGAGGAAAGCATGGAAAATAAGATGATCCATAACAGCAAGGTATGGTATATAGCTCACTAGATATGCGACCGACGCCCCCTGTGCTTCCCGCTCATGTAAGGCGGGAAGCACAGGGGGCGTCGGTCGCCTGTGCAGTTCGTAGGTGGAGATTTCAAGAGGACTTGTCCCAGATTCTCCCCCCTCCCGCCCTCCAATGAGGAGGTTGCCTCTTCACGGTACAGACTGGATGGTATATACTATATAGGAAGGACAGAACCAGAATAGCGACAGCATATGACATGTGTCTATGTACATTGAAATCTTCTCATTTTCTTAGAGATTAACTCAGTTCATACATCTTCAAACATACATGAGATAGTGTCTGTATCATAAAAGTGAGGACATGCTTGACAAGTTTTCAGTTTTGTGATGGTTGGGGCAGGTCTAGTGTTATTTTTAGGGGTTAAAGGGGAGAGGATGAATGCTAACCATACCAAGGGCCTATGAGAAATATTTGCTCAGATTTGTGGAGAGGCTAGAGAAGTGGTATGGCTTTTTTAAAATTGGGAACATACCCGGTTTGCAAATGTAGTTACATCTATGTGTCAGGTTTGATGGATTAGCAAACATGTGTGTGTGTTTGTTTATGGGTTGGGCAGTAAAAGGAGTGTTCATGTTAGAAATAGAACGAGAGAGTTTCGGATTAATGTAATGGTATCATTAACTGGCAGCATCATTCTAATGTCTTCAAACCTGTTGAAAGACGGAAAAAAATGTTATAGTTATATTCTCTATTCATTTTAAAAGTAATAAAAAAATGCAACAAACGTAGTCTGTGCTGTTGCTTGGTAAACAGCCACATGCTATTTCTTAATTTGCTTCTGTGCATCTGCTTTCAACAAGAGTGCTTAATTTTGAGCTTAGAGTTTGGAGAGCCGCTGCACCTTCTCTGCTGCTGAAGTGAGAATGGCACTTGAGGAGACGGACACTGTGGAAACAGTAAGCTAATTTTTAAAACTAATTTACTTAGACTTTTATTTTTGTTTACAAAAGTTTTGATATAAAAACACTTCTGGATTATCCTTTTATTATTCACTTGTATACACAGTGACACATACCCCTCCCCCCATGTGTGTGCACATATACCCACATAAAGCCTCAACATGGTGCTCCTGAATAACAAACATACTTAGATGCATACATTGAAAATGGATGCAATGTTATGATTACATTCAGAAAAAATCCTATTTTAAAATAAGGGATGAAATAAATAGCAACATTCTTATGCTTGGCAGGATCTGTTTTGCATGACATCCCAATCCTACAGCAGCATTTTAGATGAAGTCACCAGTGAGCTGGAGTTTCAGATGGTCCACAGCAGCACTTTCCCAAATCAGCAAAGAGCTGAGTTTCACTCCTCAGCAGATAGCATTCACAGGAATTGTGCTGGATCTGTTAATACTTCCTCTGACCGTTTTCAAAACTCTCAAGCCATCACATCTGTAAGGATAGAGCCATTTGCTGAAAGCACCTTTGAGTATCTGGATCCACTCAGTTCTTTGCCATGCACTGCTACTGTTCTCCCAAGCACTAGCAGTGACAAGTTTCAATAATCTGCAAGTCGGAAATGAGACTTCTCTGTCAGAAGGCAATTCTCGTAAGTGAAGGTCTGATTTGGATATGGACATTATCTATATCAAATTGTCAGACACCGTTGATCACAGTCAATGACATAACTACATATTTTAAATAAGATGTTCTTGCAAATATTATTTTTACATGGAATGTGTAACTTTCTGCCTACTGTCTGGAAAATTCATTGAATAATACCTGTTTCTAATGAATGCAGTTGGTATTCTAGATCATAGACTTGACCTATCTGTTGATAACTATGCACTAACACTTGCATATAAGAACAACTTATGAATTGGACATAATGAATGTCCCTTGTTATGAGCTGTTGACGAACTGGCCTAGTACTTTAAAGGCCTGGTGTCTGTATAAAGATGGGACTGTGACATGGCTGATGTGATACTGATGTACATGCTTGCAACAACTGGAGGTAGTTCTAGTACCTGTGCTTTTTTGAGGTACTGTTTTATCCCCATCCACCTCTTTGGAATGTGTATGACTTACAGTAACAGAAATACTGATTCATATGGTTTAGAATTTTTTAAAAACTAGTTAAAACCATTTTTATAAATTACACTTTTAGAGATCATTTTTTCACCTGTAGTATATTTTCTATATCTACAAAGAAAAATAAAAGTTTCTTCTAATACCTTTCTTTTTCTTACAACCTTAAATATCAAGAGTACATGCAGTAACAAGACTAGAAACAGGGCTTGCAAGATTGTCATTTATTTCCAATCACAGGTACCACACAAGCAAATATCCAAGGTAAATTATATGTGTGTAGTTGCATTTGTTCATATGGTGCATGCATATTTTTCCACACAAGTGATGGAAACTGTATAGGAATCAGAAATAGGGAGATACTACAACAAGAATCTAACTGCATGTTTGTGTGTGTGTGTGTGTGAGAGAGAGAGGGGGATTGGACTGGCCACCAGATAGGGGACATACTTAAAGAGGCGCCATGATAGGTCCCACTGGTGTGCCTTCACCATTGTTTCGCTTCATCGTGTCCCCCCGCCAATGACTGGCCACAGTTAAGGGACAGAGAGAGAGGGTAAGGAATGTGTACTTTAAAATGAGGAACAGCATACAATATATGCACAAAACATTTAAGACATTAGTCTTCAGATAAAGGTAAAGGGTTCCACAGCCAAGTGGCCACAGGGGTGATGAGCATTAGTTGTTCAGCCTGTCTAGGGCACAGCATGTGGGAGACGGCACCCAAACTTCTCCTTTCGATGCCTTCCCTTTCTCTAAAAAATCATTTATCCATTCCTACTGGGAAACTGTTGGGTGGGCAGGTACAGTTTCTCAAGTTCAAACCAGCAGTGTCTGCTCTACAGTTACCCATGCATGAAAATCTAAGGCCTATGAATCTGAATTACTTTTTAAGAACTGATATGTGACCAGCTGAAGATATATTTCTGTGCTATTCACCTTCTTGTGACAAACATTGGGAGAGCAAATAGCTGGGTAGTTGTGGCACTGGCATCTAAACCTGGTGATGCACACACCAGCCAGTTCGACAAACTTCCTCTTGTATAACCCAGCTGCTAAATGGGTACCTAATTCCTTGAAGCCTTCAGGTAAGACAGCGAGCAAGAAATAGATGGGCACACTCTCACCAAAAGCTGATCCTGAGGAAAAAAGTGTGATCTCTAACACCTCACTCCCCAGTGACCAAAAAAGTTGGGGGACCTTTACCTTTTCTTTTTTTTAATATTCATTGGCACAAATTGAATAAACAAACCATACAGTAACATTACTTTTGCATCTAAATATATATATATATATCTTAAAACACAGGAGGGATACATATATACAATACACATTAAAACACAACAACTGAGCCATTTGTGACTGGTTCTAGCTGTCAATTAAATATTGATAATCTTTCCTAGAAGTAAGTAGGCATCGCACAAGCATGGCAAAATAAGTTCATCTTATACAATTTTATTCCATAATTTTTGTTTTGATTTCTAAGATTATTTTATGACAAAAATAGAAGAATCTTTTTCTAGGCCCCTCAGTTTTCAAATTTATGATTAGTTAGTTTGGAAAGCCACAGGATTGTCTTGTCATCATTCCCCATGGTACCACCACCCTAGCCAAGGAAAAAATGGTCCCCCTGCCTTGTGGGCAATCTTGGGAAAGTTAAAGGCTAAGGGAGTAAACCCTACAGAAAATTGTGACCCTAACATGGCATTAGTGGGTGGAGACCTTCCACAGCAAAAGTATTGGCCAGGGCCCATTGTCTAGTGCCCACAACAAGGCTGATCAATTGGCAGTGGTTCACTTGGAGCGGCAGATGGATGCCACCAAGCATAAAAACCAAGAGACATGACCATGGATATTCAAAGCAATAGAAACTTCTCCTTCAAGGAACCCTGGAGGTTATTCAATGCTTCAGAAGCCAAGAGAACTGGCTTACGAACATGAAGGAGTGGACTGGTCATCTTGTGCAGGACTATGCACTATCGCCCAAGACAGGTGTGAATGGCGGGCCGTACTACCACATCTATCCATGTGCTCCCCGCAACAACCAATACCAGTCAAGATACGACTGACTGACTGACTGATTTGCACATGCATGCACACATGCACACACACAAAATAAAAACTTGAGGAGTTTGATATTACAGAAAATAGGATAAATGAGTTTTGATAGATGTACAAAAGATGATATAAAACATCCATGACTGAAATAATATAACATGAAAAAAAATGATGCCTTCAATACAAAGTTGTAAATAATATACTTTTACAGACCAAATAATAAAAATGTATTCTAAATATATAAAACTGGAATGTTTCAACAGCTCACTAGCTGAGAGAATGTGGAAATAACAGTGTCCATTACAGATACAAGGAGTGCCTAGGACCTGTTCTTTGGAGCTCATCAAAAAGATATGGAAAATGTTGACATATTGCCCCATAAGAGACAAAGAGATTCAGTTACTGCCACTATCTGACACTTTTCATGTACACACATTTGGGCTAGATAATGCTGTGAAGAAGACAAAATATTGAGAAATTTAAAATCTACAGCAATAATCAATCCTCTATAATGGGAAACTAAGTCTCAAAAATAACATAAACTTGTCTTTATTGTGTTAGAATGCTTTCATGTTCTGAACACTGTAAACAAATATGAAGCAATGACTAAAGAAAAGTAAGCAAATCTTTAAAGTATTAATACTTCATTGAGCATGCTTAGGTTATCTCCCATGTCATTCAGCTAAGCTTGCCCAAAGAATTCGCTAATCTGATCTGTTCCTGGCTATAAAGGTACATGCATGAATTTCAGAACATTTCATCATAACTGTTCATGAAACTTGCTGACCAGTGAAATTAACAAAGAAAATAAACCCACCGAGATAAAGTGCAACAGGTTTCATCAAATCATGTAATTTCTTTCACACAAAAACTCCAATCCCTGAAAAAGAAAATCACCAGCAAGAAAAAAGCAGCTGGGTGAGGTAAATAAACAATCCAAAGTTTAAAATTATGCATTATTTAGAATTGTAAAGAATGGTTTTCGCATTTATTATAAAATATTGAAGATGTAATTATTAGCTAAAAACTGTTTGCAGAAATCTAAAGTCTAACAAACATTTAAATATTACACAATCATGCTTAACATGACAAGGTAGGATCAGTATAGTGTGAAAGAAAAAAAAAATCTTTAAAATTGTCATATGTAGATCTAACTCAAATGCTTCCCTTAAATGACAGGAACACTAATAATCAGTCATTAACAGACGTAAAAACACTGACAGCTGGAAGCAAAAATTATAAACATCGCAATACAAATGTTTTCTAACAAAATTGGCTATCAATGGTTTACATCACAGTATTTTAAGGTAACAAGACCAATAGCAAGATTTAAGATGTTGAAAGGGTCTATACAAGAAATTTTAGGTAACAAGCACAATAACAACAATTAAATTTTACCATCAGGTTAAAAAGCTCTGTGTAAATAAAGCAGAACAATGAAGTGAGCTATACAAGCACATACTGTCCTCTCCAGTGCTCCAAATTCACAGAAATATGAGATCAGATATGACTGTAAGAAACAGACAACTTTTAACTCAAAATAGTTGTCTTTTAATTTTTTGGTGTGAAAAAAAAATCCTCCAGAAAAACTTATGACTGAATGAAAGGAAGCACATAAATCTGTAAAAAGTCTATTTCTTCTTAAATACCAGTAGCAATTACTTTCTGAAAGGCCCTGTTTACTTTTCAAGAATATTTCTATTAGGAAAAAAAAGTAGTAGATGAATTCTTCGTTCAATAAACTAAAACAAAAAGGGTGCTGTCAAAACATACAGAAGAAAAGCTGGTGGGACCAGAAGCCATCGACAGAATGGTGACCCTTGAGCAGCAATTTTAATTATGCATACATACTCCATCTCTAAAATACTTTAACCCATTATATTTTAACATCAACAAGCTGATCATAAATTTCTTTATAAATATCTTGATAACAAGTAACGGATGCCTTTATTTCATTTCTTTACAAAAAAAAACTGGAACTTGAGAATGGTCTTGTATAATTTTGTATAATGATGGTCTCATGGTGTTATAAACGTTTGGCATATGTATTAATTATGCATAAGCATTCTGTACACAAGCTTCATCCAGCATTTACCTTTTGGATGTTAAATGATTTCATTATGTACATGGATACATATGGAAAATGTCATTTATCTACAACCCTTTTTGCTGCTTAAGCAATGAGTCCCAACTACAGGTTGGATCACCACACTTATAATGGACACAGCGCCAGGTTTAGTGTTGTTCCTATTTCCTTGTACACGCAAATTCTTCATCCTCAGCCGTTTTTTCATATGCATATTTCCCAGTGAATACTCTTCCAGTTGAGTATTTAGCTTCAAGGAGATTCCAAACATAATGTGCATACACCCAATATATTTTGAGACTACCACTTCCCCTTCTTTCGTTTTTGCTATTGCTCTATATATCAGAAATGCATTGCTTGGAAACCTCTAAAGCAGAGATCAAAGAAAAATCCAGTTAATTATAAGAAACAACAGTAAGCAGCATGTGCCCCATTAGGTAGTAGCATACTCCTTCTAACACCTTATAATGCCAGCAGGGAATTGGGAACAAAAACAGTATTCTGAGGCTGGTGGTTCTCAGAAACCAGTAAACTGAAAAAGGACTTTGCTGGATTCTGTCAGCTCAGTTTGATGCTAGAAATGCACATGACAGCTCACTCATTCAGCCAGCTGGATGTGGTCCTCTTCTGGAGCAGGGACACGACGGTAGTCAGGTTTGGTGACCAAGTAAATGACCAAGATGATGAATGCTATTATGAAGATGCCAAGGAAGTTGACTATGTATGCTTGTGTTGTACGTGCTTTCCATTCGTCAGACCTGTTTTTGGATAGATAGAAACAAGAAAGAAAATTATCTTACGCTTTGACTTGACTTCCTGCCTGCATGACACCTGACCCCACTGCACTCTTCACTTAACTTTTCCCCATGTAACTACTCATTGTAACAAATAGACCTTAAAATTAGTTATTCAATTTCTTCCCTTTGCTGCAGATTTGATTATTGCATTTAACAAATTCCCCCCAGAAGCTCTTAGATTTGACTGCCCACCTACCTTGTCTTCCGTATATTATCAGTGGCATTGACAAAAAAAAGCAGAAAAGAAATAATGAAAAGCATGAATGACATGCTGCATCCCTTACAGTTTCCAAGCAGCTTTTTCAGAAATGCCCATCAGGGCAGTAGCTCCTGCCAAAGCCAGAAGAGTAGAGCCCCAGAACCTGTGGTATGGCATGTAAAATCGCTTTGCTGCCATGCCTACCACCGGGATCAAATAAGCTGTGAACCCCAGAATCCACTGAAATTAGAACCAAAGATAATAAAATTCTGCTCTTAATGTCATTTTTTATATAATATTGGCAAGACATAAATGGGGGGCAAATATTTCTGAGATACTGAAAGAAACGGCCAAGATAAATGTACTGGTTATGGCCTGAGGAAAATTTGCTGAACACTCCCATAAATTAAAATAAAAAAAGATAGCCTGTTTGCAGACATAAAGACATAAAGTTTGCAGTCACAAAGAAGAAATAAAACTCTTAACTTGTTCTGGACCCACCTGCAAGCCAAAGGCAACAACAGTAAACAACCCAACCCAGCTGTGCAGGGTGTACAGGCTAGCAATTCCAGCCAAATTGTGAGAGTCAAAGACTGCTTTGAGTCCTACTGCTGAAAAAATGAGTGCTGCAGCATGCATGCATGCATGGAGAACCTTGATGTAGATCTTCCTGTCATTGCGGAACACTCGATAGGCAAGAATACCTGCATCATACAACAAAGTGAATTAGTAGCTAAGATCAGGTCTTCTTCATTCCACCTGCTGTCCTCATATATATTCTTTAATGTCCCATAGACTAGTGAGAATATGCTTTTGTCTGCACAAAGCAGTTAATTCTGCTCTGCTGCTCATCCAAACATTACACAATTAGCACAAAAATGCTACTTGCTACACACTTTACACAATGCCTACAACCTATACTAAAATAAGTCCTTCACAAAACATATTCATGGGTTGCATATTCCTGCCCTGTATTTATCTCTCTGAAAACAAGAATACTTTATTGCTATTATTTAGTACTTAGAGAGCCATCAAAGTGACTTTTTTAAAATGCCTGAGTTTTGTTCAGTAGCAGACACAAGCTCTCTAACCTCATGTTAAGACTTGTATATGACAAATAAATTGGAAGTGGATTATTTGCTCAGAATTTAATAATAACTAGGAACTGAAATAAACTTAACACATTCATCTGAAAACAATTTCCTCTGGAGGGTTTTTACAAAATATGAGCATTCTTTATTGTCCAAGCTAACAACCACTGTGAAATCAATCAATCAATCAATCAATCAATCAATCAATCAATCAATCTTTATTGTCTGTATAAGGCATAAGTGGCACATGGTACACGGTAAACAAATTACAATATCTACATGCTTTGTTAACCTCATATCAGGAGTCAAGGTTGTTATTGTTTTCCTTTTTTTTTTTTGTGGGTAGGCACGGGAGTGAGGAGCTGCCGGCTTCATTAGACGAGTGCAATATGCATTATTTGCCAGAATTTTAAGTATCTTAAAATCCTGTGCAATCTTTATCATGTTCCAAACAAACATTCTAACAATGAAGGGCTGTTGATGTGGAGCTGTTTGCTAATCTGTTTACCGTAGGTTGCCCTGACAACCTAGCATTATCAGTATGGATGGATGTTCGAAACTACAGTTAGCCCCAGACTAACAAATGTTTGAATTACGAACTTCGGTACATATGAACAAAGTTGTTTTCAAACTAAAAATTAGGATTGTCTTTAAGTTTAATGTTAACACACAAGGATAGTTCGCATGTCCGCTGAGTGGTGGCAACAGGAAGGAGCGTGGGTACGTGCATCCTAAACAATGTATATATATATATATCTCACTGTACCCATGCAGTCTGATTCTAAAGTACATTGTGCGATCCCCAGAAAACTTTGTGATTTTGCGATTGTTTTCAGGCGTTTTTTGCCCATAATAAGCATTCTAACGTCGGATGTTAAGCGCAAAAGCAGTGGCAATGCAGCTGGTGGTGCTAAGAAACGCCAAACCATGCATCACGCTTGAAACAAACATGGACATCATAAGAGTGAAGCGAGATGAGAAGATGGCTGATGTTGCTCGCTCGTACCACATGAATCGCTCTACCATCGGCACCATTCTCAATAACAAGGACAAGATCATGGAACACGTGAAAAATTCAGTGCCTATGCACTCTACCATTATTAGTAAGAAACGTGGAAAAGTGATCGAAAAACTTGAAAAACTTCTGGACATTTGAATGGAGGATATATTGTCATCAGAGGAGGAAGCTGACAAGCCTAATGCTTATTCGAGAGTAGTCTTTAAGATTTTTTGAAAACTTGAAGACAAAATATGGGGAATAATCAGTGGATGTGACCTTTACTGCAAGCTATGGATGGTTTAGCTGCTTCAAGGTATGTAATAACTTCCATAACAAAAAGGTGACTGGAGAGAAGGAAAAGCGCAGATACTGTAATACCATATGAGTGTCCCAACCACACTTCATGAAATCATCAAAGAAGGCAAGTTTTCACTTCAGCAAATATTTATTGTTGACAAAACAGGCCTTTTTTGGAAAAAGATGCCTGACCGAACCTATACATCAGTAAAGAAAAGAATTCAATGTCTGGCTTCAAACATGCAAAGGACAGACTGACGCTACTGGTTGGTGGTAATATCGAGTGAGATATGAAGCTCAAGCCATTGTTTATCATTCTGAAAACCCAAGAGCCCTCAAAAATATAGCTAACGTATCACTTCCTTTTGTGTTGAAGAGTAACCCAAAAGCCTGGGTCACTCTTGCTTTGATTGGTTTTATCACCATTTCATCGCAGAGGTTGAGAGGTACTGCTGGGATAAGAACATTCCCTTTAATATTCTCCTCGTTCTGATAATGCACCCAGTCACCCTCCTTTCTTGGATAATTTTCATCCATATGTGAGGGTAAGTTTCTTGCCAGCCAACACTACCTCCCTGCTCCAGCTGACAGACCAGGGAGTCATTGCAACCTTCAAGAAATAATATCTCCATCGCACATTTCGTCAGGCACTTGTGGCTCTGGGATGACATTGCATGAATTTTGGACTGACCACTTCCACCATGAATGGGGTTTAGAAGAAACTGTGCCCCATGTTTGTCTAGAACAAAATGTAGTTGACAACTTAGTGAGCATCAGCGAGGTTTGACCTTGATTTCGAGGAAGAGGATTTCCATAAATTTGTTGCTGTCTTACAAATGAAAACCTAATGGAACTGTAAAACCAGAGGAAGGAAGAAGAAAAAGATGCATTTCCAGACCAAGATGATAGCACAGGCATTACAGATGACTGAAGACTCTACCGCTCTTGGAAACAAAGGACCCGATTGGAATGTGGAACGGTCAGCAGCTGTCCACAATGTGTTTCCGTGTTACTAGATCATATATGACAATATAAAAAAGGCCATGACCCAAACATTCTTTGAGCGACTCTTTAAGAGGGTGCAAAATGTGATGAGTCTTGTTATGACTCTGAATCAGTGCCATCGATGTCAGGTGTTAGAGCATCCACACCAAAATCTCACCCTCCCTCTGATGTTGACGTCCCATCACCTAGTGATGACCCATCCTTTCCTGTTGTTGATGTACTATCTTCTCTGCTTCCTTCACTTCCAGTCAGTGACTTGTCACCTCGCCACAGTAAGCAAGTCCAAGTACACCAGCTGTGTCACCTTATCAAGGTAAGATTAAAGATCTTATTTTTGTTACTATTATAAACTCTTGTTTATACCTGTAAACAATTGTTTATATCTGTATGTTCGAAAGTCAAGGTGGTTGTACATTTACTGAACTGTAATCACCACACATGTCCATCCCAGTACCGACTTATGAACAAATGCACATATGAACAGCCTCCTGGAACGGAACCTGTTCATAAGTTGGGGACACATTGTATCTCAAACTTGTATGAACGAAAGGTTTATTTAAAACTACAATCTACTGCAGTAGTGCTGTTGATGATTGTGGAAAACAGGTGCCACTAAATCACACTCATTTAGAAAACGTGCATTCTTTCAACAGCAACAAAACAATAGCCTTTTTGACTGTCCAGGTCATGACACATTAGTTTTCTTGATGAAGGACTTAGGACAGGACAACATGAAGCACACCCTTCAAACAGTATTCAACTCCTATCTAGTTCAAAACAAATTTAAAACATGCAGCGGGGAAATTACTATGGAAAGACAGGAAGATGAAACACAAATGACATAAATATACTCTTATAACGGTGACCGGACACTTAATCCCCGACACTTCATCCCCTAGACATTTAATCCCCAGACACTTAATCCTCAAAAATGCCCCCAATGTCATAAATGTTGAAGTTAAGTATTATTTTAATTATCAAACTTATTTTGATGTTTACATGAAAATAATTATTTGAATCTGAATTAAATATTTCATTTACTTCATAATTAAATTTTTCATTTACTTCATAATTAAATTTTTCATTCACTTCATAATTTCTTGAGTTGAAATTTCATTTTGAGGATTAAGTGTCTGGGGATTAAGTGTCTGGGGATTAAATGTCTAGGGGATTAAGTGTCGGGGATTAAGTGTCTGGGGATTAAGTGTCTGGGATTCCTTATAACAACACCTTGTAGAAGTGAATCAAAATTATAATGTCTCACAATAATAATAAATGCAAACTTTGTATAGTGCATACTCACACTCCTAAAGAGCATGCTCTTAGCGCTTAAGAACAAGAACGAGACATGGGAAATGTACGAGGGACAGAAGAACAAACAACACACGAACTACCAAGGAATAAGCAGCAGTCCCGATGATCAATTAAAAATAAATACAGAAAATGCAATGAGGAACCAAGGAACAAGGACTGAGAGTATCGTGATTTTGCAAAAGGAAAACAAACAGGGAAGTTACAATAAGTGGAAAAGGGGGAAAGGATGTAAAATGGAAAGATTGGAACTGGTTTTATGAGTAATGCTTAAGGAAATGGTCGTTTTCGGTGCACACTTAAAAGATTCAATAGTGGGTAGGTCAAGATGAATGACCTCTCACTATGCTTGCCAGCATAAAGATGATCTCATTCCTATTCAAACTGAATATACTGATCCCTTAGAGCTTGAGAAAGACTCTTTTTAACCCTCTGTGCCTCCCTGTGGTAGCATGTACAGTCCTTTTATTCTTATTTAGAATAATACATAGCGTAAAGTTTGGCTCTGACATAAACTGGTCCATGACAATGATCTTCAAAATAATGTTAGGTGCAATAAAACACATGCAACAAAAGACTAATGTGGATAATAATGATACATGAAATTTGTGTCTCCAGCTGCCATTATTTCTCAGTGTGAAGGCTCTATAGCCTTGGGGTTAGTGTGCTTGGCTTTGGAGCAGCAGAAGGAAAGTTTGCTTGCCCTAGAAAATTGAATTTGTTTCTCAAACCAGCAGTAAGGGGTACCTGATTTATTAGAGACTATAAATGTTACAAGAAGGTTATGTTGTTCCTAAGACAGGATAAATCACTTACAGACTGCTGCACAGACAATCAGTTAGCTATGGAACCTTATCAGTTTTATACATCAGTTGAAAAATTATATTAGCTTTCAGTTGTCTTCAAATGTTTCTTTAGAAATGCAGACTTACCATCAGCATATAGGAAGATCATACCAATGACCATAAACAGAGGGTGGTAGTTGAACTCAAGGTCAGGGTTAGACTGCCAAGCAAACCCATTCTGAAAGTGACCCATCCACACAGCAACCAAAACAACAGCCATTACTCCAAAAAGCTGGGCCAGAAGAACCAGCCAGGTGAAGTACCGCAGGTCAGCAGGGTTGGCTTCTCCATCAAAATACATCTTTTTCCTAAAAGTAAGCATTATTTCATTACTTTCCCTGGCCCAACATGAAACCTTACTCCAAGAACAAATAAAATGTGTCATCAGTATAATTATAAACTGGTTATATAACTGCTACAGTTATTTACAGAAATGCTACAGAGCACAAAAATCTGCTCACATCAACTATGCATTGCATTTCTGTAAATAAACTGTGAAAACTTGTAACATGTTGAAATATTTTTTTTTCAAGCTTTTTGTAAAATATTTAACAAAAATGAACGAAATAGACTGAAACAAAATCAATTGATCTGAAGAAAGAAAATATTCTTTTAAAGTATGTTAAGTAAACATCAAGTCAATCACAAATAATCAAATGTGAATTTCTACAGTCAGTGTGAGAACATCAGCTGTCATTGCCATGGTTCTCTCTCTCTTTTCCCCCCCTTCCCCACATCTAAATATGTGATGCTTGCCTGTTTAGCAGCAATGACCAAAATCAAACTTTACTGATCTACTTCAGTAAGCTATTACTTGTAGCTGTACCAGTAACAACTTCTCTGGTCAAATGCACAAGACATAGTACAAAAATCACCATATAGAGGCAATGGGATGTTATTTTTGGCAACTGTCTTCTTCAGTGAAATACCCACAGAGACTATAGCAAACATAAAAAAGCAATATGGAGCAGGAAAGTAGAATATCCCCTTAAACACATTAAGAGAAGGAAAAACTTTGATGACACAGATTTTTTTCCATTAAGTATGATATTTATTTCATAATGTTTCAACATTATTCTTGAAATTTTGAAGTTTTGCAAATAAAATCATAGAAATTTATACATAGTTCTAGTTGTACATGATTAATCAATTATGAAGGCACATGAAGTCGTGGATGACCAGCGACATGCTAAAAAATAAATGACAGAAGATGGAAAAATGTAGAGTCAGTCATAAAAATAAAATCTACTGAATTGTCATATGGGAGGCAGGTGCTAGCATGTAGACAAAACACACACATTGAAACTGAAGAAGGCTAGACAAAAACAGTTACTGTTAACATACAGCCACATACCTGAAAAATGCTCATCTAGAACTATTTTCTTCTTAAGGAATTAGATTCTTGTTCCCTAGTTTCAATGATCCTTAAATATGCTGCATAGGTATGTAGGTAAATAGGGACTTTTTAAGTTTAAGCCCTGTCTAATCATTTTTTTTAAATGTTCACTGGTCTGCTCTGAAAGGCTCAAGACAGTTACTCACTAAAACTTTACCAACAGTTCTTTAATACTTTAGCCTAAGAGTTTTCTGAATTTGTTGAAGTTAGGACTGATCTTAATGTATGAAACTTTCTGGTTTCTGTGTGCTCCCCTGTATCCTTTGCAACCGTTCATGTCAGAAACCACTACTCCAGTTTAAAACATGTCTTGCTATACTATAAGAATTCATTTTCACTAATACTATTAGTAACAGATGTTCATGCAGAATGAAACTAAATATTTGCTTGGCTTCTGGAACTAGAAGTAAGTCACTAATGGCAATCATTTGAGTTAAATCCTGCAGCTGAGTGACATAAGATCTGCTTTTGTGAAATCCATGCTAACACTCAGAATACTATTGTTTGAATGCATGTTTTCATTAATATGTCTGTATTAAACACTCCAACATCTTGCAAGTTGCATGCCACTTTATTAATTAAACTCATTTAGTGATGATTACTGTGATCACTCATTTATTTCCTTTTTTCAAGATGGCCCTAATAATTGCTTCCTTTCAGTCCCCTGGTATGTTTCCATCATGCGTTGATTTTTTTAACAGCATGCATAGTGGAATAGATCGTTTTTTTGAGAAGTTTCTTTAAAATTCTGGTGGGAGAGATCCAGTCTGGACTTTGTGCCTCAGCTGCATTTCTATTCTTTAATTTGACGGCAACGATAGCTGAAGTTAACTTCATTTAGCAAGAAATATGCTGCCAGCTTGCACGCAACATATAAAACCTGTATGTTGATGCTGTTTTCCTTTTTTCCTCACGTAAATACTTTGGAGTTTAAAATATTTTTCTGAATCGTCCCATGTATTTGCTTTCTCCTTTCACTGTTCCTGGTACAGTACCATCATCATTCCTAAACAACGCCTAATGACGCTTAATAAAAGAAGAAGTATCGAAATCTGAATATCTTACTTTCTGTCAACAACTAATTTTGGTCTCACACTCGCACCATAACAGATGCCAGATGGCAGTTTCAACGCCGAAACGGAGAGAAACAAGATCATATACTCAAAGAAAAATTCTCGGGTTTAGAAAAAATGAATTCTGCTTTCGCTGTCAGCTTTTAATAAAAATTCAACCTTACCCTGACGGTAATAGCAGCGTACACAAATCTACCAGATGGTTTTCCCTAGAAACACTCTCGAGAAACCCTGTATAAATTATTCCTTATAGTAAGGGGGACCACTGTCATGTGTATTATTTTGCAACAGTTAGGTCCCTTCATGAAGAGAGTGAGTGGTTGAGAGCATGGAGTTAAAATAATTGTAATACATCTAATACATCAATTGTAATACAATACATCTTCTCAAAAGAAGGAAATGATCTTCCTTAACGCTGTCCAGAGTCTGATAAAGGGTATGATCGAGGAAAAATGTGAAACTGGCCGCCTGAGAAGTTCACCCAACACTAGAACATTGTCACACTGTAGAGAGAGAGAGAGATGATGGCTTCTAGTCAATACGCATGGCTCTGCTTAAAATAGGCAGCTGAGCATTTCTAATTATAACTCTTTTAATAATATTTGACGTTAATAGCTACTTGTTTCATCGCCTTTTTGGGCTTGGGACGAATTGACTTTTCTGTCTTGGGACGAATTGGACCATGCGTGGGACGAATTGACTTTCGGTGTGGGGCGAATTGGTAGGGACGAATTGGTCTTGGGGCGAATCGACCTGCCCCCGAGAGGAGGAGGAGAGGATTACAGTCACAGGGGGTGGTTTCAATGACGTAACTTGACAGGTTCAACTTCTCGCGTTCACTAGACTCTATGACAATTGTCATACTAATCCACGCAGGAAACGAGTAAATGACTTAGTAGACGATTTGACAGTTTTTACTATCGTTTGTGACTCTATGCCATCCCAGCCTTGGTTTTCCACCTTGATTTATGCAAATGTTGCATGGTTTTATGCAGAGAATCTGTTCCACTGTTTAAAGTAGTTAGGAAAACGTCTAAAGCACGTGGAATGATAGATATTCCTATTATGCAGTCGTGATCTTAGATTAGCAACTTCCCCTGGGTAATTATATTCCTTGGGGAAATAAAAGCTGAGGTCAAGCAAAATGCACATAACATTAGTTTCTAATTACATTTACTTGCAGGTGAAGACTTTAAACACAGTGCCAGTCTAATAAAATTTGGATTTCATCTTGCTGAATTGCCAAGAAAATACAAATGAAATATGTCAAGTTAAACACTGGAGCAACCATGCCTTTGCTTGGATGTACGGTGCTTTGCAACTAAAATTTTAAGTAGAAGGTTCAAAGAATGCAAATGGTTTATGATCATTATTTTTAAAATTCATTTCACATCTTGCTTTAAAAAAAATATAATTGAGACAACTTGTACATCATTTTCTTTTCTTTACTTAAATTTTTGGAAATAATTATTCAAAGAGTGAAAAGTGGGTAATATTATCATTGGTGCTCTGTAATTAGGTTTTAGAAATTTATTGTCATATATATATATATATAAGTTCTATTAATTCACTTTTTGTTTTCAGTCACTGAGATGTAGAATTTTTGAATTGAATGTTTACACATGATACTTTGTGTTTATGTGCACGTTAATATATTCAAGATCTAATGTGTAAGAATATGGTAGATTGTTAATGTAAAACATACAAATGTAAAGCATTTAGAATAAGATTTCATCTACAGTTTAGTGAAAGAACCTTTATTTATAGATTTAGCCATCATTAGTTATAATTTTCCCTTGCTTTATCCTGAAGTTATTTATAACATGAATGCATAAAATCCTTACAGTGGGTACCTTTAAGATTCGAGGACCAGATATTGTTCATGATGTCTTGAAGACTGCAATTGAGGCTGGATACAGATCTTTTGGTGAGATTGGGTGGAAGCTGTATGTTGTAGAAATAAGGTGCAAAAAGGCTATTTAATTGATTAGAGCTTTATATGCATAAGCATTTAGGATATGCTAGAGTATACTTGACCCTTTGATCTTGTTAAAATCTAAACTTTCAGTGAATTCCGTATGTGTTAGTGTTGTGGCTTTGAGATGAAGGTAAAATGGTTTCAGAGTAAAAGAGCATTAAGAATTAAAGGGTTTAGATAAAATGGTTGATGAGTACCCTATTTGTTACAACATATTTTCTTTGCCATGTGAATACATGACTGCACCTATATCTGTGAATAATTGCCAGAAGGGATACACTTCTATGTTTCCATCTAAAGATACTGCATCTGTTTACAAGAATGAGGAGGATATTGGCAGAAGCTTGCAGATATTGCTTCCTGAGCATGGATTGACTAGAGAGGACATATTTCTTACAAGCAAATTAGGTTGGTAATACCAGATAATGCAGATGATATCTGACAGACCAAATAAATAATAGTGTGTCTATGCTGCAACAAATTTGAAAATATAGATCCTATATTTAAAAGCAGAGCACGACAAAAAACACAAAATCCCATCTGCATGCCATCCTTAAAGATGGATTACCATGGCGAAGAAAAACCTAAAAAATCAAAATGCACAATTTGACATCCTGAAAAAGTTAAGCTTTTATGATGATGATATTAACATCATGCAAACTTTTTGTGTGTTGATGAAGATGCAGTGTATCTACAAATTGCACTTCCTTGTCAAGTCCCCAGCTCTCCTTGTAGGGAGTAGATCTGACTGATTTTATACATGTAATCTTGAAAAAGAGCAGAGTCCAGAACATTTGTATAAACTGTTAAAATGTTGGCTTTCTGGTTTTGTATTTAGTAGGAAAAGGACATAGCATTAAATAAATATCAAAAATATAAATGAGAAATGATTCAAGCGACAAATCATTTTAGTATTCTGAGTAAAATATGATGTCATCATGTCACTTTATTTGCAAAATCAGAACACATTATGATTGATAAAATAGCCACATTAATATGCTTAGAATCTACATGCATATGTTTGCATAACTGCAGCAAAACCATTATCTCTTCACAAACTATATATTTCAGCCCCAGGTGATCAAGGATCTGGTTTTTGCAGAGAAGCCTGCTTGAAATCCATTGCTCGTCTTCAGTGTTCTTACCTTGACTTATTTCTCATCCATTGGCCTGGAACACGGAAACTACGTCCAGAAGATTCTCGTAACAAGCAGAACCGCCTCAACAGCTACAGAGACATGGAACAGCTATTGAGAGAAGGTAAAATTTGGCAACAAGCACTTTAAGCAATACTAATTTTAATAAGGTTTTTTGGGTGGACTGAAATAGTGTAATCCACCTATTAAAAGGAGAAACGAGGTTTAGCTTGAAATTTTTTTGTCTGTCAAACATTTTCCTTTAATAATTTCTGCAGTGTTTTCACAACGCATAAAGTGTATTTTCAATGTGATGAGATAGGGGCATCATTTGTGTGCATACATGTGGTCAAACACAAAATGACAACAGGTCACAGCTCCTTCCTTCATATACTTTCATCAGTATAAACTGCATATTTTCTCACTAGGTACGGTAAAGGCGATTGGAGTTTCAAACTTTACTCGAAACCATCTTGAAGAGCTGCTAGCAGAAGTCTCTGTTGTGCCAGCTATACTTCAGGTAAAACAGAACAGCTACTCATCATTATCATCATCATGATGCATTTTGGGTTTTCTAAAGCAGTTTAAAATCTTATTATGCATGATGAAAAATCCACCCTGGTCTTTTTGTTTTGCTCCGTTATACAAAAAAATGGTTGTTTTATTTATCTCTAAAACAAAAGTACTGCTCGTCGTGCTGACTAGTAGATACATATTCTCATACTTTTCACATCTTAACG
Source organism: Marisa cornuarietis (assembly GCA_004794655.1). NCBI lineage: Eukaryota > Metazoa > Mollusca > Gastropoda > Architaenioglossa > Ampullariidae > Marisa > Marisa cornuarietis. Next base: position 1,484,099 of record SMMW01000135.1, read on the forward strand.
CAGTATGCATGTGGTGCAGGAGGAAAGCAAGCTCAAAATACACATTCTTTCTTATTGTAACTGTCTATATTAGAACTTTAGGCATCCGCATGATTGTTCCTTAAAACATCAACTTAGTCTGAGGTGATAGGCAAGCTTTTCAGTCTTTTATGACTGAAAGATACCCATTCATTTCTTCTCGTTCATTTTTTATGAGAGTTAATGGTACATTAGTTGATGAGATAATACTTCTCAACAATACTACATAAAATGATTGGCTGTGTGTCAAAGTAATTTTTTTAATGTTAGAAAACTATGACCTATTCAAAAATTTGATGTGATATATTGACTGCAAGAGGCCTGTATATGTTACCTATGCTTAAAGAAACAACAGGGATGTGGTCATTTTCCAGTTACAGAAGCAAAACTTTGTCTAGTCTGTGTTCATGTAGCTCATTCTGTAAAAAGTCACAATCTTTCACTTTAAAATGTGTGTAAAATGTCAAATTTCATTTTTTGCATAAAAAAAAGATCAGTGGCACATTGCTAACATCCGTTCATGTCCTGGGTTGAAATTAATGTTGAGCCTGTGTCCTATTTACAGGCTGGCTAAGCCATTAACCAGTCTTGTATACAGTAATGCCTGAACCCGTCATGATAATAATAGATCCAGCAGGCCCCAGTTGTTAGTCTTTTATTATATATGTAATTTTCTAATTTCATTACCAGCTGACATAGCTTTTGTGGAGTCCAGATCAGGGGCCCACTGAGTCTGTTGCTTCCATAGACTGCATGCATTGCTGTGGAGTACCGGCTTGATGTGAATTCATTACATTACTCATCAGACATTATTTTTACGCATTATTGTTTAGACTGCTAAGGTTAACCTTTGTTGGCGTTTGTCTTTATTTAGAATGAGTTTCACCCACATCTTCTTCAGAAGGAGCTTTTAGAATGGTGCAAGCTAAAGGGCATCCATTTTCAGGCATACTCATCTTTGGGAACATCAGATTCCCGCAAGGTGAGGAGTATTGTCTGTTTCAGTACACCACAAAAAATATTTAGTTGATTATTGTCACATTGTAGGATTGTGAACCACATTTATTGAAAATAAGAACTAAGCTTTTTTTTTTGTTTGTATATTATTTTTAGCAACGGTGGTATGTCATGTCACATGCACACACAAATACACCAATACAGAGAGAAGTGGGATTGATGACTTTTTACAAAAGTAACTAATGCAGTTATAAAGTTTGAATTGTTTCATGGATGTTTGTAGCTGCTTTCTGACCCAGTAGTGCTAGAGGTTGCAGCAGCCACGAGTCAAACTCCAGCCCAAGTGTTGTTGAGGTGGGCTGTTCAGCAAGATGTAGGTAAGAGCAGAGAATGTTTTTCTCTATCAGTTGTCTATGGTCTTCAGGATGCCTATCTCTTGAGTTTCGATTTCCACAGAAACCTCCAATTTTCAGTTACATTTTTGTGTACTATATACTGTTGTTTTCTTTTGTCCCCACGTCTCTTCCCCATTTTAAGCGCTAAGAGCATGCTCTCTATGAGTGTGAATATGCGCTATAAAAATCTTCACTATTATTATTACTAGATGATATAAGAAATTGTGCTACTTTTAATATTGCCAAATTAACAAAGTCTAAATGATGTTCCTTGATAATAAACGGTGCGTGAAAGAGTTGTGCCTATGTTGCAGGTGTGTTGCCAAAGTCCACCAATCCTAAGCATCTCAGAGAGAACTGCGACATCTTTTCTTTTAAACTTTCTTCAGATGACATGCTTAGATTGTCGAGTATACATTCAGGGACACACTACTGCTGGAACCCAGAACTTGTAGCATAACTGATCTTTTGTAAAGTTGATATAAGAATGATTGTGTGTGTGGTCTGTATGCATATTTATGCATCTGATGACATGCCTCCATTTCCTTGTCCATCCCAATCCCTTCAGGTTGTCTCTTACTTGCTCAGAAGTCACCTTCTTCTTGAGCTGTTACAATTTCAAACTGAAAAATGAAGGGTCTTCCAGGTTTACATGGTTCAAGAAAGTTGAACAGTTGATGAGCAAGTCTTGCTTTCTGCAACATTTTCCTCTGTATCTTCACCTTCATAAAAAAATTGTTGGAAAAAGCCTGTTTGATCCCATTTCCATTCATCTGAACCTTTTATTGCACACAGTTTTTGGAATATCAGATAGAAGTCTTTTCCGACTTTTCATCCATCCACAGTCATCAACCATATACTTTGACTCATCACTGTTGATAATACTAGGCTGCAGACCTTAATTTCTTTCAACAAATGAAAACGCCACTATACGTGGGGGGGAGGGCATTTTATTAAAAAAAAGTTTTAGGCCAGTCAAGTGATTTATCATAGAAATCTCCTGTGTATTATCCATTACAAAAATGCTGGAAATGTTGATTCAGTGGAATTCAATAAACAGAAAAAAACTTTTATTAGTGAAGCCCACAAATAACTTGCAGACACAAATTCATATATTAGTATTAACAAAATATCTGCAAATGAAGCAAATTGTCTGTTAACAAAGCTGTAAATTATTTGGGAGAGCTGTTACAGTGAAAACTAAACTGTTGGAACACACATTTACAGTTGACATACAGTTTTTCAAACAGATTCATCATAAACCATAGACTGAGGGATTTAAGTTTTTTCCCCCAACCAAATACATCCACAAGATGCTGCTCTCATGCCTAGTTTCACATGAGACAAAGCTTCTATTGAAGCCAACTTGGTGCTCTGTACCACTGAGAAGATCTCAGATATGTAACCCCTATAACAGTACAAAGTTTCCATGTTCTGAGAGGATAGAACAGTGTGAAAAACTGGCTTATCTCCTCAAACTGCTACTTTTAAAACCCCTGCCAGAACAAAGCTTTTCGTATGACCATGCAGCGTCCCAAACAAAATGGAGGGAAACACAAGACCCAAATCTGATAGAACTATTCTAATAATGGCGACAAAAACGTAATATGATGTAATAAACCTTTTCTCCCTTTCATCTGTACATCACCGTGTACATCAAGACGTTTTCAGGCATGCTCACCTTTTCACCAAATGTTTGTACAAGTGTTTTCCAAGAGTGTGGCTATTTATACAGACTGGCAAAGCAAAGGACAATAACAATTACAGTTACTCGGGTCAGAATGCCACTAATTTATGTATGTCATTCGGCAGCTGAAAAATACGTTCCCTTTCCACTTATTGCTACTTTCCTACGTGTCTTGCTCTGCAGAACCACCATATTCTCAGTTCCTGTTACTTGGTTCCTCTTTGCGTTTTCTATGTCTGGTATTTGTCATCAGTACTGTTGTTTATTCTTCTGTCTCTTATATGCTGTCCATGTCTCATTCTTCTCATGGTTCTTACGAGCGTAAGCACTATATAAATCTTTCATTATCAATTTTATTATGATTTCCCATTTTATATCTTCGTATTGTACTTCTTTGTGAAGAACATCGAGCTCAACGCTAATTGAGGAAATGCATTATATAAGTACGCTAGTAATAATACCTTCTAAGCAAACTGTTTCTGTGGTGTTACTATATATAAGAGAACTTGATAAGTCTGTGTAAATTGCAATCTAATAATCAGTTATATAACTGTCAAGGACAAGCAATGTAATTTTTTATGTGTAAATACAAGTAAATGCCTATAACTGTATAATCTCTTTTTCAAAATAAGTTATTTTTTTTAGTGATTTGTCTCATCTATCTGATATAATATCCTAAACACTTTTGAAGCTGTATATATATATATTGATAAATCACAATTCACATCACTGACACTAGAGAGGTGAGATTATGATTGTGGATTACTGATCTATGATAGCCCACTGATGCTAAAGCCCTCAGAATTATGCAGCAAATCTGCCTGGGTGAAGTGTGTTAATGGAGCACGGAACATAATTTGTACAATGTTAGTCTTGTAATCTTTCAGTCAGGGAAATGAAGACAACAGTTAGCAACCAGTTTTTTCATGTGAAAGTGGTGCTCATCTCCCTTCCCTCACTGCCTTCCTTTCCCCTGCCCTCTCATTGGTTACAAACTTATTTAACAGCTGAATCAAATGGGGAAAGTATTAGGACAGCAAATCAACTAGAATGTAGAACTCTGGCCTTGGACACTGGTGCTTTAACCCTCAGCTGCTCATTTCCCTAAAATCCAAAAAATGCTCTTTATACAAAATGGTCATGTTTTATTTTCAGAAGCTATGCACACACACAATTTGTATTGGGCACTAGCACCACAGTAGTTTCATTTTACATTCACATTTAAACCTTGTCTCAATGTGTCTTATAACTTAAAGCCAGTATAAATGTTGCTCACACATATCAATCACCAAGTATACCAAATCTTGACAGCAATGACTATAAAGTCACTGTACACTCACTATAAATCTCAAGTTTGTTTGTAGAGAATCCACCTCAGATGTTTTCTTTCCCCCAAAACACACAAAACGTGAGCAAGAAAGACTTAAGCTGAAGGCATTTCCAGTTTGAACATGCATAAATAAAATGGCCACCATGTACAAGTGACAGATGAGCTAAGGCAACATATTCTTACTTTGCAAGTAAAATGAGTCAAAAAAGCTGCACCAACAAATACAATGAAGGCAATAGGCAAATGAATTTCCTAATTAATATCAATGACATGATGCAGAAAGTCACAAAAGCACATCTTTATTTCAAGACCCCATTTTCTGCCATGTATTCAGGTACTTTGCACTCACTGCATGGAAGATGCACAACCTACTAAGCAATATTTTTTGAAAATAAGTCTTATGTTCAAGAAAATATAAATAAAATCATTTCATAATGTGACAGCATTACAAATACTGCAAGCTGTTTCCATTTACAATAAAGATTGTTCTAACCTTGTTTTCCCACATCGTTGGCTCTATTTCTACATCCCTAATTTAATTTCCAATGCCAGACCTCATAATGATACAAACCTATCAACAAAATGGGACTGTCTTCATTTAGTACATATCCAGCTGTATTGGGACAAAATCTAGTCCACTGCTATTCATAAACATTCATTTAGACTGCCACATACCCTGTGTATAAGATATTTAAACTTCCTACCACTGCATGGTAAACTGTTATAGTCAACACCTGCTGAACGGCATTATTGAGGCACACTTGTTGGAGGGAGGTGAGCGCAGGGAGATCTCTGATGAGAAAGAAATGTCTTATATTGACACTTTATGAAAGTTATGAAAGCTCAATGAATAAAAATACAACTTTTTATCCCACTTCCATAGAAAGGAGGTCACTGTTTTAAGATATAAAACAAACAAGAATTGTCTCAAACAGAATAAGGACCAGAACAGAAAACACTGGTATAAAAAATTTGACAAACTTCAAAGATAAGAGCCAAGAAAAATATTCAAGCTTCTGGCTTTGACAGAGATACATGGGCAAAATCAGTAAAATGTTTACGATTTAGAAAAAAGATGGTGAAAATCCTGGATCCTTGAAGTGTTTTAACATTGACCTGACAATAGCATTCACATAAATGCTTCCTTAAATAATGCCGTCTGCAAAATGCATCTCTGTAAAAAAGAACTTCAAGAAAATGAGTAGGTCCTCATACTTTTCACTCCTTGTAATCTCACCTCCAAACACTCTGAGATCACTTATAAGAGAAAGGCACAGACAGTATGTCACATAAATACACTGTTAAAGAGTTCTGTGTAAGACCTATTAATAGTAGATACTAAGACACCTTTATTTTTTGACCGAATATAATGTCAAACATGATGCATACTTCAATACCAAAATGAATAGCTCCCAAACCATGATGAAGTATTATGACATAACTTTTAGAGTAAAGGTCAAAGGACTAGACATTGATCTCTGAAAGCATAGGAAAGCTTGAAGCAAAACTACATTAAGCAAGCTTCCACAGATGAAACAAAGATTATGTAAGGCAATACAGTTATTCTGATGGGGAAAAAGCAACAATGCATAAGTACATGTAACCTACATTGCTCTCTTTGCAGTCTCTTCAGATGATGAAGTGATATATACTAGGAAGCTTTCAAAAAACATATTCTCAGTTACTATCTAATTTCTAGTTAATATCCTGCATCCAGTTATAGTTATATATAGCTTGACTGGGACAAGGTTCCAAATACTGTGAATTCTGGTGTAAATATTTTATATTCTGAGGTCAACAATATCTGGTGAAAAGAACTTGATCAATCAAGATGTTGGCTGACTGGCTGTCACCCAGGACATACCAAAGCTTTAGCTGTACAGAGAAGTGAAAGACTTACTCATAAAATTATCATGCACCACTGCAGCTTATCTCTACACCTCATCAAACACAAAAGATATCTAACTTTTGACAATAAAATCAAAATACAACAAGACAAATTAAATCACCTATGTGGTTGCCAAACCTTTATAAATCCAAAACACCATTGCTTATTAAAAAAAATTATATCTGCTTATTTGAAAACAGAAGTCGAATGGTCTGACCCTGTTACCACCAAGCAGCAAAATCTTTCCCATGACATAGGAGTCTGAGTGCTCACATTTATAAGCTGGATATGCTGTCATCCAGTTGGTCTTCCCTGGTCACTACCTTGAGGCAACAGTATAGTCTTCTCTGCTCTGGGATTTGACCGCCTTGTTAAACTGATTTACTGGCACAAGAATCTCATCTACAACCTGTATTCATCATTTTGACAGTCTTTTTATGCTCACAATCTGGGTATGAAGTTTCCAATCTTTACAAAGTCATCTTTGTCATCTTGACAAAGGTCAGTCTTCTTTTTCTGAATCTGCATCGTGACAAAATCCTCTAGTCTTCTTAGTTTGAATACTGACAAAATCGCCCAGCCTACTCTGGCATCTTAACAAAGTTTCCAGTCTTTTTGACAAATTTACCAATCTTATGTTTTTCCCCATGACAAAATAACCAGGATTCTATTTTAAGCACATGGAATTTCATTTCTATTTTCTCCATCTCCACCGGCTCATGCCTTATCAAGGTATGTTCCGGACCTCAGTAGTAGCCAGAAGAAGATAAAGATGGTCAAAACCTGAACAGCTAAACCCAAACAGGTCTTTGGTTTATGTTTCCCCAGTTAACTGTCACCAAGCATTTTTCCTTACTGGCTTTCTTTTCTGGTTAAGAGTATTTCCCATCTGAGAATGTTACTGTTACATACAATTATATTACTATATTTTAAAATCATACACAAAAAGGCTAGTTCACATAAAGTCCACATATTCTGTTGAAATGTCAGCTGATCACAGTTTTCCCGTTAAATGCAAATCAATAAACATATAGGACAATTTTTAGCCTTTCACTAGTCACACAACTCCAAAACATAAGTCAAAATCAGCAGCCTTGCAATACACACTATGGGAAGATCAAGCAATATAATAAAATCTGCAGAACAAGCAAAGCTTCACATTAAAAGAAAAATCACACAATATGCTGTGCAAAAATATGTTATATGAGTCTACTCCAAACACATCAACAGTATCACTATTCTTAATCTTTATCTAGTGTTTAGTGACTAAACTTGCACAAAGCTCAAGAAGCTTTGCATGTTGATGGAAACAAGGGACATGAACCTTGCAGAAGTTATGTGCTGATGACAGCTATAAGAAATATGACTGACTGAATAGCATTTGGTGTACAGTAGGGCACTATGCATAACTTAATGGTATGATGCACCTTCTGTAAAGAATAATAATGGTGTACATTCTGTAAAAAAAAAAGGTTTTTTTCCTAATGCAAGAAAAACTGCAAAAGCATTTAATCATTCCATCAGGATAGATGTTACAAGAAAGACTAAATTTGGCACTGAAATTGGCAACTTCACCCAGTGAAGAATATGTTTTTGAAAACAAAGCATTTCTAAGCAAAACAAGCTATACATTCTGTACAATAGAAGCTGCTTTGATTAGTATGAAGGAAAAAATGCTTTTTTAAAATCAAATTAAAGAAATACAATAGTCTGCTGTGTGCCTTTTATCTGCCAAAAAAAGTCATGAACACTTAAATTTTGTTTCAAGTCCACCACTCACTCCGAGACATCATATGTGCTCTACCATAACTGTGTAACACTGTTCCAAACAGTACTGCCAGTATGATTAATGTTAAGGGAGTTTCAATCCACCTATTTTATCTCTTGCACTACAGAACTCTAAGGATGCTGCATGTTAAGAAGCCAGCAATGTCTGCTTGTTGTCTCCCCTTTGTTTGTTTTTTTACAGCTTTGTGCAAATGTGCCTTAAACCACTCTATCCTCACTTTACTGTATGTCCTTGAGGCATGAAATAGAATAATCCTTACTTTGAAATGTTTTTCGCTAAGACATTACACTGAATGATGGATATTGACTTAATGAAGGGTGATTTAAGATAGATTCAAAATGAACCAAGGCAATCTGGATTACCAACAATGGGCCAATCAGAAATCTTTGAAAAAGTGATCAACTTATTAAAAGTCTCATCTCCAATCTGGCACTACTGGAATTACAAGAATACGAAAGCAGCTTTATGTGCATAAATAAGCAAGCAAAACCCAGGAACAATTTGTTCTGGAATGCCAACTCTATAAAGCCGAGTTAAAAAACTGGAGAAAAAAGCAAAGCTGAAAAACCAACACTACAGTCATCAACAAAGCACCTCAAACAAACCAGCATGAAGCGAAAAGAGCTCTAGCACTGAGTACGAGGATCATCTTTCAAGTCATAGCAAACTTTATTGCATCACTCTCAAACTTTAATATTCAGCCCAGTTGTGGCATCTGCTCAGCTAAAGATCTGCTCTTTACTACATGATTATGAAAAAAAGCACCAAAAATGCTTCAATTTATCAACCAATGTATTGAGAAAAAAACTGTACCTATTAACTACACCCCTTCCCCAAAGAGAGCCCCCCCCCCCAAAAAAAAAGCTCTGTTTTCAGTCTTCTTAGAGCATCTCTTTGTAATGCTTCAACATCAAGAACATTATAAATCTTGAAATCATGTAAAATGTCCCAACCCTCAGGATAGAAAATTCAGTGTAAATTCTGAGGTTTTGTCAATCGGAAAACAGAAGTAAAAGCAGCAGATAATAACGTGCACCAGTTTTCATGGTTCCTACCTGTGAACATGGAAGTCTAGCTGTTTTTTTATGCAGGACATTGTATCAGTTATTCATCAATTTATCTATTCTCACATGTAACTCGTAAGAAGTGTCACTTCACATCAGGACTCATGCGAAAGGTTATAATGATACTTAAAGAATAAAATCGTAACTGTTCATCATCGTAAATGTTCATCCCCCAAGAAAACTCTGTTTCTAAGTTGTTCACATGTATGCATGTGATACTTGCACAGGTAAGTGTATATGTATATATATACACACACACACACACGCCCACCCTCCCACCACACACACTAAGAGAGCACTCAGGGAAGCATTATCAATGGTCTTGGGGAACTGTCTGGAAGGGCAGGGAAGAAAATCTTGTCCAAAATGTTATCAAAGTAAGACGTGGAGGAACCAAGAGTGATCACGCCTGTAAAGACAGTAACTTCTGCTATAACTGGCCTTGTTTAAAGGACAGAGTTTTGCACTTAAAACTCACACAACCGCAGCAGTGCACAAACTAGTCACAGTCAAGACTTGGGGCTGATATGCCTGAATGATCCAAGGCAGACCACTCTTCCTCCTGTTGAGACATAGGAGTTATGTGAATTGCATGCCTTGGCATGAAGTGTAGCTCAGTAGAGCAGGAGAGTTTCCAAGAGCTTGTCATTGAATTCCAAGGGCTGTGCGAGACTGCTTGATGCGATCTAATCGTGTTGTCAAGTGTTTATTCTGGTTCTGAAGCTCCTCCACCTGTGTTTGCGCCTCTCGTAGCTGCAAAACAAATTTCCAATTTATGGTGCAAGATTACTGAGATGACGTGACCTTGTGTTAAATACTATGAGACAGAATAAAATATAAACATTACAATGTTAACTCTTCTTGAAAATGCTTTGCAAGGGAATAAAGTACGCTGGATCCCATCTCTCTATGTTTGTGCCCAGGTAGGCTCTCTCTCAAACGTCACCATGTTCAAGAGAAAACTGCAGGAGTCAAAAAAGAAAACCTATCATCTGTCAAAGTTCTCAATCACTCCACTCCAAGCTTTCAAAAAAGCCTCACAAACAGTGCTCCTGATTTAACAACCTCTTCAAGAATCAAAGAAGCTTAATTATTAATAAAATTCACTATGTTTACAAGTTTTTAATCAATCCATTCCTTGTCAGCATTAGATAAAAATGTAACATCCTAACCTCTCGCTGCAGTTTCCTTTTCTCCTGCTTCAGCTCATCTTCCACACCCTCTGCTCGCTCAGCATCTGCTTTGTATCTCTTCACTTGGGTTTCCAGTCGACTAACCTATTGTAAGAAGAGGCTAGCCATTTGTGAAAAGACTACACAATTCAGTACAACATACATGTATGCTTGCCAAAATAGCACAGCTGTAAATAAACAATAGATAATATTTAACATAAAAAATTATAAAAAAAATTTTATGCAGAAAGTTTATGCCTAAAGTAGACATGATCTAGAATTCACTTTTCCCTATTTTTCTCCAATGCTAGAGAGCTGCAGAAGGAAAACCTGCAAGGGAAGGTAGACTGACAGTACCCTCACAAAAAAGTCTCTAACATAATTACAGGAATTTGGGAGGGGGGAAATTGGTATTTTATGCAGAGCTAGCAGCTAAGACTATGTCATAGCAAGGCAGCCAGCCCTGGAAAACAGATGCCACATACAAAGAACAGCGTGCGCAAGACGAGACCTAAACCCAGGACAGCCAACCTTTTCTGTATTGGTGAAAGGTGCTAACAGCTGAGCCAGTGGACCACCCAATGTAAATAGATGAAAAATCCCCAAGAGGGTTAAAAGAAATATACAGAAATGTATATATATATATATATAAAATCATTATTAAAATTATGACTGGTCAACATAGCCATAGTCTCTTTATTACAAGTAATTTGCAGAGTAGTTTACATACCATTCCTTCTAATGTTGCAATATCTTGCTCAGCCTTTTGTAACTTGAACTTGTAGTCATGAATTTGCTTGCTTGCCTCACCTTGAAAGGAATAATGTAGGAAAATGCTATAAAGTCACATTCTACCCTTTCCAACAGCAAATCCTGATTTGACTGTAAGCAGTAGAAGAAAAGATATCTGCACGAATGACTGACAAGAATGATCAATGCAAGATACAGCAATAATAATAATATTGCAATGCAATCCCAGCATGTGATCAGGCTCTTCGTGCATCACATTATCAGACCAAGGAATATAAAAACTGAAGTGGATGGCCCAATATTTATGGAGCTGACTGAATGGTTTGAATGGAGAATTGTAATGTACAAATAAAGGTCAATGTAAATACAAAGCACTACACAATGAATGAAAAACATGAACATACTGTTCTGTGTGTGTGTGTGTGTGTGTGACAGAGAGAGAAAGACAGTCAAATTGAGTATTAAATGAATGTTTTTAATGTACAAGCATATGACTAGTATACATGAGTTTTGTGAATAAACCCCCCACCAAAAAAAAAAACCCCACAAAAACAAAAAGAGACCCCCCAAAATTACAAAGTAAAGGAGAAAACTTACGCTGTATTTCATACAACTGCATTTCTGGTCCATTAATCTGGGGTATTTTTGCAGAGTCCTCAGTTTTTTTCGATTTTGTCTGTTCATCATCTAGTAAGTTGTGTAACCTCTTGATCTGACAGAAAACAGAAAATAACATGGAAAAATCCTGACAGCCTCATTAATCTAATATCCTTACAGTTACAAATCTGCTTTCTTTCTCATCTAATTCCTGAATAAAAGCAAAGTGCAGCTAAATATTTATAAATATTTACTTCAAGGGTTGTCAGAACAAGGAAACTTTTTATTTAGGATGACAAATGAAAGTAAAAAGTAGTTTAATATAATTAACAAATTTAAGTGCATACTTAATGAGTTCTACAGAAATATAAATAATTGTTATATTCTCATTTTGTTACAAAGTAGACTGTTAGTTTGACTGGTTACAAGCTTTGTATGTCTTGTATGTGTAAATATATGTATGTGACACAGAAATATATAGTACATGTGTAGTAGATTACCTCTTATTATTGGTTATGTCTCATTTGTACTGAGTTGGTCATTCGTCATTTATACTGTCACCAACTTACAGGTCAACTGTCCTTTCTTTAATTATAATCTAAGATCTTGTTGTCAGCTGCTTTGTATAAGTGAACAGAGCAATAAACAGAAAAGCTAATTTCTAATTTCTAATAAAAAGACATGCATGCAAAAGCTCATGAACACACACAGCCTGTTTTTTTTTAAACTGAAAAACCGTGTCTTAAATAAAGGAAAGAGTTTATTAAAATAACAAGCCTACCTCTTCCATTAATTTCTTTTTCTCTGAAGCAAGAGCCTTGACTTTATCATCTGCAATGAAAGGATTAGATCTGTGACTTTAGAAGTTACATGAGTTTTAACATAAAAATAAAACACTAAGTGAAGAGAATGATTTCCGCTACTTTGGACACCATTAGAAAGCCACTATATTTGCAGTTCTAGTTGTGTTAGCATTCTAAGTTGATAAACACTTTGTATGCCTTAAAAGAGGAATTTCAATAAAGTTTTAAATACACATTATGTGGAAAACTGCTTTCTTTAACCATTTGTTTTCTCCTTTTTTATGTGAAGTTTTTCCTGATTTACCAAATTTAGTCATGATGGCTGTAGCTGATGGACATCATCTTTAAATCCCCTGATCAAAGATTCCTCCCAAGTAGTAATGATATGCTCAAAATCTCAAGTTCTCCATTAAATACTTGCCCATAAAAATTGAAAACTCTTGTCATTTCTTCTATACATAAAACATTCCAGCACAATGTGCAGTAGATTCATTACTATAAATAGCTTTATGTGCTGATGAATCTTAACTGTTAAAACACTCAGTTTTCATTTTAAACTTAAACGATTATATTGCCTGATTCAAGACAATAATTATTTTCTTTTACTGCACATCAAAGTATTTTTTGCAGCTAAAATGTGGTTATCCTAACTCATAAAGTAAGTAGAGGTGGTGGCAGGAAAGAAATAACAGCAAATAAAATAAAATAAACCTTTTGCAGCCTCTACCTCACCCCTAAAAGAATTTTTTTAATTCTCAGTGGAATAAAACCAAACAATGGTATATGCTTGTTTGCCTGCTTAACTGAGCAAGTACGGTAAGAAACAGCTCAGCTTGTGGTTGTTGGCAGAAAGCAACAGGGAAGTATCCATGACTCACACTGGTTTCATGTACACAGTGCAGTTATGGTTTGTCACAGCCATGTTTACACCACTAGATCATGGCTTTGCTAAGGTGTTAGGAACGCTTACAAAGTCATTGACTATTTGAGCCTCACAGCAGTTGGGGGTTGTATGAATCATAAAACTGTTCCACCTCACTGACAGCAAACTGCAGTTATTGTGTGGCTTTACAAGAATACAAATTCCTTTCCTCAATGGTTTTCATAATACAGTCGGGAACAGTGGTGTTGTGAGAAGGGTAGAGGCAAAGATCTGAATGTATATATTCAAATCAGCGATCAAGTCTTCAAAAGCCACAAATAATTTAAAACAAGATGTGTTGACTGTGATGGCTATATTCCTCTTTGTAAACAATACTGCATATTGTATGCATATGTGAATTAGTACTTCCATGGCTGCCCACAGTGGAGAAAATGGGGTGGAAGGGTGGGGGCAGAAAACTGTGCTGAATATACTCAAAATCTGTGATCTCTTCAAACAATAATACATGTGTTGATGGTAATGGCTATACTCTATGTTAAAATTACTCCATGCATACACTGTACATATAAATGCACATGTGAATTAGCACTTTTAGTGCTGAAATGGATATATACACATATAAAGTGTAATGTTGCAACTGAAAGATGACAAAAAGATAATGTACACTGCCTCTAGTTAGCTGTTATTTTCAAAGCACATAAACAAAAATATCTTGAAGAAATCTTGATTTTAAATTGTTTGCACAGAATGCTGTTCTGCCATCATGCTGCACAGCTGACAATAACAGAAATATGTTCTGGCTGTAAAGACTAGATCAGTAATCTTTAGTTTGTCTTTATATAGTGCCTTTGCTTGTTGGCAAGGACAATGACAATACCATTTACTTCCTGTCTCTGTGTGTGTGGCTTTGTGTGGTGCTCACCATTACACTGTGGCTTCCCTCTGCCGGAAATCCATAGACTTAAGCAGCTGAATAAATAATAACATATTTTTGGATTCTTGCAATAAAAACTGTTGAGGTCTTTAATGTGTGTTTTGAGTGCATGTATCCAGCACCCAGTGCAGAATAAAAACAGAAAAACAACAAATAAAATTCCGATCAATTTCCTACCAAAGCGCTAGTTCTCAAGATGAAAAGGGCAAAGGGGTAAATAGAGAGTTTGGAGGTAGGCTGAGGAAGAGGGACAGCAACAGAGAATGAGGGTGTGGTCTAACAATGCCTCACCGAATAAGAATATGCACTGCAAACATCTGCTGCACAACTACTAACACCACAACAGCGTCCTTCACATTCTGCTTCCTTTCCCAGCCATCAGTATTCTTTGACTGACCACATATATTAAATGACTGCGTCTGAATGGCTTTAATGCCATCAAGATGTTTGTTTATTACATCATCTACTCCACAAATTCATTTAGAACTATTGGTTTAAGGTCATAGAAACAAAACATTTCTTCTCTGAAACAGTCACAGCAAATGACAGTTTTGGCTGGAGTTTTTGGAGTTCTGTTTTTGTATGCACTCATCTTTTCATTAAGCTGCATTCAGAATGTTTCTGTGCGACAGGGTAGAGTGTTCAATTATGTGTTAGCTATTTAAGTCACACTTAAATAAAAATCACAGCATTTATTATGTGAAACATTTATTATGTTTAAAAGTCTTCTAAAAACTTTCTTGTTGGTTAAATGCATGTTATTTTAAATAAGGTCTATTTTAAACAGTTGCATAGTATTGACAAACTTAAAATGTTCTCAGTCTGTGGGCAAACATTAATTCTTTCTGGAATCGGGTAGTTTTCACGATGCCCAAAGCATGGTGTGGCTAACCTACTTAACACATTATTATGTGGATTGGCTAACCTAACTGACACATTATTACAAGTTATCCACCTGTCCCTATTTCTGTTCCTTTCTCATCATGGGGAAGGACTTATCAGTTTTTTTACTTTGGACATCAGTACATTAGGTGATCTTTCAAGAAAAGAACCCTGCCCTTGTGAGAAGAGCAAGGATGCTATAAATAACATGAATGTTAAAAATAGCATAAGCACAGTGTGCTGCCTTTGGGAATATCAGAGGCCTACATAAAATGCTGCAACAGTCTGAACAAAACCCATGGAGAAAGGATCGAGTGGGTGTTGCTAAGAAAAAGGGTGGGCTTTCTATAGTTCCACTTCACACAATGACATATTCAGAGACTTTTATAAGGTCAAAGGCTCCATGTCAAGAATGGCATCAGCTTGCAACGTGGATATGCAGCCTTTATGCACCTGGATATGTGGGTGTGCTGTTATTTAGAAAAAGAAAGTAAAGCTTGTAAGAAAAAGAATAGTGCTGAATTCTTATTTGGTGCATGCACACATCTGTGCATGCTAGTGTACTTGTGCAAGTATTTAAGCCCATGTGTATGACAGGATGAATAATAATAAAAAAACCCAGCTATGGTGAAAGAATAGGATTATGCATGATTTAAGTCTGATTATATTCAATTTAATTTAATTATTTTAATATAAAGTTTATTACTTAATTAGCAGCTTTGCCATCAATGTAGTTTCTCCCAGATGTCCATGATGATCTATGTTAAAGCGTGCGTGCATAGACAAGTTCACTTACTCAAGCATGGAGGGCTATTTCTGGATTCATGTCTGAAATCTGCTCAGGCTACTTCAGGTCTGAATCACACACCATTCAAGATATCTATCATATCTTTTTTCTTTTAAAAAAATCCCCTTATGCCTACAAGCCGCAAACAAAGCAAGTCTTTTGTATCCCACAGCATTATCTCAACCTATTGTACACAAGTCACTGGTATTAAATTACACTACCCATCAACCAAAAGTTTTAACAGTCATACGATCTTTTATGATATTTTGACTACTTTCAAGTAGATGACCCTTCTACGCTATTTGGTTTCCACCACTTGTGAAAAATATTAATTTATTAGGGCAATACAGATAAACTAGATACTTGTAACATGTAAAAGAAGGTTTGTTTTTAGAAGAATGAATGCATCTTCTTTTTGAAAAACAGGCAAAGAGCTGTTTGAAATAACCAATCATGCAGTCATGAATGTGAAATACAATGTATGAGTACTATACACTTACAGACTGATATTCAAGTGAGCAAAGAGGGAGAAATTTATATCAGTAAGTCAGGAAAATAGACCAGTATAATTTCAGAACTGTCTGAGATGGGAAGAAAGAGATGTATCTCACTGTACATGATGCAATATAACCAAAAGTCCTGTTACAGACTGCATAGGATATTCCAAGGAAACAGACCAAAAACTTGGGAGTCAAAATATGTAATGCTGCAGCAACAGACATTACAGGATGGCACAAACAGCATGGCATGATTCCCTTAGGGAAAAAAGCAACAACTGCATGCCAAGCCACTGTGAAATGTACACTATTTTCTCACAGATTTTTCAGAAAAAGTTTGATAAAAATATGTAAATATAAATACCGATTATCTCTGCACCACCAGAAAAAATATTTCAGCACGAGGGAGGAAATAATTGCAAGGACACTTCAGGAAGACATAGTAAGTCTGTTTTCAGCCACAGGATAGGGCTTGTTTGGATGATACCTAGTCTACACAGATCACATATGTCAATGCTACTACAACAAAGTTCCCCTCGACTCCCTTCCCCAGATTAGATAGTTATTCCACTGAGGGCAAGCCAATACAAGACTCTCGTAACGTGAATTAAAAATCAAAAAACATTTATGCACTTTGAATGAATAAGGCCATCTGGAGAAAAGAAAAAAATTGAAATGAAAACTTTCCTAATAGAGGTTTATCAAAAGATAAATTACAGTAAAAATGCAAATTTGTATTACTTGCATCATTTCAACAGCTTACTTAGTAACAGACTCCAACCAGCTAAACAACATGCCAAAGACAGATGCTGAGTGAAAAACAAATGCAATGCAAGCTGAAAGAAGGAATGAATGGTAAGATCTGCTCATGTGTTAACTACTGAAGCACTTCATGCACATGCAGAACAGAGTCTAAGCCCCGACCAGGTCAAGCAGAAAGCTTTAACTCACATTACATAGAAAAACATTCCAATATGATATCATGGCATTTCATGCATTGCGTACAAGTTCATTCTTGGCATATTTTTAGTGAAACTGTTACACCATTCAAAACTACCATAAACTATTATTAGATAAGAGCACGATAAGGATGCATGTTTGTTATCCAACAGCTTCCAGCACTCACAATTTATATATCACTTTTTGTTTGCAAGTGTTGTTTGCCAAAAGACACTCTTCACAAAACCCACACAAGATTCTGGCAAAACAACAAAGCAGTAAGTATTTCCACTTCTACAGTATATTTTATTGTAATTGCTTATGTGCTTGAAAAGAAGTAATATAGCTTACACTTACGGAATTAAACACATGGATTGTAATAATCTACAAACACATCTATATATATATATATTTTATAACACAAGATGTTTTCAGCTAGTACTATATTTTTATCTGTGATAAATTTGGTCTTTTAAAAAAATCTCTAAAGTGTTTTGTCAGTCAATAGTAATAAACAAAGGTTGCAAGTAAAATGTTACAATGACTGGGGGGAGAGGGGAGGGGAAGGGGAGGAAAAAGGGGGAGGGGAGAGGAGGAAAGCTTGAGTCCATAAAAAAAAAGTTTTATTGTGGGTTCAAAACAGTGAATCAATATAGTAGTGCTCCTGCAGCAGCAAGAGCAAAACAACTGGGGTGTCTAGAATACAATGGCAGTAGGACTGTGGCAGGTATCTACAATGTATATTCTACAGCAGTAAGCAAGAAGAGGCATGAAGGGGTGTCTGGAATTTTCAGGCAGGGCAAGAGGTGGAGTTGGCAAGGTGTCTACATCAATGCTGACTTGTCCTAGTTCACTCAGCACGGATTGTTATTATTATTTTTTTTGTCACGGTAAAAAAGTCTTATATGGCATCCAGAAAAAAATGCATTTATCACTTGCACAACAATCTATGACTGAATACCTGCTTTGCAAATCCAAAACACATGCATAAATGCATCACAAAAAATTTCATGGGGGAACTGAACTGTAAATTAACTAATCCACTTAGTAGTTTACACATACATGCAAAGGTTAAGTACTGAAAAAGTGATAAATAACTGTTATAGCTGCAATGAAAACTTGAATCTTGACAATGTTACAAATCACCTACTAAAGCCTTATGTATAGTCTTTCTTCCCACTTCCTTCTTTTAAATTAAATAATTATTTTCATTTTTCTACATTTATTTTGCATAGCTTCATTCAAATAATAAAATCCACAGAAAAATTTTGTACTTCTTGATGCTGATAATAAGACCCAAATATTGTAAATTACCAAATTATTGTCATGCAAAGGCCAATCATCATGCAAATTATCCACTAAACCACAGATCATAGGCACAAATGAATAACAACTTTGGGATTATCATGGTCCCACTGCCTACTTTACAAAATATTTACAATGTAGTTTAAACAGACAATTTTTAAATGTATTACTTACTTTTAAGAAATTATCTTTACTTATTATAACTATGTCTTTGTCTTGCTTTAAGTAATACTAAGTAATACGTACTTTTTAAAAACTGTCTTTACTTATGTAGTTATGCATCTGTCTTGCGATAAACAATAAATTGCAAAATTCGGAATGTTGCAAAACAGTTTAGGCATATATAACCATAGTGAGTTGTTTATTAGTACAAACGCATTTTTTCCACCAGTGTTCATCCTGTGACTTGTGCTCAAACTGCACGTTTGGGGAAAAATTTGATCTCCAAAGACAAAGAGATTTAAACTTTAATATCTCTCTACAGATATGCACACATACATGAACATGTACACACCTGTGTACAGATCCATCACTGTTCTCAGAACCAGTAATATAAGTGCTTGAGATCCTAATACCAATTAGTAAAGTGAAGCTTAAATTTTAACTGAAATATCAACCCATTTCTGTTTTATTCTTTATCTATTTTGTGTTTGATCTATACAAAATGTGGCTGACAGCCTGAAGTTTTGTTAATATACCATGCATTATTTTGAAGAATAACCAAACTTTGAAAAAGACATTTTAAGATGAAAAAAATACACTGCCATTTATCCCCCTGCTTCATCTAGTCAAAAATCATATTTTTAAATCTTTTTTTCTCTAAATTTTCACACTGCACAAAATGGTGTCAAAAGGCACATACAGCACAAGTCACAAATTTGGACAAAACACCAAGCATACTCTCTCCAGCAACTAGAATCACATACTGCAATTAACTACACTGTACGTAGCCACAGCCAGACCAGAGATGCAGTCTGCATATAACTTTATAACCTTAAGACAGTAATAAAAAAGTAAGTTCTATTTGAGTGTTACTTTTGATGTACATCTAATAGGGAAGGACATGCTTTATCTTATAAAATTATTATAGCTTCAGGAGAATTGTTCCACACAAGCTTTTGTCATTTTGTTATTAAGTTTATGCAGGTGCACTAAAGAATACAGTGTATTTAAGGATTAACAAGCAGATAACAATATGGTTGTGCTTCTACAGTTGACTGTCAGTTCATTTCTACTCTTTTGTGTGCAGTGCACTAAGCTTGCAACCGCAAAGGAAAAGGCACACATTATTAACTTATCATAAGTAAACAAATGAACTAATGAATAAACAGAAAGCAGAAAAAATCAAGACATAATGCCTTTACAATTACTTATGTTGTCACAACTTTATCAAGTGAGTAAATCTAAAAGTGAGAAACAGTCTAACATAATCTTTTCTATTTACAAAGTTTAACAAGAACTGTAAATGCTCTATAAGAAAACTAGCCAAGGAAAAAAAAATATCTCTCTCTCTATATATATATATTATCTGGAAGAGTATTTATCTGAAAATGCAGTTAATGCTTAACTTTCTAATTTATTATCCAAGTTGGTATTTCCCTTTCTTTGTACAACGAGTGACAAGACAAAATGTGGTAATTTATAAAAACCACAAAAAAATACTAGGAAACACAGGGAAAAAAGCACCGGCTATGAAGATGAAAACAGATTTTGTCATATAAATTCTTCTTTTCCTTGATTATCATTATGATATGTCTGAAGCATGAATCTGAAGTGCCAGATAAAGCTGTGTTCAACTGAACAGCATTTAAATACCTAAAGTCTATATCTTATTTGAAAAGTTTGTTAAAGAACTTAAATTTCTTTGACTTCTTATGTGAACCACTATGATCCTTGCCTTTGGCACTGCCTTCTTCATGTCTACCGTGCTCAGATGGGCTGGAAGCCAGCCTGTCAAGCTTAGCCTCTAAGTCCAGAGATTCCATAGAAACCGCCTGGGGTATGTGACTGCCTTCAACTTCCAAAAATGACTTCCTGGTGCCACTGTCTTCACTCAAATTGCTTGTGGAATCTTCTACTTGTGAGCTGGGACCGGTATCGCTGACATCCAATTCCTGGCTAGTAACACTAGTGAGGTCATCCTTGCTTGCAGCATTTGAGCCCTTGGTTGCAAAACTTTCTGGCAGGCCAGAGTCCTTGCTCACAATACTTGCAACATCCTCCAATCCCACAATGTCCTGTTGTATGTTTGCTTGTTTATAGCTCTTTGCCTTGTCACTATCATCAAGCACTTCATCTATATCATCAAAATCATACTCTTCATCAAGGAGGGCTTCTGAATTTTCAGATTCCCACCCATCACTGCGGTCCTCGACTTTCACATCTGGAAGTGGTGCAGCATCTGCTGCTGGAAGTGGTGCAGTATCTGCTGCTGGAAGTGGTGCAGTATCTGCTGCTGGAAGTGGTGCAGCATCTATGGCCTCTTGGTTTTCCTCACCTTTACCATCTGCAGTTGCTTCAACAGTATTTTCCTCATAAGGCTTATCTTCTGTGGAAGCAGCATGCTCTGATGCTGTTTCTTCATTCACATCATCTCTTTCATTTTGTTTAAACTCTGAGCTTGTAATATCCTGGATACGAGACTGCAAAATGATCTCTAACTGTCTTTCTCCCTGTGAAGTGGTGACATCATCCTCCAATAATGCAGCTTCACTGCCGTTGCTTGTGTTTTCTGCACTGTCAGACGCCTTGGACAAATTAGTCTCCTCTTTCAAAGAAATGGACAAACTAGCATTTTCTACAGGAACACACACAGTGGCATCACTGCTCTTTTGTGTAATCAAGATGGATATGTCTTCCCCACATAAAATAGGCTCTGGAGACCTGCTCTGGTCATCTGAGTGGTCACCTTTATTTTGATCCAGGCTGGAATTTTCTGTTGAATTTAAAGTCAATAGAGCAGCATCAAGGTCTTCTTTGCACTTTACATCAACGTCACTTCTCTCGCCTAAGCTTGAGGTTAGAATGGCTTCATTAAAAATGGCTTTTTCGATTTTCTCACCTGCTTGCACTTCACCTTCAATGAAGTCATTCATGCAGTCTTCTCTTCTGTCATTCGGCTTAGCTGTTTTGTTATGGTCTGGACATGAATCAGCTATTATAACTGAAGTGCATGCTACAGCAAGAGCACTTTGGATTGCTCCATCAATTTTTTCTATACTAGCATCTTCTGACAGATTAGCCTCACCTTTCACACCTTCTGTTGTTTCAAGTGGTTCATCCATTTTGCTGTTGTCAGGAATCGCCTCAGCTGTTGTAACTGAAGTGTCTGCCTCACCAAGAGTGTTCTGAGATGATTCATCATTCTCTTCTGCACTAGCATCTTCTGAAAGTTTAGCATCATCTTTCACACCTTCTGTTGTTTCAAGTGGTTCATCAATTTTGCTGTTGTCAGGAATTGCCTCAGCTGTTGTAACTGAAGTGTCTGCCTCACCAAGAGTGTTCTGAGATGATTCATCATTCTCTTCTGCACAATCATCTTCTGACAGTTTAGCATCACCTTTCACACCTTCTGTTGTTTCAAGTGGTTCATCCATTTTGCTTTTGTTTGGAATTGCCTCAGCTGCTGTAACTGAAATGTCTGTATCACCAAGAGCGTTTTCAGCTGATCCACCATTTTCTTCAGTATCAGCATCTTCTGACAATCTACTCTCACCTTCATTACTTTCAAAAGGCCCACTCTCCCTTTGAATATCATCTGGCATGGTATCCATTTCAGTTTTTTCCAGAGGCACAGACTCACGCCCCTCACTTACATCTGCTGAGACATTTATCTTACACTCACTGCTTCCTAATGCAACATTCTCTCTGTCATTTGGATGAAGCAAGAATTTATCTTTCTCTGCACTATTGTTTGCAACATCCTCTCCCTCAGACACCTCTCCTATGACTCTAGCCTTGCACTCACTACCTTCAGACACAACATAGTCTACTTCACTAATACCTTCACACACTCTAGCCACATCCTCAACACTTTCTCCCTCACTGCTATCCCATGATGTTTTGGATTCATCATGGATATTGTCAGCTGGCATAGTCTCTTCTTTACAAATATCAGCTGTGATCATGGGCTTGTCTTTATCACTTCCAGAGGTATCATCTTTCTCTCTTTCACCACCATCTGCCAAGAGTTCCCCCATGCACTTGCTGTCATCAGCCAAGTCAACATTCTCTCTCTGACCAGCACCCTTGGAGATGGTATTAAAAGCTTCTTCTAACCCAGTTGACTCAGCTGAACTGTCGCTTTCCTTTACATCTTGAGCTGTCTCTTCTTGTTGAAAGCTTGCATTAGCTTCTTCTTCTCCTACTGCAGCTTCCTTAGTCATATACACACCAACCTCTTCCTCTTTAAGATCTTGACTTCCTTCTGTAGAGCCACCTTCTAGTCCCTGAGTATGTTCTGTTATTTTTCCCATCACACTTTGTTTCTCTACCTCTGGATTCTCTTCACTCTGACTGGTGTCAGTATCATCAAAAGGTGGTTTTGATAAGTTTATCTCTGTTGCATCTTTTGCAGTTCCCATATCAGAGAAAGACACATCTAAATGATCAATACTAACTCCTCTTGCTCTCCCTTTTTCGCCAACTATTACTTCTTCTTTTCCCTCTAAAATGCCTTCCTCACAAGATTTTAAAAGATTTAAATCTTTCACCTCAGAACCCGCACTAAAATGGGAAGGGGAGGGAAGAGGTGTGCTAACAGCATCAAAGAATTCTTCACCATCATCTTCAGACTCAGTACCATCTGAGCTGTGTCCCTGGCTGTGGCTAGATACAGTTACAACAACAGCTGGGTGATCAGAAAAGGTTTCAAAAGTATCCTGCACTTTTTCATTATGAAAATGTTCAGACTCCTTCAGAGGTTCATCTGGAGGCAACACAGAATCACAAATAACAGCCGAATGACCACTGCCACCTTCATCTAAATTAATACTGGGCAGGTGGCAGGCAGTGTCCTGCTCACTGCCACATTTATTGCTGCTTGACTGGTCGAGTGGAACTGAAAGCTCACCATCTGCTGCACTCTTACCTGATTCAGTCTCTTCTAAAAGTACCAAAGTCTTTACATCTGACATCACAGTATTTTCTGTACTGGTTTTGGCAACACCAGTCTTCTCCAGCTTTTCTGCTTCAACATCAGCAGAAAGAGAAGTTTCTACTTCAATCCGAGATTCTGCCATGTCAACAACCACCTCTCTTTCACTTTGACCTAATTCAGGCCCTGTAATGGTGTTTGTATTTGAAGAGAAGTTTTTATCTCCTTCCCCACTATCTGTTTGATCTTCTGTCTGAGAAGAATTCTTTACATTGCTGGCCAAAGGATGAGAGTCAGGGCTTTCGGTACCCTGGGCAAGAGTGTCAGCAGATGTGGCTTTCACCATGCTATCTCCATCACCAACCAGCCTGGAAGAGTCACTGCTTCCAAGCTGCCGGGTAGTGGATGTACTACTGCTAGGAGTAGGGTAACTGGTGTGAGATGCATGAGAAGCAAGGCAGTGCATACCTAACGACCCCTGGCTGCTTTTGTTCAACAGGTCCATGGCTTCTGCTGATAGTAACACTGCTCCAGTAGAAACTGGACCATTGGTAGAAGGTGATTCGTTGGTTCGTTCTAATGCCAGCTCTCCACTGTCTGCAGCCACTATTGTCAGACCACTTTCCTGTTGAAAAACAAACAAAACTCATCATCTATTTCAATAAAAATTATAGTCCTTACTTATCATCTCTACTTTAAATAGTCCATTAGCCAACCCTTACTTTGTATACCAAGCTACTGTATGGTATTATGCTTACTTTATTAAGTGTGAAGTGTAATTCTTCTAATGATACTGTTTAGTTTAAATATTAAATATTTAAAAAATATAAATATTAAAAATAACTAAGGTAATGTAAGAGAGTTAAAAGAAAATGTTAGAAACTGCCATCCTAGTGACCGAATACTAGAAATATTTTTCTTGATTGCTTGATGCATACTCATGCAGCATCAATCTCCCATAAAAATATGGAGATGTATCTCAAGTAATAAACAGATCTAAAACTCATGTAAGATTTTTACTTACTGCTATCAAACGATCTTTATAGTCATTTGCTTCCCTCAAAGCTTTAAGCTCCACTTCTGCAGCCTGTAGCTCTCGTTTTTTCATTTCCAAATCCTACACATTTTGATGAGCACACGATAAAGTATTTTTTTTTTTTACAAAAAAATGTGTGATTGTGGACTAATATTATTAGGAAAGCAGGAAAGAAGGGGGATGAGGGATATGTGGAAGGCAGGAGGAGATAGAAAAAAATGTGATTTATACTGGCAAAATATAGTTTTCTACTTATCCTACAAATTGCACCCCCCCCCCCAAAAAAAAAAACAAACAAAAAACAACCCACCCTATAAATCTGGGTAGGAGAGCAGGGAGAAGAGGGTGGGGATTTCTTAATGTACCAAAAACATTCAGAATATTCTGGCAAATACTGGAAAATATAAATGCAGTTATTCCGCCATTATTCTGAAATAAATTAAATTAACCATGCAGTGTTTTGTACTCTTACATTACTCACCCGACACTTGTCTTTGTTCTCCCGCTGCAGTTCGACATAACTCTCTGCCTGTTCCTCTAACTGGTCTTTGAGAAGCTCAACCTGGTACACCAGTGACTGTTTTTCATTGTCCAGCTGAGCACTGCTCATCATGGCGGCTTTATACTTCTCCTCCAAGGATCGTAATTCCATCCTAAAGTCACGATCTTTGCCACTGGGTGCATCACCACTTCCTTCACTGGAATCATCACTGCCTCGTCTTGACCCTGTAGTGGGCTGCCGAGTCTGTGGCAACATGGCACATAGTTGAAATGGGATAATGAGTGATATTTGAGGTTATTCTCTTAAGATGAACAGCAACATAAATTGGTGGCACAGGATGGTTCTCAAAACCACAGCTGTCATCTGACACCATTTATAATTGTTTTATTCTCTAAGACATATAGAAATAGTCCGTTTTAATCCAATATACATTCCATTTATACACCATAAGTATCATTATCAATATAAAAGTGACTTTCACCACAATGCAATCATATCTTATTAAATTTTTTTCTGCCACTTTAAAGTATTGTTGCATCAAAAACAGTTTATGTTGCATGCATCTTACATGCAAATCAAGAAGCCATGCTTCAGCTTAAAAAAAAGAGGTGGCACAACTCATTTCTCCTATGATGAATTATTTTGATGTCTTGCATGATCTGGATTCATAATCACTGATCTGTCCAAAAGCTGTTGTCCTACAATATATAGCTCAAACCAGGAAGTTTTGATTTCAGCATCAATGCAGTTGAGCAAGACTAACATATTTTAAACTCAAATAATGAAATCAACTTCTACAAAAAAATTAAAACAATATTAAACAAATAATTCCAAACAATAAAATTCAGAGAGAAAAAAACCTTTCTAATTAATGCATAAATGACAAATAAATAATGCTTTACACATCTTGTTACTTTCAAATTATATTTTTCAATGAACAAAGTATCATCAGCGTCGTACCAAAAATTAAATGAATTATGCATTATGCACCCATCATGCCTGCAAAAGCTGCTT
The DNA here is from genome assembly GCA_004794655.1 of Marisa cornuarietis. NCBI lineage: Eukaryota > Metazoa > Mollusca > Gastropoda > Architaenioglossa > Ampullariidae > Marisa > Marisa cornuarietis. The sequence goes on from SMMW01000135.1 coordinate 1,510,423, forward strand.
GCCTGAACTTCAATGTGCAGCTTTTAATACAATAAAAATGGGCCATTAAAGTGTGACATCCACATCTAAAGCGCATACAAATCTATGCAATTTGCTGTATTTCCAACAGGAAGGGCTACTTAAGCTGGTACATAATAGCACCATCATTCTGTTAAGGCGCACAACAATTCAAGACAAAAAAAAAAAAAAAAAATAACAGACTATAGATAAGAAAATGCCAGTGAAGTAATAAGTTAAAACTCCTGCTTATTCAACACTGTGTAACACTAGCAAAAGCCCAACTCAGTCTACCATCATGTTATGCTTTGACTATGGAAAACAGAAAACAAATTCCATGCCCCCAAATTAAAAAAAAAAAAACTTAAAAATTTGGGTTATGGAATATGCTGCTTGGATTGCTAACTTTATAAATTTCAATTTGAAATGTATTAAACAAATGCCTTCAACTTTGTGCTATAAGCTTCAAAACATCTAGAATTTGGCTGCTTTCTCATTATCCAGACTTGTAAATCGGAATATGAAACACCACTTCTGCACATTCTTCACTGGTTATCAACTAAAGCAAGAACTGACTAGAAACTTATGATTAAAAATGTTATGCTTGCTCTTTGTACTCATTTTCTTGCCATTACGCATTAACACAAATCTGTTTTACATAGTATCTTATTGGCTATATGTATTCTTTTACATTCAGCGCCTTACTTTACCTTTCATTAACTTTCATGTGCTCTCTAAACCTGTGGCTCAGTGGTTGAATTGTTAGCCAATTTTTAAATGTCATTTTTTTTAATTATCACTGGTCACAGCAGAGAGTGCAACCTGCTTTGGTTGTGATGTTGCGTGATAAAACTGCTCTGATTATTATGTAACTCTCAACTCTCTATGGATTCTTTACTGGCTCTTCCCAGATCTATTCTTCTGACCTCATCTGCCCACACTCCTGCTTGAAACATCCTCATCTAACTACCGCATTCTATCCATTCTTCATATGAAGACAGTCACATACAGATAACATATATTTTCATACCATGCTTCTAGACAGTAGAACTCGCTTCCATATCACATTTGCTATTCTAATTCGAAGGTAGCATTCAAATGCTTGTTAAAAACATGTTTGAAATATTATGCTTAATCTTTTGTTCTACATAATATTTTATTAGTTATATGCACTTTTTTGCATTTAGTGTCTAAATTTAACTTTTATTACATGCGTTAACATACCTTAAGTTTATTTAAAAATGCAGTTAAAAGGACTGAGGAGCAGACTCTGAATTTTATTATTTTTTTAACATATGCTTTTTTCATAGCACACCTTTCATTCATGAATCACATTTATTATGCAGGGTGAGACAAGAGTAGAGATAGTGGTAGGAAGTATCAGATGTTTGGAAAGAGAGAGTCAAGAGGAGATAGAACTGGTGAGGACACCCCAGCTTCTACTATATGTGCTCATATAAATAGTTCAGAGTGTGACTTTCCCAAAAACTCACACAGATCTAAATTACTTATTATGCTATGATATCTTCATCTATAAGTTGTAGCTATATTTTACAATCTTCAAAAAAGTATTACAGAAAGTATATTGTTTTTCCATTAGCATACATAAATATGTTTTGCTAGCAAGATGATTAAGTCTAACACTTTGTCAGTCCACATCTTCTTGCATTCCAGATAAAATCAGTTTTTCAGGAAGGGTAAAATTTATTAATGACGTGCATTTACTGATAACTGTTGAATATAAAACTTTCCACAATTAAATATGCTAACAAACTGATATCGATTGCCATGACAGATGACTTATTGTCTCTTCTTCAATAAGACACAGCACATTTAGGGAGTTGAAATTATTTATTAGAATATACTACAGTGACATCTGGTTGTAGACTACAGTTTAACAAAGTTTAATTTAAATGCCATGTAATCTAATTTTAGTTCATGTAAAAAAAAAAAATTAGTACCCCCATCAGCAAAGTTTTAGCTTTTTACTTGGGTGAGTGTTTCTTGAAAATTTCAAAGCAAACAAACTCTTCACAGTCACATAACATACTTAAAAAAAGAGGTGAGTTTGGTGTGATAAATAAAGAAAAAAATGCAGCACAAAACAGATCTAATTTTAATAAAGTATGGACATACCGGTAATTTTTTATTCTTGACCTGTGATGAAAGTCAAAGACATGTAACTGCAATTTTTGCACAAAGTGTAGTTACTAGTGAACCAGATGGATCTAGGCTGGTTAATAATTTTGTTGAAAAGAAACAATGTCTCTGGCAGTGTTGAAAATGTCCTCACCTTTGTTACTCCGATATGTTCATTGTTCAGCTTTTCCTCCTGCTGATAATCAAAATAAATATAAACATGACAATGTTTTCTATTGTATTAATCCTAAAACTACAGACCGTAACAGATTAAAAATAAATGCAACTAATTCTAAAAATTAAATTTACTTGTGAAGCAGGACTTTATAAAGTACCTCACTACCATTTTTGTGATCAAAAATTAGTGTAAGAAACTGTGGATTATGTATTGGTAAATGGGGGATGATTCTGATGTGGCAACAAAATGGTTTGTGGACAAAGAAGATAACTCAGAATATGCAAAATGAATGAAGTGTATAGTGTTTAAAAGGTGTGTGTGTGTGTGGAGGGGGGTAATTGTTTTTTTACGCAGAGCCAGCAACTAAGACTATATCATGGCGTGGCAGCCAGCCCTGTAAATAGATGCCACATGCAGAGAAAGAACAGCGCGCTCGAGACAAGAGCTGAACCCAGGACAGCCAGTCTTCACTGTATTGGTGACAGGTGCTGTTGTGCCACCGGATCACACTTAATGGTGTCTTGTGGGCTCCTAAAAGGTTACTATTAAGACAGAGGCTTTGAGTTTAACTAAAGCCTTAACCACAAAAACCCAACTAACACTGACCATTGGTAAAGTACGTCTTTAGTTTCATGGTATAGGCATGTATGTGTGTACTAGAATGTGTGATAGTGGATGATAAAAATAGTTTGGACTGATAAGGAAACTAATTACTCTGATGGATCTGGCTACTAGTATATTTATGGCAACATGGACGCACTTTGTATGTTTTAAGATAGTTCAAAAATAAAAATGCTCTACATAATAAATCACAACACACCATGCCATCCCAACATTAAAGCAGTAATAGCAATCAAATGGAAAGGATACTTAAATAGGTAAACCACGTGCATGTGCACCATGCCTGACTGCACAAGCGTATGCATTATCACACCTCCACACATGTGTATGAACTATTCACACCTTTCCCTAAATAAACCTATTCTCACATGTGCATGAACACACCTATGCACACATGCACAAAAACTTCTATCCACACCTGCATGAACACACCTATGCATACGACAAAATAAAAAATTCCAAGGACTACTCCTACACTTTTCTTAAAATTAAGGGAAAAACAACCTTAGATAAACATGACACACCCAGTCCATGACTGGAGGCTAGCTTTAACTGACCTCTCGCTGCTGGCGCTCTATCTCTTTCATGCGTATCTCCCTGGCTTCAGCTCTGGCGGCTCTTTTTGCTGCGAGCCTGTTCTCGGCCTAAAAAACAAAAACGAATTGCTTTGAAGGATTGGTGACTTTGCCCATAATGCTTTGTTTTTGTGAAAAAAACGAATGAACAAACATGCATTGTCCCAAGACTTTCAATTTAAGAAAAACAACAATACGCCTACTGACAACTAGAAAACAATATGGATTTTCACTATATCCACACAGTCAATGTAGCCTATTCATGTGTTTGTGTGCCCAGTATTAAATAAATTTTAATGATTTTTTTTCCTTTGAGTTCGTACACATTTTTCAAATGACGTTTATATACAACATATATCCAAAATATAAAGAAATATGAAAGGACACAAAAAGTGACAAGAACCCTAACATTTTGCCAGCCCCACCCTTAGTGCCATATCCTGCTTGAGTGCTTTTTATCCTACCTTCATTGCATTTGTAGAGATCAACTGGAAGGCCTGACTATTAATGGGTTGTCATTTAATTATCATGTAAAAATAAGTATGCTGTTTATCAGTATGCCTGTATTTATAACATAAATATAAAAAAACTGTGTTTTGTTTTCATGGACACAAAAAGTAGTCACATACACTCACACATGAAGCAGACACAGTAATATATACAATTACATAAACCTGAACACTTCTCTCCCCTTTTTTTCTTCTGATACAAGAGTAGTTTATACTCTTGATGGATGGGCTGTTGGCAAAAGTATCCAGCCCATCTAGCCTTAAGATACAGTGCACTCCCCAGGTGATGAATTCATAGAGACTGACAAAAAGCCAAATGCTGCACTAATAATAGAAAAATCTGAAACTGGGATTTGCATTTCTCGAGCACTGTTTTGTCAATTTTAAGCTTACCTTTTAACTTATATTTTTGAACTGAATGCACATGCATACTGTTTTGATTTTCCACCAAAAAATAAGGCAGCCATAAACAGTCATCATTTTTTGAGGAGAAAGATTAGTCATAAGGCAGAAGAAAAGAAGGAGAAAAAAAACTGTTGAGAAAGGAAAGCACTGTATCTTGAAATTCTAAACACATAAGAGAGATGCTTGAAAAGATGGTTTTAAATATTTAAAATAAATAAAGACAACAACTAATCTGAATAGCACGCTAGCATAAAATAACTTTATACTAGCCTTCCCATTTCATAGTTTCTCTATATTTCAATCACAATACTGGCTAAGCTGCATATAGGAAATTATAACTGTCTTAGCTGCCCTGCAAAATCATAGGCTGTTTCAGTTATATTGCATCTCCAACAATAGCACCATCTCTCTCAAAAGCCATAAACACGTGCAGAGACAGAAATGCACCTTGTTCTGTGTAGTTCACTAGCTGTAAGAGTCAAGGTAACATCAAGCATACTGTTAATACTATTAATAGACTGTGCACATAGACTACCCGAGTGGGTAGCTTCTATCACCATATGCATTCACTAAAATTGGTGCCGCATGCTGCTAATTCAACGAGACGCTCCGCACAGAGCATGAGGGCTGATCTGTAGACAAGCATGTTGATCTGAAGAAATGTAATTTTGTTTTCTTCACAATAAATTTTTGATCAGTGATAATAAATCAAATTATCTGCAACTGTCCTCAGTAAAATGAATACATTCACTTTCCCAAATCCTATTTTTTTGTCTACCTTAAATTTGTACAGGTTCCCAAGGAAAGACAGTGATACAGTGACTTCTGAATTAAGTAACAGAAGGAATTAGTAAAGGTTAACTTTTGGATTGTGACTCTGACCTCTGGGTCATATATATGGAAATTAAAATGTTGATGCTCTCAGAAATTTAGGGGTTGGGGAATGGGCACAAGCCATGCAGCCAAGACCTTCATGCTTTGCTGTCTTTTGGGAGTTTCCCAAATCTGCCAAACAGTGACTCCAGAGGTATTTGCATGTTCTTCCCCCTTCCCAATTCCTCAAAAGAAAGAAAAAAAATCGTTGTAAGATGGGGGGAAATGGAGAGAACTACAAGCACAGATTTTCCTTGTAGGCTGGTTTTCCAGCAAACTGCAGCTTTCTAAAAAGGAAATGACAGCTTGAGACATGAAAGAGACTAGTCTGCCCTGCAAGCAGCATAACTGACTGCCAGGATAGGCCACATGATAAAACAGGAACTGTCAGTCTTGCTGTTGTGACCTTAAACCTGCAACAAAGCCTGGAAAGGGGAATCCTACTATATGTAACTAGGGTTGTGGTGAGTCAGCTAGCTCTCATCTAACAAGATGCATCAGACCTGTCTCACAAAATAGGATTCACATAAACTATTGTAACTCTAAATCCTAGTTTTACAGAGCTGCAAAAGACTGCTTGTGTTTAAGCACTCAAATGGTTTAACTATTAAATTCACAATCACTGTTCCATATTATTTCTGGTTTACAATTCAGTAGACAGACGATTTAGGAAATTAGAACTACAGAAAAGTTTAACAGATGAAATGAAGGAATTTTAGTTTTCTTACTGCTTTTGACAGTCTCCTTGAACATATAACTCCTCATGAGAGTATAAATGTTCATCATGGACTGCTGAAAAATTGAAAATTGCCTATCTCATTATATAATGTCCAAACATATATAACCATGCACCATCACAATCCTTTCACTCATTTATCCCATTTTTCAGAGACTTGATGATGATGTTCTGAGAATTTTAATTAAAAAAGGTGCACACAAAATCAACAACAAAAATGCAACTTCAAAACATTTAACTCCTTTCAACTGTTGTCAGTGTGGGTGTATGATTGGTATTTGTCGAGTAAATTGAGGCCATCATCAAGACATGTTCCTAGTGCTATGTCACCTGGCAAATAAATGAATTCTTCTGTTTCAGAGCTCCAACAAGTTTTTTCTTATGGGGAGAGGGTGGCATAGGGAACATTACTACAGATAGTTCTTAGGTGCAGTCTTTTTGAGAAACCCATAACTTTGAATTTTATAGTGCTATTCCCCTTCTCTGCCTTAGTCCTGCTCCACGGCAAACAGTTCTGCCGGTGAATAATTAAAATAATTAATATCATCTGGAAATCCATGAATGCAAAATATACAGAACCAACAGTGATGGAGTAATACATATCCTTCACAGCTTAAGCTCCAAGCACAGCACAAAAACAAACAGATGTGAGGATTTAAAAGGTATACAAATAAACATCCAAATGCATTGGGGTGGGAAGGACTGATCCACATCACTCTCAATTACTTGACAATTCTAAATACATAACCTACAGATTTATATCATTGCTATTAATTTTGTTCCTTTTGCTATTTGAATGTACAAATCATAATTTTATGGTTACAAGTGGGTAATAAATTCCGATTCTAAAATTGCGTGATTTGGAATTATACAGTTACCACGGTAAAGATTATGATAATGAGCATACGTCATAAAAGACCAAGGACAAAGATTAACACTCTTAAGGGTACGTGAGATACTAGTTAACATATCGTGAAAGTATCTAAATCATACACCAATAAGACGCAAATGGTAAAATAGCAATAAATATACATTGACGCAAAGCAGATACAGCCGTTCTCGTAAAATAAACTGATCAGATATCATCGTACCTCTTTCGAAATTTGTGTAAGCGCTTGATCTTCCGCGGAGTATTGCCGAACATTACTCCTTCTTCTTCCAGAATGTGAACTCATCCTTGCTTGCTGGAAATCCTGACATAAGATACAACGAAAGAGTGCAAAGCCAAAGCCTTGGCTTGTCGGAAACCTCTGTTTAACACACCCCCTAAAACAGATGTTTTTCTCAGCGAAAATCGAAAGTTTACCACAGTCTCATGGGTTTGTGTCACCGAAAAAACTAAGTTCTGAATCTCATGCTAATCTTTTTTGCGTCAAGTGACGGGTTACATGCAATAATTCATCCATTTTCTCGTTCGCCGATTGACACCTTCCATTACAGCTCTTCCTGCAATTAACACCCGGATGTATAAAAGTAACACTATGCGCATGCGTGATGTACGGGAAATCTAAAAATTTAAACAGGAAAAAAGCAGACGTTAAGCCCGCAATTTTTCGCTTCCAAAATCCAGCAGCTACAATAAGTTAAAAAAACCTTTTGTTTTAATTAAATCATAAAGCCTTATTTTTAAACAGTCATACACCTCTCCGGATAAGAAATAAATAATCACTGTGCAACTGTAAGCGTCTATTTTCGACAAGAGTTGGGAAAGACTTATACAGACCGCGCCCCACATAAGTCTGTGGACCACACATTCAGCGCAAAGGCCTATAACCACCATGGCAAATCGCTATTAACTTCCGGTACAGGCAAAAAAATGCGTCGCCTTAATGCTGTCTTCGGGATATAAACACTGGGGTCACGGTCCAGTTTTCTATACTCCTACGTGCCGTGTTAGGCTCTAATCGACTTTTAAAAGTAATCTGTCACTCTGTCAGTTAATGTGAAGAAGTATCGTGCTAACGAAGGTTCTGTTTATTTACTTTTATGTTTTTAGGATATGATGCCGTGGTCTTCTAAACAGTATATAATATATATAATCGTCTGCTGCAACACGAACATGGTCTTGATCGTGTATGCGGAACATGGTCTTGATCGTGTATGCGAACTTTTGCCACGTATAGTTTTTTTTTAAAATGTAGCTTGGTTGTGATAAAAATAGATGCATTAAGCACATATATATATACACACACACACACACACACACTAAACCTTTCATTTTAATTTGTTGACATCTGTGCCTACTACTGAGTTTATTTGCTGCACGAAGACCCTCAGATTCCTGAAGCTCCTGCAGACGTACTAAATCCAGCGGGCAGTGTTTACGTATGTTTTTTAAAAGATGGCAAGCATATAAAAACACATTAAATAGTCAATTATACACCATCGGAGGGGTGAGGAAAACAGGTCAATTTTCAGGATGCACGGAACATCCCAAAATGCTTGTCATTTTTTTCCCAAACGATGTTTATTGCAGGATTCATATGAATTGTCATTCTGTAAAATTTTCAGAACAAATTAAATTATAAATTTTTACACATTTCAAAAGAAGCTGCTCATAGTTACCTAAAAAAAGTGGACAGATAACCGTGTATGGACTACTCCCGCGGTTCTCAACCTGGGGGGCGCGCCCCCCAAGGGGGGCGCAAGCTGCTGAAAAGGGGGCCGCAAAGGCGGTCATTTTCTCATATCATATAGGTATTAGTGGCTAAGGGGGGCGCGCGGACGTACCTTTATTCGTCTGGGGGGGCGTCACAAGTAAAAGGTTGAGAAACGCAGGACTACTCCCTTTATTCTCATTTTCTTGCATCACTGCTGGCTCTCCTCTTGATCAAGCAGCCCTCCTTTCATTCAGTCTGATCTCAGCCTGTTTCATTATTACTCTGTACATAATCACTCAAAGCGATGTGATGCCATGTAACTAATGGGCCATTGTATTCGGAGAAGAGCAAGAGAAGGGAAACAGCTCTCGAGGCAACTAAGATAATGTATCACACACAGTAGTGTCCCCTACATTATTCATAATTCAAATCAAATCAAATCTAACTTTATTGTCTGTTCGAGGAAACCCAAGACAGAAATTTTTCTTTACCTCACAAAAACATATAAGATAGCGGGCAAGCATACATGCTCATACAGACATTTAACACACACGTGCACCTACACATTCTCGCACATAAATCTTAATGGGAAGCTTCGCAAGCATGATGCCAGTAGACCTATATAGGGGTCCTTGTGCCTTTTATTTAGGATGGCGATGGCTGCTGGCACGAAGGACCTCTGATAGGCAGTTTTTCGCACACGTGGCACTTTGTAGCGCCTGCCTGAGGGCAACAACTGGAAGCAGGGATGGCGAGGGTGTGTTCGGTCTGAGATGACGTTATATGGCATCTTTCTGACTGCATGAAGGTACAAGTCCGAACGTGGCCACTGTGGTGTGCCAATAATTTTATTGGCCTGGTGGATGACTCTGGCCAGCTTTGCCTTGTCTTTGACGAGGAGTTGACCGTAACAGGCAGCAATGTTAAATGTGAGAATGCTCTCAACAAGAGACCTGTAGACAAGTCTCCAGCACCCTGGAGCTGACGTTGAAGCTGCGGAGTTTCCTCAGAAGGCGCAGTCGTTGCTGGGCCTTTTCGTACACTTGGTGCGCATGATCACTAAAGGAGAGCCTTTCGTCTATCACTGTACCAACTACCAAGGTACCTAAACCCAGCAGCCCTCTGCACCTGCTGTCCCTTGATTTGGACTGGCGGGGAGAAAGAGGTGTTACCATATCTCTTCGATCGTGTGTTCTCCCAAGGACCATCTCCTCCGTGTTTTCGACGTTCAGCTCCAGAAAGCTGCGGTCAAACCAGTCCTCTAGTTCCCCCATGCAGGCCAGGTACTGTGACAGGGACTGCTCGACTTTGAGGCAGCCCACAAGCGTGAAGGGCCATGTAATCTGCATATTCTCTGGTCTTCTCTAAGCAAAATTAACTAGCCTTGAACAGCTGTTCTGGTAAGTATAAGGTATACATGACAGGTGAAGAAACATTCATAAATACTTGTACATATGATTTCATCTTGGAAATAATAAAATACACAACAGGCGGGTATCAAGCCTAACTAGCAGTTAAAAGAAGATGAAGAAGAAGTATTTCATTAATAAGACTCCATTAGTTGCTTTTCGTTCTTGCTTCCTGATATCTCACAAGTTTACTAAATTTTATATTTTGCGAACTTTCAAACATACAACAGATCTCAGTCTTGCAATCTCAAACAGTCTCAAAGTATCTATATCTCAACTCGATCATACGTTGATACATGCATGTACATGCACAAAAAATACTTGTACTTATTTAGCCATCTTTACTCCTTCGAGCATATATAACTATGAACTTGCTTTTTCCGCTTTTTTCCAGATAGATGAACAAATTAAAATATTTCCAATTTTCAGAATGCTTTTATGCATTTTTTAAAAAACAAATTTTAATCAGAATGTTTAAAATTGATCAAAACTTCTTACTTTTTATTCACGTCCTGTCGCAGTATTCTATCTACAGATCATCTATGTTGTTGCTAGAAGAAGGTTACTCAACTTCATTTTACAAATATTCTAAATTGCATATCCCTGGGGTAAAAGTGTGAATGCTCGACAAAAGCTGCGTCAGCAGCCAATCCCACTATTTGCATAAGACAATTAACTATCAGATAATGAATGCTTCAGCGAATCTGCACCCTGACAAAAATGGATACAGGTAATCAAGAGACTAGGATTTAAAATAAACTTTCAGTCAAAGTAGTATGAATGAGATGAAGGGATTAAAGAGACACAATCATGTGCCAAACAAACCAATCCCTTTCTGTTACGCGTGGGTGGCATATCAGCGGCTGTTGTAGAGAGTTGCGGGTGTGGAGGCGTCATGCACGCACACCATCGCAGAACGGCGCGGGTGGCTTTGTAAAGGGTAAGGCAACCAACGCCGGGGAAAAACCCGTCGACCGTGTTATCAATCACGTCTTATGTTTGTCGTAGCTGTTCACAAAACGCCTCCATTGCAGCATTTTCCACTCCGTTCATTTTTATTTCGGCGATGAGTCTACGGGTGCATGCTCAGACATTATCTGTCAGTTACTGTCAGTGAGTCAGTCGAACAGCAATTCCTGCCTGTCTGTCTGCCTTCCTGGACAAGCGTTCTTGAGTATGGGGGATACATACCCCGATGACGTCAGTGCACCATAATTTAATCAAATAATTGGTCTAACAGAAAGACAAGATACGGCAATAATACTGATGAACTGTTTACTTGACTTTTGAATATTTTGTAGACTGGAAGGTTTTTGGGTATGTTTTGCACACATTTGTGTATGAATGTTGGGGGTGGAGGGGCGATGATGTCCCTTTGCTTGACCGGCTAGAGGGTAAAAGCTCTCTATAGTTGTGGTTTTTCTGCATTGACCTTTTGTGAGTTTCGTGCCCATTATTTGACACACGATTCTTTGTCATTGTGCTGAGCTATTTGCTTGTCTGTGGCCTTTTGGTTTTCATCTATTCTACAGCTTTCTATTGTCCCATCGACTGTCAGCATCCTCTGTCTGGCCATAGCGGTTTCTTTGTGCTGCTCGCTGGTGAGAAGGCTACATAGTCGATGCAGTATGCTCAAACCCCCCTGCTTCGTCATCATGTGTTGCAACAGTTCATAAAGCACCATACAAAAACGATATAAGCTAGCAAGTGGATCTGTAATTCGTGAAGGATGATGACAAGCTGAACTTAAGTCAAAAGTATTATATCGGGAGATTACACTGCTTCCCTTCCTATGGTTTGTAAACTTTTAAAAGAGAAATTCCACAGATTTCTCTACGAGAAGCAAAAAACTGATGGGCACCTGTATGATCTGTTCTGATTGATTGATTGATTGATTGATTGATTGATTGATTGATTGATTGATTGATTCAGTAGTGTCCTAGCCCCTTTTGAAGGAATGTAGCGTACAGGGCAACAATAACACATTGTATATCATATGTTTCCTCCGATGCCGCCCACAATATACATATATACACAGTATACATGAAACCAAACAACTTCCCGCAGGGAAAGGTTGTAAAGATTTGCCACGAGGACGACATGAGGAGTCTACTGGTACTGACTGGCATTGACTCGTGGGTCAGAACAAATGAATTGGTGCACAAGATAAGGCGATGTCATCGACCAAAGGAATTGCACAGACTGGTAGTGACAGTGATTACAGCTCACACTAAATCGATTTGAGAGAGTTCATGCTTGACTGGCAAGTTTGGGGTACAATCACCAGCAAGCAAGAAGGTGCACGACTTGAGCTGTAATTAGAAACTCCTGTTGAATGTTGGAGCAATAATACCATCACAGACAAGTGTGCGAATCTCAGTGAAATGCATAAATCAGTTCTGAATATCACTATACTGCTTGCACCACTGTTAGAAATCATCATCATCATCATCATCATCATCATCATCATCATCATCATCATCATCATCATCATCATCATCATCATCATCATCATCATCATCATCATCAGCAGCAGCAGCAGCAGCAGCAGCAGCAGCAGCAGCAGCAGCAGCAGCAGCAGCAGCAGCGTATGATTTATATATCGTCTAATCACTAATCCCGATCACGAACATATTCTCGGCGGTTGAGACAAGTAGTAGACATGGACAGCATATGAAAGACAGAAGGAGAAATAATCCTGCAGACAAGTAACAAAAGACAAACATATGTATACATATATACATAGAGAGAGAGAGAGAGAGCAGAGGTCATTTCTACAGTATCATAGAAGCGGAATCGACCATCAAGATGAGCTAACGAAGTTGATTGTTAAACTTGAGATTTGTTTCTAATAATTATGGCAACTTATTCCCTCTTTGAGATTCTCAAAGCTGTCTCTCTTGCGTTGACGTCATTTCCTTTTTTTCCCAGCTACTGTAATGTAAGCATTACCAGGCAACAGCTCGACAGATTACAGTGTTGTTGCCTCGTGTAAACTGTATCGGAGATTTTGTATATAATATTTTTTGGCTGTTGACTTCCAATATCGTGTTTTCAGTACGCATTGTAACCATGTCGACATGTTAGCACCAGACCATGCACCAGATACACCGATTTTCTGGAGACAATTTGCTTCTCTGACGCACACACACACACACACACACACACACACACACACACACACACACACACACACACACACACACACACACACTAAAGATAAGTCGGTAGTAAGAAAACGTGTGACCTCTGAACCCCGGTTAGAAGTCAGGTGAAGAGCAAGAGAGTGAGATACTTGCCACTACACGTTTTATGTTCATCATCTCTTCAGGAGGATTAAAAGGTGTGTGTGTGTGTGTGCGCGCGCGCGCGTGCGTGCGAGCAATTTGTTTCCTATCTACCAGCTCGCCTGCCCGGCCGGCCCTCTATCGACATTCTGTACTTAGTTTTGATCAACTTTCGGTTAAAGTGTTCATCGATTATCGATGCCCATGTCTCCTACGTCACAGAGGAGGCGGGAAAGCGGTTCTACACAGTTAACGGGACTGCGACCACTTGAGGCGAAATGCAAGTCTGCGTTCGGGAAGATTGCGAGGCAGCACCGAGGGTACTTGCTTGCCGAGACATTTGGCTTGATTAAAACGTCGTGAGACCCAGGCGCTGGAAGCCTTACGACGAGCTCGGAATCTAAAGACTACTTCGCGGTTTTCGTTATGCAGGTATTTAACCCACAATGGTCCTCATCTTACCATAGGGACAGTGTATAATGTCTCGTGCGTGGGCTGAGTACCACAGCCCAAGGCGAGCAATTTTTTCTAAGGGAGAACTGAGTGTAATGGGACAAACTTGCTTTTTGCTGGACTGGTCAGATTTAGTTCAACATACATCGCCGACACGCCAGCAAATGTAGTTGTACACGTCAACGGCAGTGAAGCGTGTCTCCCGCTGTAGTTACTGACTTACAGCAGAGAATTGAGATTTAAAGATGAAGACAAGGAAAGATGAAGACATGGAAAATAGCAACGAATTAAACTGTATTTTGGTGCCCGAGGTAGCCGGGTTCTGTGTACAATATCTTCTTTTACTAAAGACTGTTTACTGAGAGCATCTATTTTCTCAAACAAATTTGATACTTTTGTCTTTCATCAAATTTACGACTCAAAATTTAAAAACCATCGACAATAAACACATATTATGAAAGAAAACATTTAAAAACGATAATTGTCAAATTTATATAAACGAAATGAGAAAATGAGAAAGTAAAATTTGCAGTTACGGTTTCATTTTCCCCCTTAAAAATACTTCATGATCGCTTTATGTGGGACTCCTGAAACCAGTCTCTAAACGAGCTATAATTTTCTTGAGTCACAAACGACAAAATTTGATGCTGGTTAATTGACAGATGACTGGTCAAATGAGAAAAGCGGAGAAGGCGAACGCAGTTAGGGAGTGGTTAGACATTAGACATCTCTGGCATGACTAAATGGTCAGCATGTGTAATAAAGATCTTGTCTGCACTGAGCAGACGATGTAGAGCAGGGGTGGGGAACGTCCGGCATTTGTTGGGGCCCGCCAGGGCAACCGAAGATTTCAGGAACTCTACAAGCTTTCTTCCCTAGCAACGTGAAAGTATATTAGGTGAATAATAATAATAATAATAATAATAATAATAATAATAATAATAATAATAATAATATAGCACATGCACACTCAAATACATTATCAACATCTTCTCTAATGAAACAACCGCTTCAATTTCCTTGCTGTAAATATGATACAGACATTTTATTTTTGGAAAAGGTTCAGATATGAGTCTGAATGAGGGCGTAAAGTTTTCTACGAAATAAAAAAATAAGTGAATATTTGTTTCTAAACAGTAACATAATTAAACAGCGTATCACTGAAAGAGGAAAAGAGAAAAAAATGAATTATAAGCACTTACACTTATACAAACCTATGTGCGGTGGAGGACGTCCACGTGTGTGGTGTTGCTGATTAAGATTGTATTGGTATTAATATTTATATCCACCTTAGAGTCTTGTAGACTCAGTTTATGACATTTCGGAACTAAATGCCTCCACTCTAAAAGAAATACAACCGGTAAATTTCAACAAGCTGCAGAGAAAGAGTAGAACCGAAACAGTTTGCTCCCAGATACTACTGTGCAAATCTTTCATGCACCTAATAAAACATCTCTCTATTCGTGGTGCAAGCCTATGTTTGGCATTCTCTCTCTCTCTCTCTTAATATCTCTCTTTTTGTCATTATAGGAGGTTTTGATTGGAGTCGCCCAGTCATGGAGAGACAAACTCTAAGGAGAGTGTTCATACCGTCACCCGCCTATTGTTTGTTCTTTCTCTATTCGTTTTCGTCTTTTGTTTTTACTATTATTTCACAAAGTAAAATGGGGATTGAATATTTAAATATTAAAAATTCTACTGCAAAATATCGATGGAATAATATAAGGTTATAATACAACACAGCAACCGCTATCCACGACCTCAGCATCCACTTACAGTTTTTCTTCTGCCACCCGGCTAACCCTCAGTCCTAATGAGGGCGATCGAGTGGCGCAACGATTTAGCGCCTGTCACCAAACCAGTGAGGACTGAGTGTCCTGGGTTCAGATCTCCTCTCGGGCATGCTCATCTTTCTCTGCATGTGGCATCTGTTTTCAGAGCTGGCTGCTTTGCCTTAGTTGCTCACTCGGCGTAAAACACGCCTTCGTCCTAATACTGGCACATCTAAACGTCTGGACTTAACAGTTGTGACCGAGCAATGCTAACTAGACTGATTTTTTGATAAAACATACCAATACGAAAAATAGAGAAAATTCTCGAAAATGCAGCCACATCAACAACGGGCACAACAAAGTTCGCCGAACGTCTACAACACGAAGGTTGGTGGAAAGTCGACTATTGATTGCTGATTTATTTCCGTTGATCCCGCTGTCAGATGACGGAGGATTTTTAAATTGGTTATGTTTCTTTCAACAGGAATATCGACTTGCATCTTCTGGTGACGTCATCGCGCCGGTTTCTAAATCCGTTTCCCAACAGGCGGGTCAATGACGCAACATCGGCGCTCGTATTCCCTTCGTTCCAGAATACACAGAAAAATATTTCGTCTTTCTTACTCCGGAAACTGCTCGTAGAATGCATTTCTGTTGGGCTGTTTTCAAACGGAACCACCGGAAAAACCAGAGAAGATCGAACGGCAATGTCTGTAGCATGACAATAGGACAAGATAAAAGATCGTGGAAAGCCGCACTGGTCCTTTTTTTTGCGATAGGCATGATGAATGAGAGTATTTATTTCTCTGACGACATTACGATTAAAAAGATAAACTTAGAGTAACCGTGTGACTTTATACTTGTATACTTAGACATAGTGTGTGAAAGAGAGTGAGAGGGAGAGAGAGATTTATATACAAGTGGACACGAGAAGTATGGAGCACGACGACAGGGCGTCACGAGAATAATGTGGGTGTATATATAACAGGGCTTCTGCTAACGCAAAAAAATTGCGTACAGTACGCATTAAAAGTTCGGAGGACCCCTTCAATTTTCGTTAGTGGGGTCCCAGTGGACCCCTTCAAATTTGGGCGAAGAACAGATACAAAATTGGGTAAGTGTAGTGTCTGACATCGTAGCCCAATCTATTATTGTCGTCTGCTACAAGGTGAGAGTAACTTCCCTTGCACTGAGTTTTTCCCCTTACCTGAAAGAGTTCCATTAACCTATTTCCAAGATGTCGTTGACAGCGTGGATAAAATCATCGTTGATTTGTTGATTTTTTTCACATTGTAAAGGGACCCCTTAGAGTTATCCTGAGACCCCTTAGAAATCTGAAGGGGTCCCTGGGACCCCAAAGAATTTAGCCTTAGCGAAGCCCTGAATATATATAATGTGGGTGTATATATATATATATAATGTGGGTGTATATATATAATGTGGGTATATATACATAATGTGAGTGTATATATATATACAAATGTTTATCGAAAATATCAACTGTGAACACCTATTGCTCAGATAAACCTCAAGACACTTGCTGCAGAAAATTTGATCTCTTAGAAACTTTTGGTGTGTACCCTGGATAGAGTTAATGGAATAATCTAGCAAGAACGGGGGTCTGGGTCCGTGGAAATACAGACGCTAACTTCTGTGAACACATTTCATCCACTTTTAGATAATTTCGAGTCGGCTGTTTTCCCGCACACTTTCTTCATGTTCATTTTTTTGTGCTGTCTTCCACTTCTCTTCTTCGTTTTTGATGTTGATGGATTACTTTGCTAAGTACTTTCTCTGAAGCTTTCGGGCTTGATTAAACTTCCTCCAAACCACAGAGTAAAAGTACTATCCAATCAGCCACTTAGTGGTTAAAATTCGCTAAGCTACTGACCAATACTTTCTTCTTTTGTAAATTTGAATTTAATTTGCGAACAAATACCTGACCCTTGTATTGCAAGGTAACCTTCAGATGTTGCTCCACTACCGAGGTGAAAGATTAACTGAAGTCTGTAGATTTTAGCGAAGGCAAGACAAACGCTATTCCAATGATTTTTTCTAGGGAGTGCACTCTGGACAACCTTTCATCATCTAATTGCTGTCCATAATAATTATTAATCTTCTCAAAGACATTGATTGAAGGGGACATTACTGAAGGATTTTTCTTAGAACGCAGGTGATTGTAAAGCAGTTTGTACTCTCATTGGCACATACAATACACACATCAATGTGAATTTGTCTGTATAAAGACACACACACACACACACACACACACACACACACACACACACACACACACACACACACACACATGCCCTATGACACGCTGACGCTGGTATGGTGATGTGACACTTGCACTTACCGACAATAGAAGACATACCTGCCCTATGTTAGTAACCACAGTCATATAAGTGCACTATGTTAGTAACCAAGGATACAATACAAATTCTGGAGCTTTGAACATACAGATGATACAATCAGCCTTAATCCTTTTTTGTCCGATCCTTTCTTGATGGTCATGATATACGTTGACACCTCACGACAATACACATAACAGTTTGAAGCTTCGTTGAAAAAAATAGATATAAAACAGTATCAATGCAACAGGGAAACATATGAAAGTTTAATCAACAAAATTAATCAACTGAATGAAACAGGATACATCTTGAGGCACTAGTGCATCGCTTTATTAAGAACTAGCTAGCAGGTGTTGTTTATTTTTTTTAATCTAAGAGAAACTATGGTGTATCCAGAAATGAACTTCCGAGCTAACAAACGACACCAGCAAATCTCTCAAAATCATTCTTCCCTAGCAAAAGTCTAACCTACGTTAAGAGCAGTAGACGAAAATCCATAAGAGGGTTTCGATCACTTTGTAACAATCTCTAAAGGATTCCCAAGTCAGATAAAGTTTAGGTGACATGGATTAGCCCCCCCTTAATGAGGACAATGAGTTAGAGCTATAAAATTTGCTTTAAATACACAGAAATGTGTCAAAGACACCAAGAACTATTCGTGAAAATGGTAGAAACACTTCCTAACCACTTTTAGGATACTAAAGCAAGAATGAGACCTTTCCTGCTCACAGACCTCAGGATCCCACTGCTGCACAGGAAGGTCTGCGCTTAAAGAACTGTTAAACGTCTAGTGACTTTTTCAATCTTGATACGTGTTTATATATATATATATATGTGTGTGTGTGTGTGTGTGTGTGTGTGTGTGTGTGTGTGTGTGTGAGAGAGAGAGAGAGTCGAGAGAGAGAGAGAGAGTCGAGAGAGAGAAGAGATAGAGATCGTACTCAAGATGTAAACATGGACTCTCCGAGAAAGCTGGTATGTCATGTTGACTTCTTTCTCCGTCTTATTTGATCCTTTACATGGGCAAAAATGGAAAAGTTGGATAAAGTGCACTTAAGGAAAAAGAAAGGTCTGATTGCGAAATTATCTTCCGATCCCATTACGTTCAAAACTTTACTCTTGTGAAACAAAACTATTCTTGTTTCCAAAAGAAAACTGTGGGAGGCTTTGGCCAAGTGAGATCTGATGAAAGCACTTAGGCCGCGAGCAACCGTGAACTGGGGAAGGTTGCATTTTTGACCTCATGCCTTTTGGTTTTTCTTTACTATCAAGGCACAAACTGTAGACTGACTATGATCATAGCTGCCTATGAAAGGTCACCCTCGTCATGGATGTAATGAATGTCGTTTCCTTACTGAGGTTTATTTACAGAAGAAATTGATCTTCACGTGGAATCGTTACAGTTCACATCTCAATAGCCACGGGAGTATATAATGTTAAGCAAAAAATCATCCATGAACGTTAGCTAGGTGTTGGAGTTTTATATCGAATCAGCAACAGAGGCTATAGCAAGGCGAACTAGCTCACCCCTGAAGGCTTTATTTTAGTGAACATGGTCAACACCCGCAAACCCTTCAGGAATAATTACTGCTTGCAACAATGTTTCGCAGAAATGTTGATTTTCGTTTAGAGGCCTGCACTAGGGTTCAAGGGCTTTTTTTTATTAATAAATGCACACATATATTTGTGTCTTATGCGCATATTTGGTTGGTAGAGAAATATTAACACCAACAAACTAGAAACATGCTATTATTTCAGTGGCATAATGCAAG
This sequence comes from Marisa cornuarietis, assembly GCA_004794655.1. NCBI lineage: Eukaryota > Metazoa > Mollusca > Gastropoda > Architaenioglossa > Ampullariidae > Marisa > Marisa cornuarietis. The sequence continues at coordinate 1,530,103 of SMMW01000135.1, forward strand.
ATTCAGGTATGGGTAATCTCTAAATAATTTTCAGTCCTCTGTTCTGAAAATTCCATTAATATAAAGAAAATTAAGTGTTCTGAAATAATTATCGACAAATCGTTTTTCTAAGGAGTAGTAGGATTTAAAAAAAATTTCGTAGAATGGAGTAAAAAATGGGTAACTTATGTTAGCATGTGGTTTGCTGGACTTGAGTAAGATGGTATGTGACTTGTAGGACTTGAGTCAGGTGGTATTTAGAGTCTCAGAGTAAGTTTTCACAGCACTGGCAGTGATTTGGTTAATATTGTTTGGTCTAGTCACTAAAAGGTTTGGTGAACGATCTTTATTTTATGCAGGACACAAACTGTAGAAGTAGCTGCCAGTCGGACCATTCAGCCTGCTCCAGTTTCAAGAGGGTGTTCAAACCTTTCTTGTCTGGGAAATAAGTCTTGCAGCAACTCCATTCTCGCTGTCTTACTGTGTTTATATGGTTAAGATGTGTGTAATCCCTTCTCTTTCTCTCTCTCTCCTTCTGTCTCTGTAAGTGGGGTAGGGATGGAAGGGTGGATGTATGTGCTTTTACGGAGAGAGAGAGTATTTTTTTTAACAGCTGTATTCCATATTCATGACCATGTACCGTGAAACCAGGACAGCCTGGCCACATTCTGGGATTCTGCAATATAAAACGACCCTTCTTCTTCTTCTTCTTCTTCTTCAGCTGAAATTATCTTATACCAGTAGCTAAAGAGATTGATAATATATACTGCATCGAACGTGTGCTTATTAGAACGTGTAAACATAATTATCCATTCATTTGAGTTTTTTTAGTTCAACCCATCTGTCCTTCATAATAATAATAATAATAATAATAATAATAATAATAATAATAATAATTGTAGTAGTAGTAGTAGTAGAGCACATTTCCTGTGTTGGAGTTGAGCTCAATGCGCTGTACACTAAAGACTACAAACAAACATACCAACAAGCAACAGAAACACAAGCGGAAGTACACGGATGACACTGTGGCAAGCACAAAGTAAGTGTGAAGTTGAAGATGAAAAACCGAAGAGTAAGCAGATCTGGCTTGATTACAAAAGATATTTCTTAAAAGAAGTGTAGGGGAATTAAAGAGGAGGGTACCAACCGGATAGGAATGGTAATTACACCCCAGTCAAACTGCACACAGATCATTCTCGTGTGATCGAAGCATTATCGCCGGACTTGTAAATACCTTAAACGTATAGCAATAGGGAACATCTTGTAAGCATCTTAAGAAAAATTTTTAAGAGAATACTTTCTTTTCTTGTCTGAAAACATCTCTCTTGACTAGTTTTTTTTTCTTATCCGGTTTTCCCAATTTCGCGTTCTTACCTCTCGCTCACTTCTTTTGTTCCCAAAGGGTAATGGAGATCGATTTTCGTTTAAGATCGACCCCAACTTAAAGATGCATTTGTTGCCAGAATCAACATGCAGCCTCATGTGGCCTCATTACTAAAGAAATATCCCGCAAAATTACGATTTTGTTTCTTATTTTTCGCACCATCTGTTTTCTGTCATCCTGTTTTAAGTCGACCTAGTTGGCCACGTGTGCCTGACCCAGAACTTTTAAATGGAGGCAGTTCGATGCCGAGCATGTTACTGCTGAAACCATACAGCAACCTCTTCTTGCATCGTCAAGTTAAAATCTGTTTTAATCGCACTAAATTCACGGTTTGCCATGGAAATTCGTTTCTTGCCAACGATTTAAAGAGTTTTTAGGAAACATGCAATCTATTTCTACCAAAATTTAGTAAAGCTTTTTACGAAACGAAATTGTGCTGGTAAGGAATATTTTTTAAATTCTTTTTTCTTCTGCCAGAAACCGTCTTATGCCCACTGTATTGAGAGCCCTATAAGATTTCCAAAGGGAAAACTACGTTACGGACAATAAAGAAAAGAAAAGCACAGACGAGCACACAGCTAGGAGAAAGAAAGAGACAACAAAAGGATGAAGATGAGAAGAAGACAGAGGAAAAAAAGGAGACAAAATAAAAAGAGAAACAAATAAAGGCTAGCCAGGTTCATTTCTAAACTAATTTCGTTCAAGTTGAAAAGGTACTAAGGCTAGGAGGGGTCAAGAGGACATCAGGTCAGGGTTCACCAGGCTGCCAGGCGATGTCATTCATTTTGACAGACGGTGGCCGACACGACGGTAGTATATCTTCACTATTATTATTATTATTATTATTATTATTATTATTATTAACTATTGAACACTTTTGAACGAGTACTTTCTCCAAGCTGTCAACGGGTTTCAATTTTGAAAAAGAAAGACATGGCGAGACTTTTTAGTCGCTTCCAAGCTTTCGGGATCGCAAGACGCTTGCCTGGATGCTTGCTAATTGTTACAATATTAGGTAGACATAGTTTAGAATGTCTCATTTCTCAGTTGGGGAAAGTTTTGTTTCTTTTTCTTTCAGAAGGCAAATATTGCAAATCTCCGTGAAGAGGATATCGTGAGGTGGTTTCTGATCCCTAGAGTAGTTTTGATGGCTTGTCTTTGACCGCGACAACAAAAACAGTTTAATAACTGCCAACTTTCTTGGGGAAATTACTTGGCATTTTTTGCTAAATGTATTTTATCTAAAATTATAATGTATAAATTATACGATTTTTAAACGTGCTATAAAACAGATCAAGAGGTAGTGTATGTTGATTTTAACAGATAAATACGAAAGTAGTGTTTAAATATTGGAATGTAAACAGTTCATTCAAGCCGGCGTACACTTAAGCAACATCGTTGTCGGCTAGGAGATGGTTTTACACATAATATTAAAGCAGAGTCTGCAAGAACAAAGCCACCAAACCATCTTGATTTTTTTCTCTAAGAGTATTCGAGCAAAAGTATCTGTTCGTGGCGTGAAACTGTAAAGTGACTTTCCATCAGCGCCAAGCAGTCATGTGCTTCAACATTTCATTTAATGTCCACCGATCCTGTCACCCCCCGCAACCTGACTTGTAACTCATCTCTTCAACATTTTACTACCTTTTCTGCTTTGTGATCATCTGGAAATTCTGACGATTTTATCTACGTTCCTAATTACTCTAGTTTAATGACGATTTGCCTCATCGACATCTTGGTCTGTGAATGTCGTCCAGAAGAAGAATGGTCTGGAATTTCCCATTAAATTCATAGAAAGAATACAGGAATTTGCTCTGCTGTGTTTTTGTGTTTGTAATGCGTGTTTTTAAATTGCTCACTGGGAAGAGGCTACTTTAAACTTCATTCCACATCATCAAAATCATCGTATGTTTTTTCAAGGAAGGCGCTCACGATTTCGTCCGAGGGTAAAATTGTGTCGCCGTTGTTTTTCTTGGGCTAATATGCAGCCAGCAAGATGCCTTCACAAATACCTTTAACATTCGTTCGTAGATCATCGATATAGATCATGTTCAAAGCTGGCACAGCCTCCTTAAACCACGGAAGAACTGTCTGGCTCCGGCAAGAAGCGTGGGTGGAGAAGTTCATCATGTGACGTCAGCGAGCGATCGAAACCAGCTCCCCCCCCCCCTGGCACTGGTGGAGGAAGCATCTTCTCCCCCATTGCTGCCCATGTGCACCAGCCGGCTACACACTTCAGTCTCGCTTGGTGTGTCCCATACTCCCATGCCGCACCCCATCCAGCCGCTCGTCGCTGTCATCCCTCCCATTCCTTCCACCGATATCGTCGTCTGCTGCACTCTCACCCTGCACTTGTAGCTCGTCTCTTCATGAACACCACAAGGACGGTATTCCTGTGTGTCAGATCCGGCTAGCCGATATCTAGTGACAAGAAAGGAATTGCAGATTAGTCTTTTTTTCACTACAGCGATTGGAGTTATGATCATTTTATCTCCTTTTCACGTGCCTTTACATTTATGCATGCGTCGCTTCAATTTTGACTACATTCGTCTACTCTGACACAGTTTCGGCCCAGTCAAGCTGTTTTTGAATGATACAGTTCATAAATGCGACTATGATGAGGGTTGGGGGTAAGCGAACAGTCGAGTGGCTAGAGCACTGGCGCCCCAATCCGATGACGTATTGGTTCGATACCCGTGTTGCGCAGTAACTTTCCCCACTCAACCCAGGTATATAGGTACCTGAATCGGTAAAAGGGCACTGCCCTTCCACTTTTTATCTGATGCGCTATTTCTATTATAGCAGACAGTGACAAAAACTGTGAAAAGCATTCAGCGCTGGGATCTTTTGACTTTATTCTCAGTGAATAAACCGTCTCTTATGTTTAAAAAAAACATCAACCAACAATATCATCCGTTTACGTCTTTTTTCATCAAATGAAAAAATCAACCATTAGATTTCAATAATGACCATTATAGTATGTTGCATTCTTTTACCACATTTCAAGTCCAAATTTGTTATACAATTTAAGAAATCAACGAAGTAGCCCGGCTCTGAAATCTTTTAAGGAGAAATAGTTAGGCCAGCCAAATTCAAAAACAAAGGTAGAAGGACCAAACCGTTATTTGATAACTATTCATAGTCATGAGGAGCGTGGAACCAAACTGAAATACTGTTTAACCTCCCTCGCCATCCCCTGACCGTGACAACACGTGTAAAGGTTGTGTGCGAGCTGCCTGCAGCCTCAGATCGATGTATCACGACTTCCTCTTCATTTGTATTCTGTATCCCCTCGATCGTAGCCACGGGAATTTTTCAATCATTTATCTCATAAATAATGTCGCCTTTCGTTTACCAGCGCACATGCTGTGCCCAAAGGGGTTTATCCTCTGCATTTCTATGACTCCTGTGGCTCCGACATCTCACGTGTATACATGCCGTATAGTGTTAGTCCTTTGCAGTCATAATCATCAGCACCCCGTGCAGCTTTCACTAATATATTGTTGAGGGCGATTTTTTTTGTTTTGTGTGTGTGTGTGTGTGTGTGTGTGTGTGTGTGTTTTGTGTACTTTCTTTTTAGCATTTAAAACTAAAACTGCAGGTAAAAGCTGTCTTGCCTACCTGGCGAGTACTAAACGTAGTGTCGGTGGCAGGAGAAGCGTGTCTGGTCGCAGGGCAGGTGAGATTGAGCGAGGAGCGCACTGAAGAAAGGTAGACGACAGACTTTTCTCGTAATGACGGGCAAGCCAATAACTTTGTAGTCTTAAAGTATCAGCAGTTCCAGACATCGGTAGATGAGTCGGAACTGATGGAGGTTGGGTGGGGATCTGTTCACTCAGACCATCTGTGTCACTGAGGCAGCCCTCTGTAATGACTGATGTAGACCCATTTATGTGAAGCAGACAAAGGCCACTGAAAAGGAAGGAAGGAAGAAAAGCACATAAACGAGAAGGAAACAAGGCACTTGGGTCTGTGTAGACAATCGATTGTTGGTTGTAAGGTTGTGGTCAGAAGGACATCTGCACAGCCATCCCATTTCCAAGAAAACCAACAGACAAAGGCTTCTGGTCAGTGTTACACTAATGGAGAAGGGAATAGAAAAGCAGGGTTGTTATGGAGAGCCGCGTGTGTAACTTTGCCGCAGATCAATGATAACAGGAGCTACAATGCCGTAGTGATGAAAGTATGTAAATGAGGGAATATTAGGTGGTGGGATGAATGAGATGGATTTGACTGACTGACTGACTGACTGACTGACTGACTGACTGACTGACTGACTGACTGATTCACACCCATGTGGGAGCCTGGTGACTGACTGACTGGCTGGTGGACTGACCGACTGACTGACTGACTAATCCACACCCATGTGGGAGGCTGGCTACAAATAAGTGTACATTTGCACACAGTTAAAAGATTTCACATTCATCTACAACATACATGACGATACATTCTTCTTCTGCGACCTGTTTCATATCACAGGGTGGTATTCAAACTACAGTGAAGGCCATGTAGGGGCCGGGCCCCTTCCTACAAGAGGAAGGCTTCGTTTTAGTATGATTTACTAAACATCGATTTCCTTTCTCAAAACATTGATCGCTCTCTCTCTCGAAACATGGCGGCACTCTTGAGCTGGGATGCTTTAGTTTCGAATCTGGATGTTCTCGTATAAATTCTTGTCACAACAGAGAGGACACGCTTGAAGATAACAGAGAAACTAATGAGCCTTAATGATGACAAGGAATTATATGCCATCTGATCTGCCTAATGTTTTCCTCACTGCATTTTCTAATGTAGAATAAGGTAGGCGGATCTTCCAATACACACAGAAGTTATATTCCGATTATAGATACATCTTATGTCAGCAGGCGAATAGCCTTGGAAAGAAATTCTATACTGCTCAAAACAATGGAAAGGCAAGTTGTAGAGTTAATCACTGTTTCATGCCAATGAACACACAGAAAATATTGAATCAAAGCATTTATTTATTTATTAAATGAAACAATATCACCCAATTTAATTGAAACAAGTCATTAAAACAACAAGAATTTGTGCTTGAACTGACATAACCTGTTTTCAAAATTCAGTTAGTGATATCAGAGAAAAAGAAAGTCAATATCGTGAGTGTTCACCACTGGACTGAATTCAGGAAAGGCGCTGTTGTCTCATGGACTGAACCAATGTTCTCAGAGTCCTTTCATGAATTCCATGCCACCCTTGCGGAAGAAACTGATAAGCTGATGTAAGTCCAGTGCTGTCATATATAGTTGGCTCTGAGGTGCTGGCCCAGGACATCCCAGAGATGTTCAGTAGGATTCAGATCCGGGGAACAGGCCGGCCAGTCCACGCGGTTGACTTGGTGCTGATGCAGGAAGTCATTGACGACCCTGGCCCTGTGCTGTCTGGCGTTGTTGTCCCGAAGAACGACGCCTAGCAAGATCATAGGCTGTAAAATGTTATCTCTGAATGCCACATCTGTCAGGTAGAGGTGAGTTCTGTAGGCCGTCTCCATTCCACCCCACACCATGATGGATCCACCTCCATAGTAATCTCGCTCCACCACAGTAGGATTGTGTAGCGCTCTCCAGATGCGTATTCGGCAATCGTGGAAAGAACTGGAAAAGCGAGATTTTTCAATGAAGAAGACAACGGTCAACTGTTGCTTTGTCTATGTAGATGGCGCTGTGCCCATGCAGAACAAGCAGTGCGGTGAGCGGGTGTCAGGACAGGGCGGATATCGGGTCGGCTTGACCAAAGATTGCTGTCCCTGAGCCGGTTGCGAACCGTCTGGTCACTGACAACTACATCGGTGGCTGGTTGCAGCTGTCCCCCAAGGGTGCTGGCAATGACTATTCTCTGTTTTAGAGCCGACATAATAATGAACCTGTCCTGCTGTCTGATAGTTGACTGCGGGCGTCCGGGGTGTCTTCGCTATGCAACACTTGTCGCTGAAATGTAGCGGTCTCGTGGAGTTTCAATGGCACAGTGAGCAACTCTCAATCGGGGGCTAGTTTCTCGAATGCCTACACCCTCCCGCAGCCGTACAATTAACCTCCCTTAGTCAACAGTACTTAGTCGTCGTCTCTGAGGTATGATTAAAAAGGCGCATAGAAACAATAAACAATAAACCCTCTCAGGCTCTCAAATTACTCAGTTGTGTTGACAATGGACAGAGCTTGCACCTGCACTGCATGTATTCTATCGTTCAATTCAGCTATGTCATATGGATATGTTCCAATCGCAAATATGTTTTGTGGGTTCAGTGACCTTTTATGCTTGGCTGCCATACTGAGCACGCACAAGACCAAACTGAATTGTCTTTAAATTCACGTTGACTGTTCACCCACACAACAAATTTCCTAAAAAAATGATTTTGAATGAACTGCTCACTGCTGGTACAAACACGATTAATAAACATGTAGAAAATATGAAAGAGGTTCTTTCTATTGCTTTGAGCAGTATACTTGGCATGTGAGTAGCACCGTGGACAGACTTTTTTCGGCATCAGCTTCGTCTGAATCCAATAAGTAACAGCAATTTTGTATTTGTGCTAATATTATTTTTATAAAGGCACGTTTCATCTGTGAGTGGGGTTACTTGTAAAGCTGTCACGTGCCGAAGAAGATGTTCTGAGTCTTTTGCCCTAAGAGTGCACATCTTCGAGTAATAATGGTCTGTGTGATGAAAGCAGCCTGTTTCTGTGGTCAAGGCTACTTTACTGCTGTTAAAACACTAAATTTCATCGTTATAAACTCAGATGAACATTCTGTGATGTATTATTTAGAACTATAAAGAGGTAAACATTGACCTGCTTTGGGGAAACTAGTTTCCCAGGGAAAGCATGCGATGTTCTTCCATAACCAGTGATCAACTGCCCTTACTTTCCTAAAAGTGCACGCTTATGGGACAGCTGTGATTACAAGATTTACAACATGCTAGTTTATTTTTATTTTCCATCTAGAGTGCTTTGAAGAACTGGTATCGTTTTCTGCCGGCGGATGATGTTGTCAGAAACATGGCGACACTCGCCTACACAGTGAAGATGGAAAACGTGTTCCGTGAGGACATCGGCCACAGTCAGTACTTGGGTCTTCAACCTTCGCGAAGCTGAGGCTCTTCATTGTCTTCAAATCATGTTGCTTTACGATTATTTTTTGCAGTTTTTTGTGATCTTTGAGCAAACCAGTCAGCGATGCAGCGAATCAAACTAACGGCAAAAGAGAAGTGAGGACGTGCTAAGATCCTGGTCACGTCTGATCGCAGGTCGTGCCAGCTTTAACTTTTTACTCTCGCAGCTATTATATTTCTTTCCTCCTTCTAGACAGCCTCTCTTTTAAGTACATTTCAATGTTGCTAGTTAGAACAGTGGGAAAATTCAGATTGAATCATGTATGGCTGACGGTGTGTAGGGACTCCAAAGCATACACGCTGATGGAAGGCAGTGTAAGGACTACAGAAAATGAGTCATTATATGGTCTTCTTACTATATAGAAATATAAAAGAATATGAACATGACGACTGTAAGATGACTCCTTTGTTATTTATCTAATATTAAAATACTAGTATATGAGATGTTATATACTCCACGAACACTTTTTCCACTAAACAATACCTCGCAGATCAGGGTGCACTTTGGAGGCTTTGCATGGAACTGCAAACTAACAACCTGACTTTTCTGCACTAGTCTTCTTGAGCACTTTTGCCTTTGAGACTGAAACCCTGTTAACACGCAAATGGTTTCGGTCGTGTCTGGCAGTCAGAGTGTGTACAGAGACTGGCTTCTGGACAAATTCAAACTCAGACCCCAGGACTGATTTCATTAGGACAGTGCGGCCGGCACAAACTCTAATAACCGCTTTTCTGTGCTCTGCTCTAGAAATGATGACGACTAGGGGGGGGGGGGAGAATATGGACCATTAAGTCTCCATTTACAACCAGCATGTCGTGAAAATAGTATCTTAAGGCCTAACTTGTAGCAAGCGGAGCTTCTGTTGCCGACCTTTGGCCTAACTCGTAGGTTATGACCTTGGCCTTGCCTTTACTGTATAACCAGAGATGACAGCTAGGCGACGACAACGACGACAACGACGACGACGACGACGACGATGATGATGATGATGATGATGATGATGATGATGATGATGATGATGATGATGATGATGATGATGATGATGATGATGATGATGATGACATCACAGTCTCCCTCCGTCTCACTTCCCCATCTCCTCATACCTTGGAGCTGCCTCTGCTTGAAAACTAGGAACAGGGTGGAAAGAGGTTCTTTAGATGCAGCCACACCTTTACAAGGCTAGAAACTTGTCAGATCTTCGTGAGTGACAAGCCTCCACGATCAACTGTCAACCGAACCCTGTAACAAACTCTTTGGACAAAACCCAAAGGAACAAGTTACTGCTGGAATGAATGCTGCAAGAGACTACTGGGTGTATAAAGTTCTTCCAGCCATTAGATTGCTTTCTTTGTGTACCGTGCCGGGGCTTACGAATGTTTACAAAACATTTGATTGTGACGAAGACAGCGTGCTTTCTCCAGACACATCTAACGGAGTATACACAAAGAAAGTTGGAAACTGTTTTCGCACCGTTGGCATCCTGGAGACCAGCCGTGAGATCTCATCAGACCCTCAAATCGATAAATTGATTACCCACATTACCTGCATCTTTCATCGTTCCGAGAGACCGCTAATTTAACTGCTGCAGCGTCTGCACCCAATAAAGACGACACATTAATGAAATCGGCAGAGGGTTACCAAAGTTATAAACACAGAGGGCAAAATACCAAAGGTGTGGACAGACTACCACAACTTGCAGAATACTGAATGTGCGACAAAAGCGGAAAATGTAAAACGTGTGGCAAGTATGGACAAGGGATAAAATACTAAACGTGTGATATGTGGGAAAATTGACAAAAGTACTGTAGACAGTGGTGTTTGGGTGCCAGTGTGAGTGTGGTTAGGACACAAGTTAGATGCTTTTCCGTTGTTTTTATGTTTGGTTGTGAAGTTGTTCCATTGGCAGACTCGTGGAAGGACGTTCGCAAAGCTTTCTGGAGACTGGGTTCTTGCCACCTGCAAGCTGCTCCTGAAACCCCTGCTTTGTTTTGGGTTATAAAGCTTCCACAAATCTTTGATAAATTGTCCATGATGTTTTTGCCGCTGAGCTTCACTCCATAAACAGGTGGCACTGATCCTAAATTTTTTCACGTGGGACTGTAGTTACGAAGCTAGAGCACATCATTGTCCTGGACAAGTATTAGGAACCCAAGAGGAAACGACTTGTCTCCGTAGTTATAAAGATGGGACTTTACCTCTGGGGGTGTATTTATAAAGTGGTAGCAAAGATGCCCGAGGGTAAAGTAAGGTAAAGCAAAGTTTTCGGGCTGTGCACCCACTTCGCAACTTAGAAGACAAGATGCTTGCTCTTGGTTTCCCCACTTTGTTCTGTTCTACAAACGTGAGACGTGGACAAATAATAAAAAAAATCCAGGAATTTGAGAACAAATGAACGAGGAAACGGTTTAAAAATTTTTACATGGATCACAACAGTGGCCGTCAGGGAAAGCCATCTCTTTCTCCTAGTTGCGTGTGAATGTAGCATTTCGTGCTTCAAATGTGATGACAATAATGTTATTTGTTGTGTTGGTGAGGAATGGTTATTTTTTTTTATCTATTTAGAGTTTTAGGGAAGTCATGTGACTACAATGCAACCCACAGTACTCTGCATCATCACAGGACACACAAAGTAGTTGAGTCCTCTGGAAGAGTCTCGTTACTTACTACTGAACAGAATAGTCTGTCGGACATGCAGGAATGGTAATGTCGCTGGGTGATAAAAGTAACCAATAGGTGAGGGAGATTTCTGATTTATCGCTGCTAGATAAGGTGTGGTATAGGTAAGAAGCGGCTTCCCAAGGAAACACTATAATCTGAAAGAAATTTCCATCGTGGACCAACAGTAGTGAAGAACAGATCGTATCACCGTGCACCGTTAGGACTCGGTTACAAGTTCGTAGTAGAAGAGGCGAGGTCATGCCATCAACCACTTTAAATAGGCCTGTAGCTGGTAAGTTGATCTCCTTTACACAGTATTCGAGTATTTGATGAATAGTCAAGAAAAATAATAAAGCAACGGTTACTTCTTCACTCTGCGACACATTGATGAATGTAGCCTTGTTGTTTAATTATAAGGCTGTGTGTTGTGGGTGAATGTGTGACAGAGTAGGCAAAAGTCAACAGTAACTGGTGCAGCTGAAGGACCACCATGACAATAATTGCATGAACGGTTGTGAAACATGACTGTTGAGGAACAATGGTTATGTGTTCCACGTCCATCCCTAAGCAAAGTACATGACATCAGTGTTAGTGTTCTGTTCATTTGTTGCCACAGAAACAGAATGGCAGGTTATTATCTTGCAAAAGAAGCCTGTTCTTCTGATTTTCTACTGATCTTCTACTGTTATTCTACTCTTCTATTTGTTAAACTGCTGTGGACTCACCACCTCCTGAGCGCTGTAGCCGGGAGAGGCGAAGCTTAGTTGCGGAAGGAAGACACGAGGGTGCTCTCTACCCTTTGCCCTTTGCCACGGGACTGTCTTTCAGTTAACTTTAAACCATCATCTTGATCGTCATTCATCCTAAGCTTAATTAATTTCGACATTAAATAAATTGTTGAATTTTTCTTTTCTCTTCTCATACCTGCCATGCTTGTGTAGCCGTCTTTTGGTATGTACCTGTGTGTGAGACAAAGATATCGTTAAGTGGATTATGTCATGATCATCATCATCATCATCATCATCATCATCATCATCATCATCATCATCATCATCATCATCATCATCATCATCATCATCATCATCGTCGTCGTCGTCGTCGTCGTCCATGAAGCATGTCAAGTCTAAGGCTGGGTCAGCGTGCTCTGCACTTTTCCAACAGCCCGTAGTGCGTGCCAGCTGCTTGCACTCTCTATAGGAGAACATAGATAAAGAAAACTTGAAGGGAAAAAATGTTATTGAAACAGGATGCACGTGCGAGTTTTGCATTCGTATCAGACATTCAGTATAAGTGAAATAAGAAGGAGACAATGAGAGAACATGCCTGAAAAGCGTGACAAACCCTTAGAAGACAAACACATGAATTCATGCACAAAACACGCGAAAGGACCAGAGAAGGAGCGTGGAAAAGTAGAAAGAATGAGAAAAACAGAACGCGCAAGAATACATAGTGTATTATTTTTAAAAAATTTAAACGAGACTAGGTATTTTATATATGAAAATGTTGACGGAAGCTCACCTTTAGAAACTGTGTTTTTGTAACTGTGCTGTCCTGTGCATCTGTACTTTTCTTAAATTGGGGAAGTAGGCCAGAAGAGCAAAACAAAGCAGGGATTCTAATTTTCTTCTGGAAATAATAACCATGCCTCCATCAGTGACCGGGGAAGTGAAACACACTTCTGTCGCTGAAGGAGCAGACGGCCGATGGAGCAGGACGCTGGAGGAGGGAGATGGAAACAAGGGAAGGGGATCCGGAAAGAAGGAGACTCCGACCTCATTACATGATCTTGGAGAACACTAAGGAGGACATCATGTGATTGGTTGGAGTTTGCCTGACACCGGGGCTTTAAGAAGACATTGTCAGGAACACAGTGGCGGATTCTCGCAAATTTCCACCGCAGCACTCGTGCTACCATAGGAACACTTGCAGTACTACATCAACACGCACGACACCATAGCAGCTCACTACCTTACCAACACTTACACCAACACAAAACATTCACACAACCTTGAAAATTTTTCTCCACTACAACAACACGTGTACTGCCATAGCATTGTTTATAACCCACCCACCCCGATACCACTCACAATACCACATCAATACTATTTTACATTATGCTTTTCTGAAGAGTTAAATATTTTCCTCCAAACTTTAAGGAGAATAGTGTTCTGGTAGTGTGGTACTGTCAGTATGTCAACGTCTTGTTCATTCTGTTTTCATTGTGTGATATTGCCAGTGTCAACATGGTATTCGTTGTTGCGCGCGATTCTTGTCAACATTTGAGTTCTTGAAGTCGGGCAATCTAATGTATGTGCAAAAAAGATATTGTACAAGTGTTAAAACTCCTTTCGTTGCTCCTCGTTCTTGCAAGAACATTGCGATCTTTTTTCGAGCTTCATCGAGCTGAATGCCATCTTTGTTTTCAAATAATCTTTAAGCTGATTACATGATAATTCCTTTTCATGCCGTAGAAACACGTCTTCAACGTGAAGATCACGTTTGTTCTTAACAGTTCACTATAATATAATCCAGTATCATAATATAATGAAATAGTACAATAAAATCCAATACCTGACGCATATATCAGAGATGTAATTAAGGAGCCAAGCAACAATCGAATTCCAAGAAAAATGCTCTCGTCTTTTATTTGCGGCCTCATTTCCTTGTAGCCTTTTATATGAGACTTTGTCGATTGGCTAAACGTGACCCAACCACGCCATCTGACACTTCGTCCGCAGAGCCATGCCAATAGTGTTTGAAAGGTTGCAACAACTCGGTCACATGTTGTGTCGATAGTCTCGCAACATTTACATCGATTTCGTTGAGTAACGGTGACAGTTAAGAAACACTTTCCCTTCGTTTAGCAAATAGCCCACGCACCCTCATTGTAAAGGAAGAGGCGGGGTGGTAGTAGGAGGAGGGGAGAAGGGCATCAGATGTGGGCCAGACAAGTCAGGCAAGGAATGAAGTGGGGAAGAGGGTTGTCACGTGAACCAGTGAGCCAGACAAGTCAGGCAGGGAATGAAGTGGAGGAGAGGGTTGTCACGTGAACCAGTGAGCCAGACAAGTCAGGCAGGGAATGAAGTGGGGGAGAGGGTTAATTGTCACATGTGAGCCAGTGAGCCAGACAAGTCAGTCAGGGAATTAAGGGGGAGAGAGGGGTTTCCCATGTGAGCCAGAAGTCTGGCAAGCCTGGTAGTGCTTGAACTGACAACAGTCGTCACAAGCCACTGATTTTCAGAGCTATTTCTTTGTCCACACGTTTCAGTAACATCCCTCGTTTCTACAAGCATTAATATCCCTTCGCACGATAACTAATGGTTTTCAAGGTTGGCCGCCATCCCTGCCTCTTTCTTGAAGATCTGCAATATCTCCATGACTGGTGGACTTTATTTTCTCACCGTCTTTCTCAACCTTTTTTTTTTAGTAGTTTGCAAACTGTGCTACTGCAGAGATGTTCGTGCTTGTATTTTTTTTTCTAAATTCACTGAGCTCACTACCAACGAGTTACAAGTGACGGTAGTGATAGTAGTGATGATGACGATGATGTTTATTATTTGTTGATGTATTAGTATTCACACCCTTAGTATTACTCTATTCTCACTCTCTCAGGGATGTTCCTTGCTGACCAGTCTGCAGTGTGCACTATCCATGCATCCTTTGTCTCGTAGTCACGAGCTTCATTAGAGTTTGTTCTGGTCCAGCGGGCGTCGGTTGCAGCTGTTGAGCACGAGGCTTGCTGTACAATTGCCGTTCTCCTCTCGATAACTGCTGCTTGCATGCACCCCTCCCTTATCCCAACTCCTGCCCTCAGGCATCGACGAGTAAACTTTGCCCTCGTAAACTTTGCAGTCATGACCGCTTCAGCGGACTTGAGAGGAAAAGTGCTTCCAGCTCGTGGTTATTCGTAATGTAGTATGGTGTAGGGTATGGGTAGAAAGACGATGAAGGGAAAGCTGGAGGAAGCCAACACTAAGCACAGATGCGCGATAGACGAGACATGAACCCACAACACGCGACCCCTGCTGTCGCGGTGACAAGTGTTGCACATCTCAGCCAGGGAACATGAAAGGCTTCTGATAAATGCACTAGTACTTGTTACCTCTTATAAGCACACTGGTACTTGCTACTTCTGAGAAGTTTGCGGAACCACAGATAAGGACAGCAGTTCTTGTAAACTAAGGCGTGCGGTAGTACTTTTAAGTCTGGCACGTACATGAGTACATCAGTAATTGTACATTTTGTGAGTACTTGCTGTCTTGGTGCTGCTTCCAGTCTTGAAAAAGCTCGAGTCCTTAATTGGACGTTTCTTGAGGCCTTGATGTAAGGAAGAGGGGTCAAGGTCATAAGGCGATGCTTTATCAAGTGATGGAAACGAAGTTGTGAGATTATCTCTTGTAAAGTGGTGAAAGTGAGAAAACAACTAGATTCCCACATATATAGCTGTCAACACAAAAGCGAGCACAACAAACTGAAAGATGTGAGCAAAGACAGAAACCAAGTCCCATGCAATATCATAGAGTCAACTTCTTCACCTTGTAAAGTTACTTAAGCAAGGACAGGTAAGTTGTGCAATCGCTCCAAATTAATTTATAACAGTTTATACCAATTTCAATATGACTACCAAAGATGACACGCGTGCATGCACACATGCACCTTCTCGGACACCCAGACGCAAGTATGGGCGTTCCTAAATCTGCCCGAACTTCAGAATTTCATTTACTATCTTGAAGCTAAACGTATGTGATTTTATTTCAAAGCCTTTGTAATGTTTTTGAGTATGACCAGATAAAAAAGTTTGAAGCATAAACACAAGCACGAAAAAGTATTCATCCCAAAAAATCTGTGGTAAACATCAAATGAGCATTTTCTTCGTGCCCCACGTTAAGCCTTTGAAGGATGGTCTTCAAGGAGGAGACAGGGAACTGATATCAACTCTAAATTTTTAGAAAAATCTTATTCAGACTGTTTTTAGCGTCTCTGATAGGGCAAGGAACATCAACGTGCTGCTGTTTTACCCATGTGTGTGTGTGTGTGAGAGAGAGATATGAAGCAAGCCACTTTTTGGTTTATAACTCTATATGAGACAGCAATTTACTATTGAGTCATCTACTGTTGACATACTGTAGTACTTACTCATTGTTACTTACTAATTGTCATAAGGTGATACTGAGAAGCCGAAAATTCATTTGTATAAATATTAAATCTTCATTTATTATATAAATTATTCATGCATTACAATCAGTTCTTTTCAGAGCAAAATTAAAGAGCTGTAAAAGAATAGTAATTATCTGTGCAAATGAAAAAGCCGAAAACTTTGTACATAGTGTCATACTAAGCAAGACAATAAATTTTTATTAAGTTATTTAGTGTTTAAAAGGTCGCAAAAAGAAATATTAGCAGGGCATTAATTTGTAAAAGATCTGTTTCGAAAAAGAAAAAAAATGTGTTAATATTCATCTTTTAAAATCGTTCTTTTAGTGTATCTCCTAGCCTCCATGCTCAACGGTCGTTACTTGCTCAAGAAGGTTAGAGTTGAAGGACAAATGCTCAAACTTTCTTGGTTTTTTTTTTTGTAACCCTGACCGAGTTCCCTTTGATGGGTCGATCTCCATCCACAAGGTATTAAGCGGCGACAGGCAGAAGACCGCCTCTGGGCTTAACCGGGCTGGTGTCTGCTCTTCTTTTAATGACTATGGAGGAAAAGAGAAATTTTCTGCTTCCGAGCCTTCAAATACTTTTCAGCGAAGATCGTTCACTCTTGCAGTTCTTAATCCATGTCGTTTTCCAACCAACCTCTTTGTGGCATTATTGTCAATGCTTTGGCCCCATTACACTGCGCAGTAATACAGCGGTAACTTAACAACAGCCACCACAACCTTTAATCTTTAAGGGAAAACAATTGAATGCACGTACATTAGAGAGAAAACACACACACACACACACACACACACACACACACACACACACACACACACACACACACGCGCGCGCGCGCGCGACGTCACAGTTGATGTCCATTGGGGTTACACCTCTTGAACCCAGTCGAGTTCCACCTGCAGCTGCTGAATCTCAGTTGAAGTTGACATGAGTTAACATATATTTATCATGTCCTACTTTCATTCTGTGAGATATCAGACGATCTCTGTTGATTTTCATGAACTAACACTATCATTATCATGTCCTACTTCCCTCAGTCGCAAGGGGCTTTGAGGCGGAGTGGGGCAAGTTGCTAAGGGGCAGAGACTGATTAGTGGGCTACAAGTAATGAGACCTAGAGACATTGGGGAGAGAGGGTTGAAGAGACAGAGACAGAGGGAACTAGAGCGTGAGCCAGATAAGACAACTAAACGACAGGCAGACGAAATGGAGAAATGAATTGGTTTTCAGATGCATTGACAAGTTAGTGGATAAAAAAATAATTCAAATTTTATTGGTTAACTTTATTAGATTCTTGGTGATCTTCTTTGAAACCACTAACAATTTTTGCACGACGGGGACCAGGTTTTTTTAAAATAAATTTATCTCTGGTTATTAAGTACACGGGAAGTGTCATCTGGTATCTTCGGCTGTGTGTTGCAGATTTTCGTTGGCCAATATTTTGACTAACAGTAATAATTGACTTGAAACACTAGGCAGATGCCTGGACACGCACATGCAGGAAGTTTAAAACGAATGTCTTAATGAACACAAACCGAACATTCATGTACCCATCCAAACATTCGCCTAACATCATGACTTGGTCCCCAATAAAACGACTGACAAAACGTTTTGCTAAGTTCATCGTAAGCAATACTTCTTATATCGATTGTTATTGTCGGTCAAAATATCCTTTGCGGATATCCACAGCGGATGATACCAGAATATTGGTATCTCCTCGAAATCTTCATCTGCTTGAAACAAGTGCAGCAGCTTAGCTTTGCTCTTCTCTTTACCACAAAAGAAATCTATTGCGCGCACACGTACACACACACATTTCAGGATATCTAGGTACGCAGTGAACTAGAGGCATTCGGGTGTGTATGAGGGTCAGGGTATGTGTATTCCACTAAGGACAGGCGGCCGCCATGTTTTTCGTACCAAGCCTCCCCCACTCCTGAGTGACTTGCTGCGGTCCCTCCTCGTGCAGGCTGAGTGTAATTCAATTAATTCCAGACACGTGACGTCTACGCCCTCAGGCACCGCAGCAACCTCACCCGACGTTCCTTAAAAAATGCAGGCGAGGGGCAGCAACTCAAACGATTTGCTTAAGGGAGACGACTCGAGGCGATTACAATGGCGTCGGCAGACCTTAACAGTTGTGCAGGCATCATCAAGGAAGAGGTAAAAACGCATGGCGCGCGGCTGGGACTTGTCTGATCAGGCTGATGGCTGTTGCTGGATGGGGACCAGCGCAAAGACATAGTACCTCACGCGCGGTGGTGGTGGTGGGGGGGTGAAAACGCGCACGTGCACATATAAAGATTAATCTTCGTTCCCCACCACCATACCCCCCGCAAGCGTGGAAGTGCTGCACCACTCACTTCCGGCAGGCAGATAGCCGTCAAATCTCGGCAGGCTACGTGACGAGTGTTTCGGACGTCTCCTCTCCGACACCACTTCCGGTTGACGTCAGTGATGAGCGATGCTCAGCATAAAGAGCATATAACGATAAAAACGAGTCGGTCTGCCTCGGTCTGGATATTACAAGAAGGCGGACACACGTGCACCAACACGGGCACCAGCACGCCCTCGGATTGAAAGGCAACAAGTGGCAGGCGCAGGAACATGACAGCTGCTGGAGCCCATGAAGCGCGCGCTGAGACGTGGGCTCACAGTCGGAAATGAAGGGGAATTATTTATGCGCCAGAGCGAGCTCCATCCCATGACACTGGCGCGTGCTGTCTTTCGATAAAACGTGCTCGTGTCCTGTCAGCACTTCTTGTCCTTTCTCGAGCTTGCTGTCTTTGAGACAAAGACCCGCTCTGAACGCACGTGGTAAGATGTTTTTATAGTATAGCTGTCCACTATTCCTGACACTTCTCCTTGAATAAGAATGTCATTAAAATACAACCCTGTCCTTCCTAAAACCAGGAATTATTTCTTTCGTTTTACATTCAACTCTACAAAATTATCATCACACCATTCAACAGTAGGTACACCGTAGTAGGAGTTGTCATTGTTGGAAATCACTACTTTAAGTCCAGGGTCATCCTTCTGCAAATTTAACTATGGGGCGGTCTTCATTTCTCTACCTGCGCTTAGCCGCATGACGAATGGACAGGAACCAAATGTCGACAAGGAGAGTACTCGATGGTCAGGCTAGATCCTTTTGGCGTGGACTAGAGTTTCAGAAAAAATCGTTATTTCTGCCGGTTTGCGTATTTCTCCTAGAGAAATGTATGTATGTATGTATGTATGTATGTATGTATGTATGTATGTATGTATGTATGTATGTGTTGTGAGGTGGGGGAGGAAGTTCACTAATTACTTTTTACTCAAAATTGTTGAAGATAGGAACTTACTAGGTGTTTTTGCGCGATATATACTTCACATATTATAGATGGCGAGAAAAATCTCATTTGGCTGCCAGTAACTGAGCAGAGAGGTCAACAGAGAGAAGACGGAAGGCGATCTCTCTTGTGTTATAGTCTTTCAAGCGCAGTCATAAAGGTATAGACATAGATAGCTGTAGTTTGACTGATTGTCTGCGATTAGAGTCAAAGGTCTGCAGCCTCGACTATTTTTGCCCCGGTGTTAGTAGCTAGCAAGCACTACATTTATTTCTCGTGCTGTGAGCACCCAACATTCCGGGTTTGAGCAGCCAACATTTCCTGCCACTTGAGTAGCCAACACTTGCCGTATCTTTAGTATCTAACACTTGCTATCGCTTGAGCATCGAGCACTTACTCATCTTGAGTATCCAGCACTTGCCGTATCTTTAATATCCAACATTTCTCATCGCTTGAGCATCCAGCACTTACTTATCTTGAGTAGCCAACACTTGCCGTATCTTTAGTCTCCAATTCTTCCCATCGCTTGAGTATCCAGCACTTACGTGTCTCGAGTAGCCAGCACTTGCCGTATCTTTAGTCTCCAACACTTCCCATCGCTTGAGTATCCAGCACTTACTCATCTTGAGTATCCAGCACTTACGTGTCTTGAGTAGCCAGCACTTTCTGTGCCGTCGTCGAGCTCTTGCTGTTCACAGCTCTCACCAGCCATTGTGTGGAGTGAGGGTGGTATACTTTACGCAAAGTCTTTCACGTTTGATCCGTTTTTGGCTTCACTTTTCAATCCCTTGATTGTCGAGCGATATTGCAGTCTGTTCCCCGTGATCAGGCTGCCACACCGGCATATCAACTATCAACGTACGCCTGTGTCGTGGGCTCAAGTGCAGGTGTCTGGATGAAGCGAGTAGGATAAAACTGAACAAATTAATTATCAGGAAAATCAATAATGCCTTTAGACGACTGGCAACGAGAATTGTCCGTGATGCCGTGGGTCGAGATCACGGTACACAGTGTGGGAAGGACTAGTGTATGCCAGGGATGGACCAGAGTAGGAT
This sequence comes from Marisa cornuarietis, assembly GCA_004794655.1. NCBI lineage: Eukaryota > Metazoa > Mollusca > Gastropoda > Architaenioglossa > Ampullariidae > Marisa > Marisa cornuarietis. The sequence goes on from SMMW01000135.1 coordinate 1,550,797, forward strand.
CGGGGTTGAACAAGTGGGTAGAGTAGACCCTTAGGTGATTAAAGTAGGCCGATATCTAAAGTAGGCTACGGGAGGAATGAGAGTAGGTAAGGAGTTGACTGAAGTAGGCCGAGGTCTAAAATAAACTACGGCCGGAGGACTAAGAGAAGGTCAGGAGTTGACTAAAGTAGGGTGAGATCTAGAGAAGGCCAAGATAGGACCAGGGGATGACTAGAGTGGGCCAGGCGGTGACTACAGCAGGTTGGAGGTGTCTAGAGTCAGTCAGGCGTTGAGTGGAGTAGGAGGTCACGTGTTCACTAACGTTCTTTCAAAAACAATATTCCGCGACCGATTTGACGGTCACAACAGGTTTTGCCTGAAACAGCCAACCAATCAACCAGCGACACACCGTTAGTCAATCCATCCATCCATCCATCCATCCATCCATCCATCCAAACTCTTGACGCCCGTGTTGCCGTTAGTGACGCCAACTCTTATACAAAGACTCATTACCAAACATAACAAAAAGAGATGTTTTGGGAAATCTATTTAATATGGTTGAACAACCATTAAAATTTGGCAAACATTTGTAGAAATATGGCATTCGTCTGGCTGTCGGATGAGGAACTGCTGTGAATTTTGGCATTACTCAATCCGAGTTATAAACGCTAAAATATATAGATTCTTCTAGAAGTATGTTCAATATATGTTCTGACAGGCTAACCATAATACAAAATATGCCATCTGTATGAAATGTCATCACGTGTAAAACTGAACTGATGTTAACATCACGTGGTCAATGGTAGAATAGTCTTAATTTTTAAAAGAACAAAATTAATGTTTGTGTTCTAATTTCAGGTTTTAATCACATGGTCACAGCTTTGATCACATGATCACAAATGTATCTCATGCTAAATAGCGTCAGCCTAAGAGTAACAAACGAATGCTCATAAACATGAAATGGCAAGACAACAGTCTGTAGAAATAGCGGCAGTTAACACGGCAATTCCACACTCATACCATAAGAAAATAAAGTCTAACTGTCAGATATGGAAGCAATTCAACAGCAACAACGCACATCAAACAAAAGAGATCCGCCAGGGGATGCAGGATGAGTCACAGGGTATGCAGCACCTTCTCCGTTATCGCCAATGACCACACGCTTACAGCCAATAAGAGGGAATGATATAAAGTGACAGCAGTCAGCAAGAAGGAATGAATGATTAACAAACAAGCCATAACAGTCAACAAGAGAGAATAACAGTCAACAAGAGGGAACGATTAACAATAATAATCACAGCGTGGGTCGTCGACCTGACAGCGCAGGCGACCAGAACTTCATGCAGATGCATTAAAACAAAAAATGTTAATTGATATTGAATGATAAATGTTTACCCTGAACTTTAGGAACAAGACCATCTTTGACTGTATTACTGACGAAGGAGACGAAAATATTACAAATGTGGGCACTAAACTGGAACAGGTCGGGGCGGAGCTTGTGGTTTCATTCGGCTGCAGGTGGACAAGCTCAACCACCAACTATGGACGGAGATGGATGAGTTTGATGACAAATTTTATTGTCTATAGGTCGAGCCTCTTTCAAAAAAGGTTTGCTCGTGGTTTGAGGTTATTTAATGTATGAATACTTAAAAGAATATTTTGAGGTTATTTAATGTGTGTATTCTCAAAAGGACAAAACCACGCTGCCTTCCCTTCCCAGATTGAGGAAAGTGGTTTACAAAGCATCGCCAGCCAACAAAAGAATCCTTCTTATCACAGATCTGCTTGTACAAAAGAACACACGTATGTGATAAACATCTGGACAACAGTGACTTTCATACAGTCCTTCAGAACATCTTACACAACTGCATGGCCCAGTGACACTGCCACTAGCCTGCCTTGTAAATCTCGACATATCCCTGTAATTCCCCGTAGATAGGGATAATGCTGGTGTAAAAACTGGCCTGGTAATTGGTGTTAATTCGTGGATTACACTAACAGCGGCAAGCCATACAGAGGGCTTGGCGGGAAGGACCTAACTGCATTTCCACCACACCAGCCACCACACCAACCACCACACCAGGAAGAACTGGACAGGCAGCAGCCATTGGCTTCCAAGTAATTATCGTCTGTCGTGGGGAGATCTAAGTAGGTTGTTGCTTTGAGGCTGTGTGGTGATATAAAACTGACAATAACCAAGTCGCCTCAGCTACTCAGACGAGAGGAAAGCCAAGTCAACATACAACTGTACAACTATCTCTGTCCACCATCGACAGCAGCTGCCAGTAGTGTTATGAAGATGGTGAGACGCATTTCTTTCATCAGCGTACATGCAGTTTCCTTTGATTTGTCCATACCTTAACTCTAACTGGTTTTGCTTATTATCACTTAATTGAAAAAAGAAAGCAGGCGGCTCAAGTTCATTGGTAAGAGCCGACTTAGCGCAGCTTAAAAGGCCAATTAGAATTTTAAAAAGCTTCAGCTGAACCGTGAAAAAAGCTTAAAATAAGACTAACATTGTGAGAGATGATTACAAATGAGTGAAATTGAAGACAGGGAGACGATAGGAAATGGCCAGGAATAAGAATAAGTAGTTTTGTCATATATATATATGATGCTTAGCATTTACAGACCACGTCGACGATATTTGAAGCCATCATTCAAAGGATTCAACCCTCTATATGAGTGAACCACTAGTTTAGAACATGACAAGAGTCACCATGGTTACACTCTGATGACGCGAGATGCCGGTTACAATTCGATGACAAGTTAATGAATGTTACAGTTCGACGAAAAGGTTCGATGACGAGGGACTCCGGTTGAAACTGAAAGTAAAGCCGGTTACAGTATAAGGATCATTTCTTTGGCTTTACCCCTCAAGTATGAGTGAGTGATGGTGTTCTCTAATGCTGAGGATTTTGTACAGATGTATAAAAAGAGAGAACAGAGAAAGAATTGCATAGAAAAAAGATGGCGGAGACTTGGGGGAGGAATAGGAAAAAAAAGCGAGAGGTAAGGAAAGGAGGTATGTTATATATATATATATATAAGGAACATATGGCAAGAAAAGAATAGGGGAGAGAGAGTGGGGGGAATCGTGCTCAAAATGTTCTAAGAAAAGCTTGACGTCCTATATTCTTTAACGAAACTTTAAAAAATAAACTGACACATGACATTGTCCATGGATTAAAGATATACTGACAGAAGCATGACATGGCACATGGAATAATAATAATAATAATAATAATTTTATACTGACTGAAGAATGGAATGTTCCGTGGAATAGATATATACTGACTGAAGCATGGTATGGCTCATGTAATAAAAGTATGTTTACCTAAGCATGGAATGTTCCATGAAATAAATGTGTACTGACTCAAGCATGACATAGTCCATGAAATAAAACAAATATTGACTAAAGCTTAACATAGTCCATAGAATATATAGATACTGGCTGAAACATGACATTGTCCATGGAATAAATAATACTGACTGAAGCAAGACATTGCACATGGAATAAAAATATACTGACTGAAGCATGGAATGTTCTATGGAATAGATATAAACTGATTAACGAATCCTCAGAGCAGGGGAAAGGATTTGATCTGAGCAGGACCCAGAATTCAGCAGTAACAAATCAGTATCTCATACGATTAATAAGACTGCAAATTGTATATTTAAAACAAAACAAACGACAGTACAGATGACAAACAATGTTAATGAGAAATGAACATGGATGTCTGCTAAGTTGTCTTCTAAAAGACGGTCACACATGTTTAGTTCTGCCTAGACAAAATAACAAACGCTGATATTTTATTTCCAATTCCATTACCGAAGTCAAGTGCCAGAAAAGAATCCTGAATAGGTTCCAAAACGAAGATGCTTCAAAATTTAAAACAAAACAACCGTTGTTGAAGACATGCAACTGTTCTACAATTAAACCAAGCAAAGAACAAATTATTTTGTTGCAACACAAATTACATTCAACAGCTGACTTCTCTAGAATAATTTTTTAACCCACCCTAAAAAATATGGTCTGCGAGAAAGATCGCCAACGTATGGGGTGACGACAGATGTTGCAGAGCCAAAGCTGATCTTGTCATTTTCACACCCCCGCCCGATCTGTTTGTGTCTTTTTTTGAGTGGATGACATTATCCAGTTCGGAATAATACCAGGTGATAAAGTTCTGTAATGCATCGTTGCAGAAAGTTCTGGAAACAAAGGCGTTGATGATAAAAATCTGCGCGCAAACACCGAAGCTGTGTTTCCCTGTTGCTGAAACCAAACACCGGAGTTCATCTTTGGCCTCCACGTCCACGCACTCGTCACTCCGGTTTTTTTTAATGTTGCTGCGGGTGTGACTAATTTTTTGGGGTGTATGGGAATCGCTTATGGGAAATAAATATGTGAAATCCCTTTACTTTAAATAGATATGTAATTTTACTGTGTATGTGATTAAGTTTTTCTGTGTATGCGGATTCACTTGGGCATCGTTTTCAGTCAGATAAAGGTCAACCTGAACTACTGTGTGGGTGTTGTAGAAATAGGAAACCGCGGCTTTAGTTTCATATTCTGTCGCAATCTTTCGTGGCATTCGATCTTTACGATCACGTGCATGGCGAAAAGACGGGCCTCTGTAGAAGGAGGCGGACAGGTGAACAAGAAAGAAACACTAATGAAAATGGAAAACATTTGTTAAAAAGAAACTGGCAACATGTATGTCTCTGTGACACGTAGACAAGAGGAAGACCATGACCGTTATTGAGGAGAAGGAGATGGTCAATGAAGGTGACAGACGCAAGGGCAATAAAAGAATAAAATAAAAGAAGACATGAGAACAACTACATGAAGGCATGATAACACCTGCACAAAGTCAAAAGAGCTACATGAAGACACGAGAACAGCTACAAGAGGACATGAGAAGAAGTAGGTCAGATGCAGGAGTTTGACAAGGATTGTATTCTAACAGACATGTGGCGCAGAGTAGTGCGTGAGAGGGGCTCATACCTCGCACCCCTTGATTGCTATCCTCAAGGATTACTTACATCATCCCAGCTCCTCTACTTACACGATCCTAGTTCACTCCCCCGACTACTTACATGACACTAGCTCACTCCCCCTTCCACTTGCTTTGCAAGCAGGAGGTGTTTATTGTTAATCAAAGAAAAGCCAGATAACCTCAAGCACTTGCCAAGACATAGGCCATGTTCTTACTCTGGTCCGGTAGACTGCGGATAATGAAGCTAACAGTAATGATAATGCTCATAACTATATGTATATATATAACAAATGACAATGCTTATGTAAGTATCACAAATAGTAATGCTCATTGAATTTTAACAACTGACAATGCTCATTGATGTATAACAACTGACAATGCATATTTATCTATAAAACAGTAATGGCAATGTTCATTTTATGCAGGTAAGGATAATAATTATATATATATATATATAAAGCAGTGAAGCAGACAATGTTTTCTATACATAAAACAGTCATGATAATGCTCATTTATAACAAAAAAAGATCTACTGCTTTTTTTCTTGATCATGAATGAAATCGTTTCAAGTATCGCTACAGAAAATCCTCGAAGGAAAATCACGCACACCTGTACGCGCGCTCGCGCAGTTACCCACCCATCCAACACACACACACACACACACACACACACACACACACACACACACACACATGCATTGACAACCAAACATGTACCCGTTTAAAAGGAATGCTGCTGTTCTAAAATTTTCAATCCAAACATGTGTCAGGTGCTCAAACAGTCTTCACATTCTTAATCGCCGCTGACTTTCTTCTCCGCAGAACTGCGCCCATTAAGTCAAGAAACATACATCTGAAATCTTTCCTGCTAAGATCGATATTCTACGTACCGGAGAGATTCCATCAAAGTGATGATCATTATCGGTAGTAAGGTCAAACATGAAAATCTTTACCTTCTTTTTTTCAGTTTAGCTGATTTCTTTGACCCCAACCCACTTCTCAGTGCCTGGTCCCGAGCAGCCCCCGCCCCCCCCCCGACAACATCGCAGGCTTTTCCGCCAGAAGGCGTGTGAGGGCAGAGAGCACGCGAGGCGTGGCAAGAAAGACAGCTCCATCTCACATCAGTGGGCACTTAGGCAAACAGCAGCCACTACAGACAATGCCCTTCGAGGGCAGGGTTTATACCATATCGGCTGCAAACGTGTACAAGTTAAAGCCACCCCCCCCCAATCCTACAAATCTAATAGCAGCATAAATGTGAACGAGTTAGATGACAGACCTGCAAAGTCTTCATAAAATATTTATAGATGTTACAGGCCTACTTACATGAAAAAAAACAACAGTTCGCAATGGATAATAAATCGTTGTTTGTTGTACCATGAAACACACAACCGACTGATCACAGATGAGTTTTTGTCAAGCATGCAAGCTCTAATATTCATTTCCATCGATTGGAAGGCGAAAATAACATCAGTAATCTTGTAACATAGGAGTTCGATTAACACGTGACTAAAAAAAATTCTCCGACTATGAGATCAAGTGAGGAATGTTCGTAACTAGCAATACTCTGAACATATATTTGATAGAGTAATACTATGACATTCAAATGTTCAATGAAAACACCTATATCGTCATTTACATCATAAAGATACAGACCGTCTGTGGGAACACACTATCATTTTCTTGAATGCAAAACGAAAATCCTTATTGAAGAACGTGTAGATGATGGGATTAAGAGCAGAATTACAATACCCCAGCCACAGCACGACCCCGACCAATGCAGGGTGGAGCTGACAGTCTTTACAGAGCGGCTCCATGAGCGCCACGATGAAGAAGGGCAGCCAGCAGACGATGAAGCAGCCCATGACGATGCTGAGGGTCTTGGCCGCTCGTTTTTCTTGCGACACGGATATTCGTTTGCGATGCTTCAGCCCCCTGCAGCTGACCCCTCGACCACTCGCCGCTCTCTTGCTCCTGGCCGCCTGCCCCAGGATGTCCACTGTCGCGTACACCGTCTTGTCCGGGGCTGTCTCTTCCTTGATCTCTTCCTTCAGTTTCTCTGCAGATGTTATGGGGACAGGTGCGAGGAAGGTTACAGACTTGCGGGTGGCTACAGGACGCTTTCCCTCTTCAGCATCTACACTGTCTTGCAGACCTCGTGCCAGAGACCCTTTCCTGTCTCCAAGAGAGACTAGCGTGTTTTGACGCACGAGCACAGACGAGAGACGACGAGGTGGACCGTAGGGATCCATGGGAAGATCGGAGGAGGACGTGGTGTTAGTAGAGGATGAAGTGGTAGTACTCGAGTCACTGGAGGGTAGATTAGAAATCTGACGAATCAGTTTTTTAGGAAACGGGTACTTTGGGGGTGGACGGTTCTCTGAAGAGGAAGCAGGCTGTTGCTGGGGGGTGGCTGCAGACTCTAAGAGGGGTGGCGGGGAGTGTGCGATGGCGACAGTCTGAAAAGTGGAGGGGGTAGGGTGGTTGGTGCTGCTGCTACTGCTGCTGCTTCCATCCTTTCTTGTAGTCTCGTCTACCTCCAATATGGCGCTTTCGCAGGGGAGTGAGTGTCGCGGCACAAGAGAAGAGCCTCTGAGAAACAGCCCCGACCCGGCACCTAGCCGGGTGCCGACCCCAACGCACAGGGTGGCTGGAGGCTGGAGGAAGGCTCGCTCTGCGGGCGGCGACAGCTGATGCTCTTCATTGGCCAGCGCCATCATGCGGATGTTCATGGCCTCCTGCTCGCTGTCCCGCTCCGAGATCATCTTGCTCGACCCCGGCCCTCGCTTCCACTGTCGCGTGCGCTTGCTTGTCTCTCGGTAGATGCAGATGTAGGCAAACAACATGAAGAGGAGCGGCAGGTAGAAGGCACCGATGGTCGAGTAGAACGTGTAGCCGACGTCCTGCGAAATCTTGCACTCCTTGGACACTAACCCGTCTTCCTTGGTCCGCCACCCGAAGAAGGGCGGTATAGCAATGCACAGAGAATACAGCCACACAATGAGAATAAGCAGCAGAGCTCTCTTGAGGGTCCGTTTGCTGGCGTACTTGAGAGGCTGAGTGATGGCATTGTAACGATCGTAACTGATGGCGCACAGGTTCGTAATAGACGCCGTGCAGCAGGTGACATCAACAGACACCCAAAAGTCGCAGAGGCTGCGGGAGAAGATCCATTCGCCGTGCAGCTGATAGGCCAGAGCGATGGGAGTTACGAGCGTGCCGACGAGGATGTCGCTGACAGCGAGGTTGATGACGAAACTGTTACTGACCTTCCTCAGGCGCCGCTCCTTGACCACGGCCGCGATCACCAACGAGTTGCCGACCAGTGTAAAGAATATGATGAGGGCGGCGAAGAAAGTGATGGCGATGTTGGCGGCGGACACATCCCACTGCGGCCACACCACCGGCATGCTCTGGCTGTCGTTGAGCTCAAGATGACCTTTGGCCGCGCCGTACCGAAAGACGAACAGCGAGTCTTCTGCCTTTACCTCCTCACCTGCGCTCGCGTCCTCGTCGTCGGTCAGGAGAGGAAGCTGCAGGTGCGTGGGGTATCCAATCATCATCGTCCAAGACGTAGCATCCTCCGCACGAACCTCTCAGATTATTCACAGATTATTCGTTCGATAACTTTCACTATTCGAAGAAAAAGGCAGAGTCACACAAGTACACACAGTCCGTGCTTACAGTGACAAGGACATGATGCTGTTATCAACTGGTATCACCTTTAGAGTCTTCACATCCACCGAGTACGCGATCAGTGGTCTGCGATGACGTCATACACGGACATCTCGGACCGAGGCAGACAGACGAGAAGAAAATGAAAGCAGAGTTGGACGCAAACGCGTGGTGTCTGAAGCGCGGACTGGTTGTAAGTGCGGAGGGTAGGTCTCAATGGTCCGCTCCTAGCGCCCATCGATCGAGCTCCACCGCTGGACGCAATCACGTGACCAAGTTCTAGACCATTCACATCCAGTCTACGCGCGTGACGTCAATTATTCCCTTATTTTCCATTGGTGGGGTCGACACCATGGCAAAGGTAAGAGGGCATTGGAATTTTAGAAACGCGGCGAGCGTGGGCGTAGTCTTGGCTAAGAGCAAGGATATCTGTGTGTGTGTGTGTGTGTGTGTGTGCGCGCGCGCGCGTGCGCGTGCGGGCGTGTCCGTGTGTTGTGTGCTTTCTGTGTCTGTGAGGGCTGCCTTCTTACTCGTGCTACGTCAAGCACGTCTTGCAAAGAGAGAGATTAAGAGATGAAGCGCAAGATGAAGATTGAAGAATGGTGAGAATAAGCTCACCCAGTCAACTCCCAGACTAAATAATTTTTAAGAAACAAAAGCTTTAATGGTCAACAACCAACCCCAACAAGCCTGTCCATAAAATGAATAGACGAGGAAAATAATGAGTAGAGTAAGAGTAAAAAAGGGTCATGTAGAAGTAGGACCCGGACTCGGAGAGCTCTTCTTTAACACTACTGAAGACAGAGAAAGAGATGGAGAAGGCCTAAAAGAAGGAATAGTATCCTCGCAAAAAAAGAGAAGAAAAATGGAGACTGAAATTCAAGAACAAAAACGCCGAGGCGATGGAGATGAGGCTGAGGCGAGATGAATGATGGCGCCGATCGATGGGGGCCTCCGCGCACCACGAGATGCTGTCTGTGGCGGTGCAACACGGGAGAGAAATCCTTCACACACACACACACACACGCGCGCGCGCTCTCCCAACCGCTGCAAATACCCGCAGGCTCTTACTCCTGTGGGCTAGCGCTCTAGTGGCAGGACATGTACAAGGGCCATGTTGAAGATGTCGACGGGTGTGCCACTTGAGTCTCACAGCAGGATTGTACCCCTTTCCCCTCCTCCTCGCCTGGAATCGGGAGCCCTTAGTGGCGCCATGGAGGGGACTCCAGTGTCAGGTCATCACATCGCTGCACGAGGAATGAGGAGCATACATAACACACACGAGAGACAGTTAGCTACGTACAACAGCCAGTCATACAGGACACAAACAAGAACTTGTTAGCATGGTACCATTAAATAACCAGTAATAAAAGCAAGAGACTCACGAAGGGCTCGTGTACAATCACACCAAACGTTTGGGCTTAGGTTTACGGGAAGTGTTGTAATCTCTTTTTATTATGTGTGTGTGTGTGTGGTGCGCGCGCGCGCACGTACGTGCGTGCGTGAGTGTGCTTCATTTATGTTTGTTGTTTACCATTGTTCGTGGGAGTGTTTGTGTTTCTGAAAACATCATGTCCAGAAAGTTAGGGAATAAAGACTGATAACATGGCGGCAGCCAGTTAATCACAACAGCACATGCCGACACCAGAGAAGCAAAGTAAATCACCAGGCAAAATAGTTCCGATGACTTTCCCTTCACACACCGCGCTATCAAGGACTCAGTGTGAGGATGAGGCTGGGGAAGGATCGCCACCATACTTCCACATGCATTAGCATCACTGCGTGATCAGCTTAGGGGGAGAGATACAGATTCCAGTCGACTCCGACTCTTTGAAAAGCCAAAGTGAAGCGATTTAGTATCGATCATTCGAGTTTTACAGATGACCAGCGGGCCAGAGTACACCACGCTACCACCTAAAAATAGATTACTTCTCCGTCTGCTACGGTTATTTTCAGGTGTCGACCAAATACTGCAGTGTGGGCTACTGCGCTATAAATAGAAATTAAATAACGAGCATCATTAACAAGCCAGATGATTATAAGATTGACAATTTTACTCTAAACACCAGGACGGTCAGCGGCATCGGAATTGGTCCCCAAGATATCCTGTGGTACCGGGAGAGCACGCCTCCTCCACAGGATAAGAAGGAAAGAGCAAAAGACAAAAAGAAGAAGAAAATAATGTAACTGTGCATCCACCTACCCGGGTATAAACGACTGCTTCTCTTACCCGATATACTGAGAGCCACGTGTCTTTGCCACATTAGACAGAGAGCGGGTAGATAAGGACGAGAAGACAACAGCGAATAAATAAAACAAGACCATAATTCATAACTTACAAAACTACTTTATTAATTCTACAACAAACAACTAAACACAAGCGTCGGGTAGCTAACTTTCAGTCAACACCCTGCATCTACCATCCATCCAAACTCTAATTAAGAAGCTGACATCCTCCCTCCAGCTCACCTCTCGGCGCTGCTTGACGCGCGTGGCTCACCCTATCCCGTGAAACCCACTACAAAAATATATCTATATTCTTTAAAACTTTTCCAGCTGCCATTTTGAAATCAAATCTAGTCACAAAGTAGTTGATAGAATTCTCTAGTACACTAAAGAAGTCATCTTCAGAGTAGGCGTAATTGGTAGCTAAAATTAATACCATTAATAAGTCACGTGTATTGAACAGAGACATTTTTATACACCAAGTCTAGATTATAGTCTTCGGGTTGACTAGCATCTTTTAAAGTTGTTGTTGGGTACATCCTTTTAAGGGTGTATCAGTTCAGGAAACTATGCGTCATAAGATTTTAAGGAGTGGAAAACATAGCCGACAAAGCATGATCAAACGGGCCCGGAAGCTGTTTTATGGTCACGTGGCCCTGAATGGTGATGTAAAGTGCGACATGGCCGTATAGAGAGTTGAAACAGATTGACGAGAGTATGCGGGGCCATGTTGTGGGAAAGTGCAGGAACGGGTGAAGGCGTTTGCATGTAGTGGAAAATAATTACTGGAACTGCGGAGAAGTCCGACGATTAATATCCCGCGCCCTCTACATCCTGTCAGTTTAGAGTGAGACCACTCCTGCTGACCGGCGATTAAGGGAGTGGTTCAATGATTGATTGTCACGGATAACCAGGTATTCTAGTACTGAACGACATAAGGATCTTGCGGTGTGTAATGTAAGGATGTAATATAATGATCTAGTTATGTGTCTTGAAAGGATGTAATGGTCGTGTGCTGTGTCGTGTAATGTAATGATCTTGTGCCTAATGTACGGATGTAATGCTTTTGAGGTATGTAACGAAAGAATGTAGTGCGACAGTTGTGAGGCATGTTGTACAGACCATATGGATTCCAGAGCCTGCACACAAGCAGAAGGCAGTTGATCAAAGAAGCTGTGCTAGTGTTCCAGCACCACAGAAACATCTGGCCATTTATTGTGTGGATGTCACGTGGCTCTCTTTGTCTCAGAATTTTGTTGCCAACCAAATTTTCCAATTTCCAAATAATGTTGTAACATATCAACATTTTACTTACTTGCTCTGATCTGAAAATAAACGCAGTTTCTTCCTTGGCACAGGTTCTTTCTGACCTATCACCAAACCCTTGAATTCTTTATGGCCCTGGATGCTGTTAGTAAATATGGATGATTATAGGTCGCTTGTTGTCTTCTGGGTCAACCATTCAAACTGCAACTATGACAAAGAACTCAGATTTGCCTCAAGAAACCCTCAGTTTTAAATGAGCCCGTTAGACCAAACGCAACCACCTGAAACAAATGTTAGTTCTTGAAGAAATGTTTATTGATTGGAAAACTGTCGGACCATGTCGATCGATTTCTACCTCTCTTCAGTTAAAAGAAATATTTTGTAGTTGGCCTTAGACGTCGTCCATCAAGTTCATCAAGTCCTCCGCTCTATTAACATAAACTAGGGTAAGAGTTGTACCCGTGGTTGGTGAGTCAGTGTGTAATTGTTGTATCAGTGTGTAATTGTTGTTGTATCAGTGTGTGTAATTATTGTATAAGTGTGTAATTGTTATGTCAGTGTGTAATTGTTGTGTCAGTGTGTAATTGCTTTGTCAGTGTGTGTAATTGTTGTGACAGTTAGTAATTGCTTTTTCAGTGTGTAATTGTTTTGTCAGTATGTAACTGCTTTGTCAGTGTGTGTAATTGTTGTGTCAGTGTGTAATTGTTGTATCAGTATGTAATTGATTTGTCAGTGTGTGTAATTGTTGTGTCAATATTTAATTGCTTTGTCAGTGCGTGTAATTGTTGTGTCAGTATTGTAATTGTTGTGTCAGTATGTAATTGTTGTATAAGTGTGTAATTGTTATGTCAGTGTGTAATTGTTGTGTCAGTATGTAATTGCATTGTCAGTGTGTAATTGTTGTATCAGTGTGTAATTGTTTTGTCAGTGTGTAATTGTTGTGTCCGTATGTAATTGCATTGTCAGTGTGTAATTGTTGTATCAGTGTGTAATTGTTTTGTCAGTGTGTAATTGCTGTGTCAGTATGTTATTGATTTGTCAGTGTGTGTAATTGTTGTGTCAGTATTTAATTGCTTTGTCAGTGCGTGTAATTGATGTGTCAGTATTTAATTGCTTTGTCAGTGCGTGTAATTGTTGTGTCAATATTTAATTGCTTTGTCAGTGCGTGTAATTGTTGTGTCAGTATTGTAATTGTTGTGTCAGTATGTAATTGTTGTATAAGTGTGTAATTGTTATGTCAGTGTGTAATTGTTGTGTCAGTATGTAATTGCATTGTCAGTGTGTAATGGTTGTATCAGTGTGTAATTGTTTTGTCAGTGTGTAATTGTTGTGTCCGTATGTAATTGCATTGTCAGTGTGTAATTGTTGTATCAGTGTGTAATTGTTTTGTCAGTGTGTAATTGCTGTGTCAGTATGTTATTGATTTGTCAGTGTGTGTAATTGCTGTGTCAGTATTTAATTGCTTTGTCAGTGTGTGTAATTGTTGTGTCAGTGTATAATTGCTGTGTCAGTGAGTATCAAGTGCACCCGTGGTAAATGTTTGTGCCAGTGTCTACCAGTTAAAGTATTGGGTAGCTGTGACACCTGTTTGTATGGATGACCCTCAAAATCGTCAGTCTCGGAAGAAAACATCGCAAGAAGAGTGTATGAGGTAGGCAGTAACAAACGAGTTCAGCTGGAACTCTAGTTATCTTATTATTGTGTAGAATGCTAAGAGAGAAATACTTCAATAATGAATATTGTTAATGTTGTATGTTTCACTGATGCTTTTCAGGTTTGAAAAAAGGTAATTCCTCGAGTTATACACCAAATTAAGAATATGAGGCGAAAAGTTGGACAGTCTGTTCTTACACATGGCAGTCCTAATCAAATGTTTGTAGAAAATTGTGAGAGATACATTCGCTTTTAAGGGGTGTCTTTTGGCATTTTAAAGATTATTGGGACATTTTGCTTCCACGATTTTAAAAAAATTGTCTTTGAATTTTCTTTATCCTTTCGGGTTTCTTTTTTAAGTTTGTAGAACTTTGACCTTTAGAAGAATTCTTAAGTGCTCGTGAAAAAATCTACAAGGAAAGGTCGACAGTGAAGGGAAAACTTTTTCTTTTATTAGCTGTCACTGACCTTGTCTTTTGATGAAGAGTAATGTACAGCCCTGACATTTACACCACATGCTGACACAGATACACCATGGAAGCTGACGGTTACACCACACAAGCTGACACAGATACACCATGCAAGCTGACGGTTACACCACACAAGCTGACACAGATACACCATGGAATCTGACGGTTACACCACAAGCTGACACAGATACACCATGCAAGCAGACGGTTACACCACAAGCTGACACAGATACACCATCCAAGCAGACGGTTACACCACAAGCTGAGACAGATACACCATGCAAGCAGACGGTTACACCACACAAGCTGACACAGATACACCATGCAAGCTGACACAGATACACCATGGAAGCTGACGATTACACCACACAAGCTGAGACAGATACACCATGCAAGCAGACGGTTACACCACACAAGCTGACACAGATACACCATGCAAGCAGACGGTTACACCACAAGCTGAGACAGATACACCATGCAAGCAGACGGTTACACCACACAAGCTGACACAGATACACCACACAAGCTGAGACAGATACACCATGCAAGCAGACGGTTACACCACAAGCTGACACAGATACACCATGCAAGCAGACAGTTACACCACAAGCTGACACAGATACTCCATGCAAGCTGACAGTTACACCACACAAGCTGACACAGATACTCCATGCAAGCTGGCACAGATACACCATGGAAGCTGACGGTTACACCACACAAGCTGAGACAATACACCATGCAAGCTGACACAGATACACCATGCAAGCTGACACAGATACACCATGTAAGCTGACACAGACACACCATGCAAGCTGACGGTTACACCACAAGCTGACACAGATACACCACGCAAGCAGACACAAATACACCATGCAAACAGACAGTTACACCACATAAGTGACTCTAAAGCCATGTTTCCATACGGGGTCTCTTTAAGTTGTGTGTCAAAACACACGGAAATGTCTAACATGTTTTCAAGCTTGAGGTTCCCTTGGCAAACATCAGAATGTTTAACTTTGATTAGCACACTTTTTCTAACCATTGCGGTCATGCTGCATGTCGTTCACCACGATCGCCTTTGCAAACGGCGTATATACAAGCTATAGGAGGAAGACAGATGATGAAAACAACTGGACCACTAAAAACCGGTGTCATGTGGTAACTTTGAAAGAAGTAACAATCGCCCCAGTTAGGTTCTAGGGTGGCTTGTTGACAAGCTTCAGACCCCTTATGCAAGAGAGGGGGGTTTAGTGTACCTGTCCACCACGCCACTTGTAGGCGGGGGACAAGGGTCAATAAGAGTGGTCTCTCTCTCCCGTCGGGGATGGCTACTTGATGATTGGATGATGAGTGAGTGACCAATGGCATCCCTCGTTGTTTGTGTCTGTGCGAATACGTGAACCTAGCAAGACACTTCTCGCCAAAACCGGTCAGCAGTTAAAGCGACTTCATGTTCTAACGCCAACTTCTCTTCTCCCCCGAGCCCGGGTCTTAAGCCACGAGGGCAAGATTCTAGATTCGAGAGTAAGGACACTGGGTTAGAGAACCTTGAGGCAAGGGGCGAGTCAGTGACTGGGAACTGTTAGGACTGCCTGCTGTCGCCGTAGAAATCAAAGGACTGTGCGACCAGGACTTAAACTACCTGTGAAAGGTAGACGGTTGACGCCAAGGCCGTCAGAAGTCGTCGTCTCTCAAAGAGAACATCTGCTGGGTTCATCTATATCATCCCAAGGACCGGAGAATTTCTCATCAGGGTGGTACGTGTTTGTTCGACTGCTGTACGTGTCATTGCAGTCGTCGTAGACACCACGTGTGTGTCCCTGGAGGGGGACAGGCTCGACTCTGTGTCGCCGGGAGAGCAGTCGTCGCTCTCTGACAAGGTTGGCAGATCGAGTGAGAAGAATGAGGGACAGTCGGAGGAACACCTCGAGGGAAAGTCATCGGTGTGCCGTGACTGTCTGCCGGAGTATTGGTCTCCTCCTAACCACCAGCGTGGACTCACAAATACAAGAACAGCTGCAAAAACGAAGCTCAGTCTATGCGTGTATGAGAGTGAATAGTAGATTAGAGAGAGGTAACAACACTGTAATAGTGGAAGTACGTTTAACACGGATAATACTGGGACACCCTCTAGACGAGTCTTTCAATTTCATGTTTGCATTCGCATTTTTACTGTTAAATAAATCTTTTATTATTATAATACATTTGATCACACGTTGTCGAGTCTTGTTTTCGGGGAACAGCAGGGGTGGGGCTCGTCAGCCGTGTGGTGAAAACTGAGAGATCGACATGTGATTATCGTACGTGTGGTTCCCTTGCAACTTTGTGTTGACGAGGGTAGCAGGAGTTAAAGCCTAACTGTCAACCACGGGCCTGGTTCCCCGGGGCTAGTATTCATCTTTTGGCTTAAAAACCAGGAATACTTCAACAAGCGGAATAAGAAGACACTCGTAGGCTGGGTAGCAAAGGAAGACTTAGATAAACTCGTGTTACGATTTCCCCCAAACAACTGGACCAGTAAAATCAGATAAAGAAGAAAAAAAAACTCTATCCTCTCTCATCATATGATTGGTTAATGTGATTAACCAGCTGTCCACTGGATCGAACTCATAACATACCAGAGGAAGTGGTACACCAGGGTGCGTGGATAAGAGACCAGGGTAAAGGACCGATCAGGTAAAGGACAGGTCAGGGAGAGACCAGAGTAAGTGACAGATGGATGAATACGAACACAAGCAGTGACATCAGCGTATTGTATGGAAGCAAAGATAACTTTGTCAAACACTTACAGAAAAGAAAACATCGCATAAACAAGACACCAACGCGCATCCACGTGCGAAGGCAGTGCGGGAGGTGGATGACTGCAAAACAAAGACATAAAAACATCCCACGCACCTCCAGTGGCATGCACTCACGCATCTCCCCCAGGGGAAGGGATGCACATGTACAGGATGCACACTGCAGTATAAACAGCAGGCAGGGAGGAGGAAGGTTCCTCTTACCACAGAAAAGAGTTTCTCACGAAATACATCCAATAAAAGTCTTTTCTTTGCACTGCGTAAGCAGCTTTGGGACTGTAATGGATTTTATTTGTTTGCTTTTAACTCTATTTATCTCCAGCCTTTCTTCTTCACAATTTGTAGGCGTGACCTTTACGTGAACTGACTTTCGTGTCCTCGCTGGGACTAGAAAAGTCTCAGTTGCCATTAGACAGCAACGGTTTTTGAGGGGTAAAAAATCCTCGCGCACACCATCAGTTGTGGTGTAGGAGATCAGGAAGGCCTTGCATGTATCATCATCACCTGGCGGGTTAAGGTCAGGAGGCCAAGAATATACCCCTGAAGGCGTTCAAATTGACGCCCACGAATCTTCGTTGTGTCACAGCCATTAATTTTAGTTTTCTTTTTTGTGCGTCGTAGATTTAATTTGTTTTTCTGTCCGTTGACTCTATAACGCCTTTTGTCTGTGTAAAGGAGTCCGCAGGTTAACTTCATTATACTGAACAAGAAAATAAAGAGGGTCGTGTGATTCCATGACAAGGTTTGATTTCTCATGTTTACATCATTGCTTTAGCCATGACATAACATGTTTTTACAGAGGTCCATTTCTGGAAGGCTTGTGTTTTGGCAACACTTTAATAAATATCCCGCTACTGGGACGTTCCGAAGATATTTATTAACACATTGGTTTTCACAGGTGAATTACAGCGATTAGACAATAATACCAGAACTCAACAGAACAGGTTCTAGATAAGTTCTGACATTCCAAAACAGACGACGGCTGTTCAAAGCTGGAGGCATTGTGGGTAACTGGAGATCGGTCAAGTACAAGGCGGCAATAAATGTCAATGTTATCAAGGTGCACGTTAATGTCGCAGTCCAACCCTCGGCTCTCACTTGCTCCAGGTACTGATTGCGCTCTAAGCCACAGGTGCTCCGTTACTGCAAACTTTCTGTACCAAAACATTTTTTTTTACATGACTGAATGTGTTTTAGAGTGTTGAGATATGTCCTTAAAAGGACAAATAAAGTCCAGATTTGAGCATATGTGTCATCTGACCACATTTAGGGTTAGGGTTAGGGCACAGTATAGGCAGGAGTCATCTGACTACTATTAGAGAGGGCACCTAGTGTAGGCAGGGGTCAAGCGACCACTATTAGAGAGAGAGAGAGCACCTAGTATAGCAAGTAGTCTGACCACTATTTGAGAGTCCCAGATGGAACAGGGAAAAGGGAGCGGCCTCTAGCACAATATTTCTTATACATGATTATCTGAGAAAAATGCGATAAACAAAATTTGAAGTAAAGTCCAGCGAAGTCTTTGCGCCTAAGGGAAGTTATCCCTTGTTAATTGTGGTATTTTGTGTTTCTAGTGTGTAAATTAAAATGGTCGGCGGTCCGGTGGCGCAATGGTTAGCGCCTGTCACCAATACTGTGAAGGTTGGCTGTCCTGGGTTCAGTTCTCGTCTCGGGCACGCTGTTCTTTCTCTGCATGTTGCATCTATTTACAGGGCTGGCTGAAAAAAAATTTAAATGGTCACTACACTCGTGGTCTTGTCCTTGTTTTGTCATGTCGGGGGTGTTTGTGTGGGAAATAACAAAACAAACAAGTCACCGAATAACTCTAAGTAATTCTGTGTAGTTGAGCACGAAGACATTTTGCAGGTGCCAACACAGACACACATTGAGGAAGGTTACACAGGAGCTTACATGGTTCACTACAGCCCATCATAGGAAACCTTCAGCTGCCACTCTGAGTGCATTACTAATACATCACTGACCAGTGGGAATGTTCATCTTCACCTTGAAACATATCCTTACATCTTTAGCCTGATATTAATTGCTCTCAAAATAGGGGCAAATGTCAAGACAAGTTCGAAAATAATAGGAAAGCAGATGACTTTTTATCTTTGACATAGCTCGATCGATTCCAGTTTTATTTTCGAGTTCTCATGTTGTCGACTGAGCAAGTTACCAAGTTTCCACCTAGCAGAGAGGAGGAACAATGGGCAGTGTTCATACGCCACTGATGGGTAGTTCAAAACATTGAACCCAAGTGTTCATCTTTAATATCTTCAGAATCAGTCGATGTGTGTGTGTGTGTGTGCGATCTCTAGCCTGCACACAGATGTCAGCAGCTTGCTGTGCGCGGTGCGCAGTGACCTGATTAGCTCTGTGCGCCGCTGGGGTCGCTGACCTCACTACGCGGTTCCCAGGGTTCCCCGCTGTGGAGCAGGAGGGACGAGACCGACGGGAACTAATGAATGTTTGAGGACAGCTGCCCAGTTCCAGCCATTTCCGAGCTGTAACCTGAACACAGTTTTATCTGCAAGAATTACCCATCGCATTTACCTCTCCTTGCCACGCAGTGCGACAGTTACCATCCGCAGTTTCAGATGACTCTTCCTCCCCGCCCCCAACTGTTAACCTGATGCTAGGCAATGTAACTTTAATTGTTACTGCAGTGTTTGTTGTATTGGTGTTATGTTACACGGCATAAAAAATGATTAAAACATGTTTTAGGCATAATAAAGTTGAGCTTCTCTTAAATCATTGAATTTTCGTCATTCTTCAGTATATCTACCGCAAGGCTTAAGTATGCCACACAGCAGGTTGGATTCAGACCACTTCAAAGCACAGTTGAGCAGATCTTCATTATATCATTATATCATTCATCCTATTAGAAAAGCATATTCAGTATCAGCGGAACCTCTACCACAACTTCGTTTGCTTTAAAAAGCATTTGACAGAGTCTGGAACGAGAGGCTATGGAATGTGATGCGAAAATTCAACATCGAAGAAGGCCTCGTCCAAGTCATCGAAGCGCTATACAACAGGTCAATGAATGAAACAGCAAAGGTTCTCACTGCTCTGTGCCAAAAAAGTCTGGGAACGCAAACAATGGGCCGAAAAAAATGAAAAAAATGAAAATTATATTCCTTACGACAATAAAGGAAACAACAAGCAGTGCCAGAACTATAGAACAATATGTCTAATCATATAACCAAGCAAATATGCTGAAAGTAATACAGAATAGCAGGAGCAACACCACTGATGAACTGCTAGCAGAAGAACAGGCTGGCTTCAGACCAAAAAGTGGGCACAGCTGAGCTGATCTTCAATTGTCGCATCCTGATAGTAAAGATTCTTCAGCATTAGTGAAACTTTGAAAACGTTTTCCAAGGCTGTCTCACCCGTCGAAGCGAGTAACAACGAGTGAAGTGCTGCTGGACAACCAAACAAAGCTCATTCTCACAAGACAGCAGGCGTAGGTCAAAGGTCTACTATATTGCAAGTGCTGTTCAACATCACTTTGGAGAACATCATGCGTGAAACCCTCCACGACCATCACACTTTCATTTCCATCGGTGGAAGGCCGATTTGCAGCCTACTCTTTGCAGATGACACAATGATAGTAGGCACTTACAAAAAAAACTGCAAGACTTTACCAACAGACTGACATAGAGTTAGAAGGCATGACAAATGGAGACCAGAGTAAATTCAGGATCCATGGCAATGGCAAAGCAGAGGTCTATGTCTTCAGATCTGATGGCAGTAGTTTGAAGATCGTCAGTAACATCTGTGATGACTTAGTTTCACTCTACAAGCAAACTGCTGAACGAGACAAACGCTCTCCTCTCTCCACCCGCTCCATCACTGACCATCCCTCTGTCCTCGCAGTTGACCCACTGTCCTCCCAGTTGACCCATGATGTGAAACATGCAGAAAGAGAGAGAGAGAGAAAAAAAAGGGAGACGCTTGGCTGAGCACCGTTGGAGACAGATGGGACTGAAAGTCTACAGAGAAATTTTTCTATGCCACAGAGAGACCACATATCGCTTATTTCGTCTAGACACTACAAGAAGCGAGAACAAAGGGTGTCAAACGGGGATTTGTTTAATTGTGGGTCAGATGTTAAGAAAACACAAAGGCGTCTCTGTTCTGCTTTATACCCTCCCCTTGATTTTTTCTGCAAATACTTTCTAGAAAAACAACCTCGACACCATCAGGGCAAAGCTGAACCAACAGAATCACAGCACACGTTTGGATGTTTCCTCTGGAATGCTTTTAATGGAGCTTGAACATTTCACCTAGTCAGGGAGGTTATAACATATTCTAGTTGTATGAGGCTCCGATATGAGTGTGTATTAGTAGAATGAGGCTCCGATATGAGTGTGTATTAGTACAATGAGGCTCCGATATGAGTGTGTATTAGTACAATGAGGCTCCGATATGAGTGTGTATTAGTAGAATGAGGCTCCGATATGAGTGTGCATTAGTAGAATGAGGCTCCGATATGAGTGTGCATTCGTAGAATGAGGCTCCGATATGAGTGTGCATTAGTGGAATGAGGCTCCGATATGAGTGTGCATTAGTAGAATGAGGCTCCGATATGAGTGTGCATTAGTAGAATGAGGCTCCGATATGAGTGTGTATTAGTAGAATGAGGCTCCGATATGAGTGTGCATTAGTAGAATGAGGCTCCGATATGAGTGTGTATTAGTAGAATGAGGCTCCGATATGAGTGTGCATTAGTAGAATGAGGCTCCGATATGAGTGTGTATTAGTAGAATGAGGCTCCGATATGAGTGTGTATTAGTAGAATGAGGCTCCGATATGAGTGTGTATTAGTACAATGAGGCTCCGATATGAGTGTGTATTAGTACAATGAGGCTCCGATATGAGTGTGCATTAGTAGAATGAGGCTCCGATATGAGTGTGTATTAGTAGAATGAGGCTCCGATATGAGTGTGCATTAGTAGAATGAGGCTCCGATATGAGTGTGCATTAGTGGAATGAGGCTCCGATATGAGTGTTTATTAGTAGAATGAGGCTCCGATATGAGTGTGCATTAGTAGAATGAGGCTCCGATATGAGTGTGTATTAGTACAATGAGGCTCCGATATGAGTGTGCATTAGTAGAATGAGGCTCCGATATGAGTGTGTATTAGTAGAATGAGGCTCCGATATGAGTGTGTATTAGTAGAATGAGGCTCCGATATGAGTGTGTATTAGTAGAATGAGGCTCCGATATGAGTGTGTATTAGTAGAATGAGGCTCCGATATGAGTGTGTATTAGTACAATGAGGCTCCGATATGAGTGTGCATTAGTAGAATGAGGCTCCGATATGAGTGTGTATTAGTAGAATGAGGCTCCGATATGAGTGTGTATTAGTAGAATGAGGCTCCGATATGAGTGTGTATTAGTACAATGAGGCTCCGATATGAGTGTGCATTAGTAGAATGAGGCTCCGATATGAGTGTTTATTAGTAGAATGAGGCTCCGATGTCACTGACATAGGAATAAGACTCTGACACCAGTGATGGTTGATCTCTTCACGAGTAATCTTTGCTGACTGTTGCGGATTCATGTCCTGCACACTACAGCTGGGTAGCACAAATGTTACTAAGACTAGAGCTGAGTTATTTCAAGACCTTAAAAAATTTGCTTTTCATTCAGTCAATGCAATAGAAACGTAAATGAAGTGATACAGCAGGCATAACATACGAAAATCCATAACTAGACCGAAACAAGGAGGAGAACAAATTTAAAGCCTTAACCTTTTTTTCACATGATTGATCCACATGCAGACATTAGCCTCAGCCCTTCTCTCTGCGCCTCCACTACGTGATTATATAACATTAGAGAACCCAACTCACTCCCTCCAGTCCATGTCAGCTTCAAGATTGGGAACAATGGTAATTTATCGCACCCAACGGTCTGAAGCTGTCGATAAAATTTCACGTTTTTTTGTTCAGAGAGAAAGAGACACTCATGCACAGGGGGGGAAGTAATACGATACGATACGATATTTTTAACGATTCAGTCTTCTGGCCCATTTTCATAAGGGTTACAACATGTTAATAAAAATGCATTGTGCGTGGATTTAAGCATGCTTGCCATTAGACTTCCATTCGTGAATGTATGATACATATGGTATAAATACAAACTTGCATCAAACCATTACAATCATGCATGTGCACATATACACAGATACGTGAGAGAAAGAGAATGTGCATTTGCTAACTGTCATATGTGTGAGAGGGTTAAGCATGAGTGTAACTGCATGAATGTATGAGGTGTAATCGTAATCTCTTCAGTTTACTAGGTATCCTTTCTTCAGTTAATTGTGGGAGCTCCCAGCAACAAAGGAAAATTTCTATCTCTGTCGTGACCAGACATAGACAATAATGATGTATTGTATTGTATCAAGCCAATAATCAATACAATTATGTATCAGCAAAAACATGCACAGGTACAAGCAAAGATATACATTAAGCTATACAATCACGTAAATACTCAGGTACAGACACTTGAATCCTAGAACATCATGTAATCAACTTACATCAGCATATGACCATTTTTATGTGTAAAGGGCTTTAATCAACACCACAACAATTTTTTTCTTATTTCCAAGGAATTGTAAACAAAAAAAGGCAATGTGTAATGTAGGTACCTCTCTGGTATCTGACATCGAGTGTGAAATGAAAAGGGAGGAGGGCTTAAAGTATTTTTAGGGATAAAATGTTTACGAAGATTCATCTATTTATAGCATACAAGGAGAAAAGTCTCTGTTATTTTGTATTTCAGCCAGACAAGATAGTCGCTTAAAATAATATGAGTCTTGAATGTATTATATGGAAAATATCTTGAACTGATTTCAATAGCATCACGCCACTGATGGTGACAGTCTATTAAGTTCTCATTCAGGATTTGTTAAAAAAAAGTTTATCGTCTTCAGTACCTTGATATTCGCACACCATACCCCAACCACATTAATACAAAAATACCACAATAAAGTGTAGCCATGGCTTCTTGTTTTCTTTGTGTAGTAGTGATAATACTAAAAAGGCTTTTCTCCTGGAGTCTAGCTTGTGGTATTCTTAGCAGACAGAGTGGGAGAGAGAAATAGAGGAGAGAGAGAGAGCGGATATAAAAACAGAAAGACTGGGAGAGGAAGTTGAACAGCTTCAGAAATATTAAGAAGCACATGAAGATAACTTTACAATGTTTTCCAGAAAAGAACAAAACGAAGGAAGAAGCATATTTTTTCCAAACATTCAACTGTGGAAAGCTCTTACACGAGTGTGAGCTTGTAGGGCTATCTTCCCGCACAGTCTCGTGTTTATTCATTTACATGGAAACGCTGCTCGTTTAATGCCAACACCATGAAGCAAACTCTCAGCAATTTGTTGGACACCGGGACTAGGTATTCAACGCAGTTATTCTACTTTTAAAATTTTTCTCCTTTTTTTTTTGAGATGGAAGGTAATTGTAAGACTAGAAAGTTTGTTTCTGCTCAGGTATCGCACTTTTATACACCGGCAACCTAAAGCTGTGCTCAGGTATTGTGACCCTTCAACTCGAAACTTGATGCTGTGTGGACCGTCAGAAGAGCGCCATAGTCTTGTGACTGATGATTTCCTCCGCCTTAATGTCCGTTGGGCCTGCACTCTGACGTTGGTGGACATGTCTATGATGGCGCGTGCACTGGTTACAGGCGCGTGGGCCGGAACGTCAGATGCTTGGAAATGTATACTAAACATAGGAGGTCAGGCAAGGCCCGGGGGTGGGGGGGGGTAGCTATGGCATCATGTGTAAGGTCCTCACTGATTCCGCGCAACTGTCATTTTAATTGATGGCTGCTGTCTTCTTCCGAAGGTTTTTATAGGGGTTGCTGGTATTATGTTCAGGCTAAAGTCAGGAATATCAAGCTAAGAGGAAACGGATACATGTTTGTTTGCTTGAGTACGTGTTTGAGGAGATATTTACGTATATGTTGATTTTTATGTCAGTTATTTGTGTGTGTGTGTGTGTATGTGATCTATGTATGTGATCTATGTATGTGAGTGTGTCCGTGTCTTTGTGAGTAAGCGCGCATGATTGTATTGTTTTTGTATGCGTGTGCAACTGCATGTGTGTGTGTGTGTGTGTGTGTGTGTGTGTGTGTGTGTGATCTATGTAAGTGAGTGTGTCCATGTCTTTGTGAGTAAGCGCGTGTGTGTGTGTTATTTTTCTATGCGTGTGCAAGTGCATGTGTGTGTGTGTGTGTGTGTGTGTGTGTGTGTGTGTGTGTGTGTTCATTAAGCGTACTGCTCGTTACAACAGGCTGTCAACAATACATGTCATTACAAGGAAATACTTGAAATTTTAACCTGTATATTTCAATCGAAAAATTAAAATAAAAATTATTGAAGAAAATAAAATGTCCTATCGGACAAATATAAATATTTAAGTATTTCGAAAATATAAACATCACATGTGGAACCAAAGTTAACGACAAACGTCAGATGTTTGTGTCGACAGTTTTTCTTTGTCATCTGAAGGAATCCTAGCATGTCATCTCCCTTGACAACTATCTTGGACATCTCTCTTCTTGGGATTATAGGTCCTCAGTATCTGTTGCGTATTTTATGTCACAAGCACACGACGGAATAAATATATTCTCGTCAATTTAATTCTCTTCCAATATACACCTTGAGAAGATTGCAGTCCCTGCACTCAGCTTGACAAAACAGTTGCTGCGGGTTAATGATGAAAGAAATGCGCAGCAGAACTATTTAAAGGAGCAAGGTTTGACATTTACGAACTTCTTGTTACTTAATAATAATAATAATAATAATAATAATAATAATAATAATAATAATAATAATAAAAGTTAGCTTGTATAGCGCCTTATATATCCTCCCTTTAGGACGAACTCAAGGCGCTTCACAAATGACAGATGGTGTGACGTGAAAATAGTGTGACGTCAGAACAAAATGACGCAGGTCAAATATCAAACGTCACACAAGCCGTAATACACTCCCTAGTTAATAAACCTTGTCAAATGTTTCACCAATGATGCTATAATTAGATAGTAGTTTTCTATGTTTAGAGCAAGTTGGTGAAGTTGGCTGAAGTCAACAAACTATGTACAATCAACAAACTATGTACAAGCTCACACCAACGCACTGAAAACGCCATGTTGTGTACTCTCTTGTGTATGTTGTTTCAGACCTTCACTTGATGGGAGATTCATTTCCTTTCCTCAAGGCTAGAAGACTGTGTATTGTGAAAGAGTATTAAATCGACCAAGATTCCCGCAGGTTCTGGCTTTGTGTAATCCGCTTGTAGCAGAACAAGGCAATTTTACTGTAAGAAAGGGATATTCTTGCCAAAAATGGAATCTCCAGAAATATACCTATCGGAACTGAAGTAAACACGGAAAATATGTTAGTTGATGTTGTCTGATTTTCTCTCCCACCCACCACTACTTTGTCCAAACATGCGTCACGAAGAAAGTAAAGTGAAAACAAAATGAGCCCTTCCCTCTCCGACCTCAACACACTGAATAGAGAATGTTGATGAAAAGGTCTTGTCTTACATCACAATCACTGAGTTGTTGATAAACAGATCTTGTTTTAAAAAAAATGAAGTCGTTGTTGTTTTACAGCACAGTCAATCACTGAGTGGTAATAAACAGATATTGTCTTTGAACGAAGTCGCTGATGTTTACTGCACGCAGTTCTTTCTTTCACTTGTCGGCAGAGAATAATCCCTTCCATGAGATTAATCGCAGAGAAATTGTTTTCACGGTCTGACAACCAGTGGATGTATGGTCATTGGGGTGGAGGAGGCTGGTGCCGACGGGTGGGTGTGGAGAGCGAGACGTACAAATGTCCGTTGATCACCATGCTTCGTCTTGGTGCCATTCCAAGACCCCCCAACCATCCCCCCACCCTCAAGTTTTAAATCATCATTGTCGTCATTACTATCATCGGATGATAATATATAAGTTGTACTTGCTGACATACACTCAGTCTGGCCAAGCTGGTCGCTGTGCTTGCAGATAAATTTTCATGATGCCGACAGCTAGCTTTTTTTTAAAATTTTCTCGCCTGTCTTCGGATACAAAAGAGTATTGTAACGAATTTGGAGGCAACCCATGACAAGAAGGAAGACAAAAAGTGTGAAGCATTACCTTTAGGCACACGACTGGTTTTTCTGAAACGAATAAGCTTAGTGAGGCAAACAAGTTTAAACTAATAAAAAGAAAGCTAATCAGTAAGCCAGAATAACTTTATCCATCACAAACAAAGGTTGGTGTCTGTCATAGTAAGCAACCTGTGTGTGTGTCTGTGTGTGTGTGTGTGTGTGTGTGTGTGTGTGTGTGTGTGTGTTTTCGTAAACAATAAGTGCATTTCACTTTGTCGTTAATTATTAAATGAACATGTAAAATTCAAACATCTTCAAATTTATAAAACATCAGTCCCTCTCTTTCGAATGTCTATCTATCTATCTATCTATCTATCTATCTATCTATCTATCTATCTATCTATCTATCTATCTATCTATCTATCTATCTATCTATCTATCTATCTATCTATCTATCTATCTATCTATCTATCTATCTATCTATCGAGACTTGTGTCTGCCTTCTCTCCTATCTATCTATCTATCGAGACTTGTGTCTGCCTTCTCTCCATGCTCACCACTTGTGATGGCCGCCCGTAAGGTTTAGCAGTGAAAATCGATGGAGAAAATCACGCCGCTGTGGCCCCGCTAATAAAGCTCCCGCCATATGGCCGCTGGCATTTTCGTTTCGGTGGAAAATGATCCTGTCGTCTTCTCTCCCGACAGTGGATAATTATCCCGTCGTCTTCTCTCATGACAGTGGATAATTATCTGTTGTCTTATCTCACGACAGTGGATCATCATCATGTAGTCTCCTCTCACAACACTGGATAATTGTTCTGTCATATTCTGTCTCAACAGGGGGTAATTATCTCGTCGTCTTCTCTCACAACAGTGGATAATTATTCCGTCGTCTCCTCTCACGGCAGTGGAGAAGTATCCATTCATCTTCTCTCACCATAGTGGATAATTATTTCCTCGTCTTCTCTCGCGAAAGTGGATTATGATTAGTCGTTAACAGCTGAATAGTAGACGATGAGGCTACCTTTCTGTTGACTACTTGAAACTGGACAGTCCGCTAGCATCTTCAGAGGGAGTAGGTAAAATCCTCACATACAGCTGCTACCTGACAGGAGTATATGGTAGAGTATCTGCTGCACCACAATGCCTGCGCCTGTCTAGAGATCAAGGTTATATTTAGGGTATTCAGGTGCCGCTCAGGTATCAGCAGATTGTAGCCACATCATACATAATTATAAATGAGGATTACATTGCGATATATATGTATATATAATTGAGGTATCTCTCCACCTAATAACAATACAAACCATCTATCAAGACACGTTAAAGACTCTCCATGGATTTCACAAGAAAGAGCAACTTATCATTTATTTAAGAAGACGGCATAACAAGTTGTGCCAAACCTACTAAGCACACTACAAGGTAGCCACAAATGTACACATACCTCGTAACTTCCTTCACTTATAAAGGATGATGAACGCCACCATGTGTATAAGCCCAGAAACACGACTGTAAATATCATTCTGGATCGGTCGAGGCTTGGATCAACAACGACAGCACACCTACCGGTATGATCCAGGATGGGGATAGCGAAAAATGTGCTACTGGAACCAAAGCAGACATAAAGACAAGAGAAGGAACATCTATTGCTACGTGGCAAGTCCAGACATTACACCAGTGCGTAAAGTGAAACAACTCACCGATAAGCTAGATTGGCACCAGTGGGGCATTATGGGACTGGCGAAGATCAGGTGGCCGGGATTTAGGGAAACAACAGCTGACGAGGGCCATAAACTCTGGTACAGTGGGACGGATGCCAGGCATGGGCTTTCTCGTACATAGGGAAGTGGTCCAAGCCGTCAGCAGCTGTACACTTATACCGGACAGATTTATCTCCGTTAGCACCTCTGCCAGGCCCCACAATGTCCCCCGTTGTCAACAAAGTGGAGGATTTTACCAAAAGATAGACAATGTTATAAAGGCAGTACCGAGAAAGGACATAGACAATGACTATCACCTATTTTGACGAGCCTAAAGTGGAGACTGAGGATTAGCGCTGCTGAAACATGAAACGAATTCACTTTGACTTGGAGAAGCTGCAAGACCCAAATGTTAGGGAGCTCTTCAAGGCCAAAGTTGAAGTTCAAGTCTCCCCACTGAACTTGGTGGATGTGGACACCCTCGCTAGAAACATCAAAGAGCTGCTATTGTCCAGGACGTGGTAGGGCGTTAAAAGAAGAAGCAGCCCTGGGTCACGAACGCATCCTAGAGCTTGTGACCAAAGAAAAGGCTTGAAGAGATAAAAAGAAAAGTAAACCCGAAGCTGCTTCCAGATAAAAAGAAGTAAATTGTGCCATCAGGAAAGGGGTCAAGACAACAAGAAGGCCTAACGACTACTAAAGAGTATCACCAAGTCAGGTCAACACAAGACCTAAGTCATCGAAGAAATCAATGGCCACCTTCTTATAGAATGCACTGCTGTAGTCAACCAATGGACTGAGTATTCCGAAGACGTGTACAACTTCCAGATCAAGACATATGTTAACAGCATTTAAAACAACCAGACTACAACAAGCGAACCTGCAAACCTACCAGTCAAAAGAGCTGCCCACAAGCAGGGTTGGGACGAAACAACAAAGGCCATCACTGCCCTGCTCCAAAGTGTCACAGAACACAAAGAATGGTCCAAAAAACGGACGCAATCATTACTCATACCCCTCCCCCCAAAAAAGGAACCAGCATACGGTGTCAGAACTAGAAAACAATAAACCTAATCAGCCATCCTAGCAAAAGAAAGTAGACAGAACCGAGAAAAGCAAAGTCATGGTCATTGGCAACGGTAAACACTTTTATGTAATCAAGAGCCACCGCTCCAAATGTTGCAGCTTTATGACAGATGTACACATTCAGAATGAGACAACAAAAGCGGCAATGGACAGGAAGACAGGGTCTGGCACAGCAATAGAATCAGGAGTACTCCACAGTACAGTCTGTACAAGTCCCTCTTAGTACCCATCCTGATTTACGGATATGGAACAATGACCGTTCAAGGAACATAAAACCGATGACTTTATTCGAATCACAGTCGCTAGACTCGTTGGGCACCAAGAACTTTTACTTGTAGCCCCAGACCTGCATGGACACTCATCAGAAAGCTTTTAACTTAAAAAAAACCCAGAAGGCACAGACACAATGCACTGGCCAGTCATAAACAATATGGCAAGAACTAGTTAACTAGTGGTGTGTATGAATCTGACTTATTATGCGCAATGTGCTATTGAGCCGAGCTCATTGTATTACAGTGAAAGTAAATGCAAGAAGAATGTACAGTGAATTTGTTCTGTGTCTGAAAGATCCAATTCACTCATTTTCTTCTGTCACAAGAGACTCCGCTACCATCTGCTGCCACTTAAGTGAAAGATGCTATTACTCTCAAGCTTTTTATCTTTCTCTCCGTGAGAAATCCCGTTAATTTCGCACTCCTTTCTCCGAAAGATCTCATCTTCTCTTAGAAAGATATTAAGATTATGCATATCTGACAAATTTACCCCCCCCCCATGCACACACACACGCACTCAGTGTAAATCATCCCACTGCTGCCAGACATTGTCTTAAAGGATTTCTGTCACTAGCAGCTCACTATTCAAGAATGATCCTTTTCTTGTGTTTTAAAAACCGTATTTTTTTAAAGAGCAAGGTGGACACATATCAAAATCTGCCAACTGCTGCATGGAGAGACCAGCCTCTAGTCCCCCTCCAAAAAAACCTCTCTCCATTGTGCTGTCTAAAGGCAAGAATAACTATGTTACAACTTGAACTGTGATCTTATGATTTAATACTACAAATACTGTTTCAGTAACGAAAGCCAACATGTCACCACAAAAACATGGATAGGTTAGTCATTTATTAAAATTCTTTTCTTAGGAACATACTAGATGCACTTAAATGTATAGAAAACAATTATTTTTACTTTGTGAATGTTGCTGGCAAACACTTGAATATTTTCCACACGCACAGGAACTGAGTCTGCTTGCCTGTCTGCACAACTCTGACTGAGTCTACAGTCCTCTCCATCCATCCCCTTGTTTGTCACGATGTGCCACTTACCACTAGCAGCTTGTAATTTGTGCAAGTGCTGGAGCTTCGTCAAGCCGAGCGCAGTGTGCGTGCCACGAGGGCTCCACGCAAGAAAAAAGTCTTCTCGCCACCAGATCGATGTTGGCCTTTAGTTCATGCGAGTTCAAGTACCGAGATATTGCCTTCAACAATGTTACAGTAGGGAGAAAAGTGTAACTGGCTCTGTTCATTACAAACATAAGAACTCGTCTCGGTACACTACATTTGTAAATTTTTGCGCGCAAGGTCTACAGTTAACATTCCAGCGAAAAATTCAAGACAGGATCCACAATTTTTAAGAGATTCTCTAAAAAATAAAATAAAAAAACCTAATGGAAACAATTTAGTTATCGTGATATGTCAGCACACTTGTTTTCTGATCTCGTTATACGCAGCAAGACTTCTTTCCTGTCGTTTCCATTGGACAAACAGACTGGACACTTGACAGGTTGTGCCTAGTCCCTGACTCCCAGGCCGTGAAAGCCACAGCTTGTGATGGACTCTCTTGCTAGTCTCTTTCTGGCAAGAAAAGCCTTTACTTCAGACGAAAGTGATGAGTTGTAAGGGGAGAAACTACAGTTACACCTCGCCCCAAACTTGCTGAGATTTGTGGCAGAAAAGAAGGAAAATCCTTAGACATCGAATCCATATTTTCCACACTCCAGAAACTCGGTAAAGCGATTGGTGTGACACATAATGTTTAATGGAGAAGAGTAAGAGCAGGAGAAAAGCATTGGCACTGTGCAGCGTGGCTCTCCATGTGTTCCGCACATTAACAAGTTTTTGGAAGTGTGTAGCCCATGCAATAATCTCTAGAGGAGTGACATGTCAGTAGTTCTAAGGGTGTAAGGGGTGTCATAGTCTTTTTGTCTCTCTTCACTGTCAGTACAATGTCAGGAAGCATTCGCTGTTATGATGTCACAAGGCATCAATGGAGAATACCGAAAGTCTGGAGGAATTAACTACAAGACACTAACTACTGACACATTTTCCTGTATTTCCCCATATCTTTTTTGGAAAGCATGGTACAAGGGTTTTTTAATTTATCGCCAATATGTATGATTATACACTCAGCACGTATGATTATGTTCGAAACACTGTTTCCTAGAATAGATTAGCTTGACGGTAAAAATGTGATAATTTGTTTAAACATTTAAATAACATTCACGTAGATGTGAGGAAATATTACCTTGCACTGAGCTTTACCCAGCCATGTAAAAAATAATGCTTCCCAGGAGTGCTTTAATTATGCTGATTAAATACCATGCGCTGTTTTTAAAACACATTATTCCTTTTAGCATATAGAGCATCATGGAGATAATAATGAAATTTCTTTTTCGTACATGTCTGTGGATACTCATGGGGGGTAACAGAGATGATGTGGACGAGGCCTCTCCAGGTTAGGACCAGGTCTCTGTAGACAACTCCAAAGGGGAATGGGTGGTGGAGGTGATCAATGATCAGAGTGTGAATGTGAGTGTGAGTAGACCAGGGAAGGAGAATGCTAAGAAAAGATGGACAGAGAGGTGAAGGCCACACGAGGGCAGGGCGTGACCATTGTTGATGTCATGGCCGGCTGTTGCAGGCACTAAGTAGTGAGAGAGGTGGTTGTGCCAACAAACGGGCGGCCACAGATCACAGACTTCATTGCTGGAGGCACTCGGTCGATATATCGCCACTACCGCGGAAATCGTTCTTGTTTTTATCTTTAAAAAAAATCACTCCTTTATTAAGGACAGGTTAACACGTCTGGCTAGCACATTTTAAACAGGTGTACTTTCGATTTTATCATTAAAAAAATTGTAGGCGAATATTCAATAAATAAAAAAGCAGATTTTCTTTTGAAATACAGTTCCTAGATTTTCCATTCACTTTGATATTCAAAACCACTTTAGCGGAAATTGACACGAAATTATTTGCTCTTTTCAGACAATTCACCAAAGGGTTCTACAGGCATGTGGTCTTTAAAGCCTCCTGAGCACCCACTCACTGCCTCACGGCACTTTGACCCCACTGGTATCATTCTTCTCAGTAACAGGACTGCATCCAGCTTGTAAAATACCGGAGATAGAAGACTGAATGAGCGAAATAAGACCAGAGGAAAGCGGCTCAAGTAATTAGACTTGGATATTCTTGTTTTTCCTCCAGCGCTGGAGACATTTTTTCCAATCGTTTTTCCCCTCAGAAAGACTGCTTCATCTTGCAAGGGAAAGTGAGGTGTGTGTGTGTGTGTGTGGCGGGTGTGTAGGCGAGAGGGTAGGATAAGAGAGAGCGTGAAGAGGGAAAATATAATGAGGAAGAAAGACTTAGGCGTACACCCAGAAGAGTTAATCATTTAGTGTACAGCCAGGACAGTTAATACAATCAGTGAACAGCCAGAACAGTTAATCATTTAGTGTACAGCCAGGACAGTTAATACAAACAGTGTACAGCCAGGACAGTTAATACAATCAGTGTACAGCCAGAACAGTTAATACAATAATTTAGTGTACAGCCAGAACAGTTAATACAATCAGTGTACAGCCAGGACAGTTCATACAATCATTTAATGTACAGCCAGAACAGTTAATACAATCAGTGTACAGCCAGGACAGTTAATACAATCAGTGTACAGCCAGAACAGTTAATACAATCAGTGTACACCCAGAACAGTTAATCATTTAGTGTACAGCCAGGACAGTTAATACAATCATTTAGTGTACAGCCAGAACAGTTAATCGTTTAGTGTACAGCCAGAACAGTTAATACAATCAGTGTACAGCCAGAACAATTAATACAATCAGAGTACAGCCAGAACAGTTAATACAATCAGTGTACAGCCAGAACAGTTAATACAGTCAGTGTACAGCCAGAACAGTTAATACAATCAGTGTACAGCCAGAACAGTTAATACAGTCAGTGTACAGCCAGAACTGTTAATACAATCATTTGATGTACAGTTAGGGCAGTTGTACAATCATTTGGCGTACATCCAAAAGAATTGATACAGCGTATTTAGCGTATATCCAGAACAGTTGATATATACGTTATCACGAGAAAGCATTTGGGTCAGTGAGGTTTAGTATCGCTCTTTTTTTTGTATTAGATAATTTTCATAGAAGTTGTGGCACACTTTTTTTGACACTCCGACTTGACACACTATTACTTGACACACTGTGCACTAGTTTCTTTAAAAGAGGTTTTGGTTTAAAAAAAAACTTGTCAAATTTTTTAAAATTCTATATAAAGCTCTGCTTTATACGAGATGTGAAGAGACCAATATGTGTTAGTGAAACTAGAGAGCGGGGCGATTAAGTAATGACAAGTTTAATCAGGGTCGAGCCGCCACCAACACGTGCGTCAAAAATAGCATCTCCTTCGGCGTTGACAGGATTCAAGACAAAAGTCTTACACCCAGGCGCTCGTTAGCCGCCAATGGCAACGATACCTCCTTCCGTCCTACCTGCAAAATCTATTCCTGGACTCCCTGATACTATTTTGGGAAAACGATCGCACTTGGCGGGTCAGGATCATCCTATCCTAGCACCGACGACCCTCAAGGAAGGCAAGGGGATGGGAAATCCAGACGGTTAGCCGGCCTGCTTTCGCACGGAGACTCTCTCACATGTTCTTTTTTAACACCAGTTCAGCAGGCCAGGGGGACAACGGGGTACTGTTCGTTGTGGAGGTAACCGGCTCGGTCCCACGCGGCAAGCGCCCTCTTTTTTTGTTTCTGGCCTCGTGACACAGGCTGTTAGCGGTTAGATGCGGAAATGCTGCTGATGCTAAATACAGACACTTGCTAATATTAATACAGGTGTCAGATAAAGAGGTCTGCTGATTACAGAAACAAAGATCTTCTGATGGCAAACGAAGTCTGATAAAATGTCGCAAAAAATTTTGTCATTATGTAGGTAAATTAATTAGTAAAAAAAAAATACATTGGCATTTTCACCAATCTTCGCTGACTTCATTCAATATGTATTCAGAAATATCCATGAGAAAGCTTGTGAACGCGAGCACAAACACCGACCCAGCCATCAAGACGCGTTACACGGGACATGGACGATGGCCACCGCGCGGCTGCCCATTGTCGTGCTGGCTACCATTTATTCTCACAAAATACACATTATTCTTCCAGTGAAACAAAACAAACATAAATCCCTAACAAATGACGAAAATTTGATCTTTATTTTAATTTAAAAGTGATATTACTGTTCCTGATAGTCCATACAAAATCTTTGAATTGAAAACGAGCGATTTTTTTGTGCGACCGCCCACTTTCCAACAGCGGGAAGGCGTGTGTGCCGGTACCGAGATTAAAAACTAATTAAAATAATTTAACAAAGATTAAAAGATACACGTGTTTTCTATCAATGTTTCAAATTTGAGCCAAATCTGTTCAGTTGATTAGAAATTATAGCTGTTTTGAGTTCGTTGCCCCTAAAACGTTCCCTTTTTCTACCTGAAAAATTGATGATTTTGTAATATTTGAAGCTGATTATCTTCCAAAAGAGACCTTGCAAGTTTGTAGAAAAAAATGAATACTTTGAAAAAATTTAGATGTATTTAGTAAATTATTATTTGAAATGGAGTGCGTGAAATATCGTGCAAAATGACCAAGCGCAAATCTGTGTTTTTTCAAATTTCGATGTATTTTTTTCCAGTATGTCTTTTTGCAAATGATTTTTTCAGTCACTTGAGTAGATAGCCAGTGCTGGTAGCTTCTCGTACAAAGTACTTGAGGACTTCTAAGATTTCAAGATGCTACGTATGTGAGCATCAAGCATGGTCCAAAATAAGGTAGTAAATCTGTGACATAAATCACCAACTTCAAATAGCAATATCTCCAAAACTAATAAAGATAGAGACTCTCAGTTTTTGTATTGTTTTTCTTATATTTTCTTGTAATTTTATGTGGGCATAGAAAATACTCATGTAACAACAACAAAATTTGGTGTGCCGGTAAATTAAGTAATCTACGAGAAACTTCACAATATGCTGTGGTGTGATGGGATATGAATTTAGGCCGCAGGTCTGTATGTGATATTGTGATCAGGTCTGTATGTGATATTGTGATCAGGCCTTTATGTGATATTGTGATCAGGCCTGTATGTCATTTTGTGATCAGGCCTGTATGTCATTTTGTGATCAGGCATGTATGTCATTTTGTGATCAGGCATGTATGTGATATTGCGATCATGCCTTGATGTGATATTATGATCATGCCTGTATGTCATTTTGTGATCAGGCATGTATGTGATATTGTGATCATGCCATTATGTGATATTGTGATCAGGCCTTTATGTGAAGCGGATGGCCGAGTGGTTAGAGCGCTGGCTTCCGAACCGAGAGCGCGCTGGATCAATTCCCGATAAGCGAAGCAAACTTCCCCCAGTCGACCCAGCTGACGGGAATGGGTACCTGACTCCTTAGAGGGTTGGGGAAGGTAAGGCAGCGAGGGAGAGGAGATTGGCACCACCCTCATGTAAAAGCTGGCCCCGAGAAAAGTGGGGTCTCTAACACCTCACCCCCCTACGACCTGAAAAGGTTATGGGATGACCTTTACCTTACCTTTTTATGTGATATATCATGCCTGTATGTCATTTTTTGATCAGGTCTGTATATGATATTGTGATCAGGTCTGTATGTGATATTGTGATCAGGTCTGTATGTCATTTTGTGATCAGGTCTGTATGTGATATTGGGACCAGGCACGTATTTGATATTGTTATCAGTCCAATTTTCTTAT
This sequence comes from Marisa cornuarietis, assembly GCA_004794655.1. Classification (NCBI taxonomy): domain Eukaryota; kingdom Metazoa; phylum Mollusca; class Gastropoda; order Architaenioglossa; family Ampullariidae; genus Marisa; species Marisa cornuarietis. Next base: position 1,587,830 of record SMMW01000135.1, read on the forward strand.
CTCAAACTGACGTCTGTGGTGGTGGCAGTTTTTCTGGCATCGTGGGCACTGTGTTGGGAGGCAACCGGTCAAATTGTTGAAATATGAATGTAAACTTGTGTCTCTCTAGCCTGTAACACAGTGCACATAGTCAGGACTGCTTTCTCTAGCCTGCAACAGTTTACGTAGCCAAGACCAACCTGTCACATAGTTACTGGTCTCTCTAGTCTGCAAAACAGCTCACATATCCAGGACTGGTCTCCCTAGCCCAGAAAATAAGAAATCTCATTGATTCCCTATCCATGGTTTTATGATTAGACCTGAAATTTTCCCGGAAGACGAATAATCACGTGAAAGCATCCTTTTTGAAAAAATTATAAAATAAAAATAGTATGGATTAGCAAAAATAAAATAAAAAAATCGAATAAATGAAATGGATATTGGACAGAGAACAGTCTCCAAAAGCAAGCTCAATATTGCTCCATATAGAAATTTTAAGGTGCATGGTATACAAACGAAGTTGGTCGTTGTACAACCTTAATGTTGCTCATTGTACAACATTTGACTTGCTCGTTGTACATCCTTGATGTTTCTCGTTGTACATCCTTGATGTTGCTCGTTGTACATACTTGATGTTGCTCATTATAAAAACTTGATGTTGCTCATTGTAAAACCTTTGACGATGGTCGTTATACAGCGTTGACATTGGTCCTTGTACATCCTTGATGTTGCTCGTTGTACATCCTTGATGTTGCTCGTTGTACATACTTGATGTTGCTCATTATAAAAACTTGATGTTGCTCATTGTAAAAACTTGTTGTTGCTTATTGTAAAACCTTTGACGATGGTCGTTATACAGCGTTGACATTGGTCCTTGTACATCCTTGATGTTGCTCGTTGTACATCCTTGATGTTGCTCGTTGTACATACTTGATGTTGCTCATTGTAAAAACTTGATGTTGCTCATTGTAAAACCTTTGACGATGGTCGTTATACAACGTTGACATTGGTCCTTGTTCATCCTTGATGTTGCTCGTTGTACATACTTGATGTTGCTCGTTGTACATACTTGATGTTGTTCGTTATAAAAACTTGATATTGCTCATTGTACAACCTTTGACGATGGTCGTTATATAACGTTGACATTGGTCGTTGTAATACTTGTTGCTCGTTGTACATCCTTGATGTTGCTCGTTGTACATACTTGATGTTAATCGTTATAAAAACTTGATGTTGCTCATTGTACAACCTTTGACGATGGTCGTTATATAACGTTGACATTGGTCGTTGTAATACTTGTTGCTCGTTGTACATACTTGATGTTAATCGTTATAAAAACTTGAAGTTCGTTATAAAAACTTGATGTTGCTCGTTATAAAAACTTGACGTTGTTCGTTGTACAACCTTGATGTTGCTCATTGAACATACTTGATGTTGCTCGTTATAAAAACTTGACGTTGCTCGATGTACAGCCTTGTTGTTGCGCAGTGTACAAACTTGACATCGCTCGCTGTTCAACCTTGAAGCTGCTCACTGTATAAACGTGATGTGGCGCGTTGTACAACATTGATGTTGTTCGCTGTACAAACGGGATGTTGCTTGTTGTACAAATTTGATGTTGTTCGTTATACAACATTGATGTTCGTTGTGCAAACGTAATGTTGCTTGTTGTACAACATTGCTACTGCTCGTTGTACAATTTATTATCGGGCTCAAGCACAACGTGTGAAATCAGTCTGCGCTGCATACAACAATCAATAGGCTCAGGCTACTAAATTCCGTGCGCAGCGACTTAAAATTCATAATCAGAGAAACGGACTGGAAACGCTGCCTCTCATTTTTAATCCTGTGGCAAAGTTCCTTTACTGCCTGAAACTGCCGGCAGTGCATTTGCATGAACCCTCTGCAACGCCAGTTCCTTCACTTGCTCATATTTCAAGTCAGGTATTGCCAGAAAGACTCAAGTCACGTGAAATAAACATCAAAGGAAGAGGGAGGTAATAGAAAAGAAGGAGAAGAGTAAGAGTATAAAGAGGTTAGGTGCCAACACTCTGACTTGCTCTCTCTTTCCCTATCTTTATGCTGCACAATATAATATAATACTATAATCAGCTACAAATTATAACCTTCATAGATCAACACAAAATAGACAATCGTTCTGATAATCCATAATACGGATCAACACAAACTAAACAATCAGGCAGTCACAGGCAACCCATTACCTAAAAAAGTAGAGACCGTAATGCTGCAACAATCAGGCAATCACCACTAATTACTGACAAAACACACAGCGAGAGCTCAAGACACAATGTGTTCACCTCTACAAATAACTTTTTCAGCTTTCGACAGTGTCTGGTGATTAAAAAAAATACTTTAGGTCCCTTTGTTCTTCTCCTATCATCTGGAATGAACTCCTCACAAAACATCGCAAACTTTTCTTGTCCTTGTGGTAAAAGCAGATGCACGAAAAGAGCATTGCGTGTCCATGTGAGACTTGTACATCTACGAAACATCTTTCCTCACGAATCCCAGACACTTAATCCCCGGACACTTAATCCCCGGACACTTCATCCCCGGACACTTAATCCCCTAGACACTTAATCCCCTAGACACTTAATCCCCAGACACTTAATCCCCAGACAATCCTCAAAATGAAATTTCCACTCAAAAAGTTATGAAGTGAATGAAAAATTTAATTCAAATTCAAATAATACTTAACTTCAACATTTATAACATCCCAGTCTTACGAGAGTTACCCAGAGTTACCACGCGACACATTTCTCTTACGGTTATACTATTTATAGTTCACAAAATAGCAGTTTTAAGTGTCGTGTCGCGATTTGGGGATTAAGTGTCTGGGGATTAAGTGTCTGGGGATTAAATGTCTAGGGGATTAAGTGTCTGGGGATGAAGTGTCCGGGGATTAAGTATCCGGTCACCTTTCCTCACACTGTGTGTGTGTGTGTGTGTGTGTGTGTGTGTGTGTGTGTGTGTGTGTGTGTGTCTCTGATTTGTGGACATGCACAGGATGTTTCTGAATTAATTTTCTAGTTCATTAACAATGGTTCAGAGGAGGCAAGGCTTACAGGTCACACAGCAGCACGGCGTCCTGAGTACTAACGTGACGTAGTAGTAACGTATCGACAAAACACCGCATGAACAACGATTTAAAAGCTGAAGAAGTTGATGGAATGTTGAAGAAGCTCGAGACCAGTCTTTCGCTCAGCGCCAGACAAGAAGAGTGTCCGAGCAGACGGCTGAAGCGGTTTCACGGAGGATTTCAAGAGTGGTCTCCAAAAGGTCAGAGGTCTTGCAGCGCGTCGTCTCGATAATTTGCTTTTTTCTTTTGCGCAGCACCAGACGAGTCGGCGAGCTGCACGAGTGCTCGGTGCATTTCACAGTGACAAGAGAGAGACTGCAAAAAAAAGCGCATTAGAGAAATTTCCAGTAACCACTTTTGTTCTTGTCACTGGATCATCCAATTTGTCTGATCTGCCCTTGTCAGATCTTGTTCATCAGTACAAAATTCAACATTCGGAGACATATTGGACTGGATGAGCAGAAGTAGTCAGTCTAGATTTCGTTTTCCTTATGATGAATCTTTAAGGCCCATATTGTGTCGCCAAATTAATTAAATAAAAAAAGACAAAGAAAAAAAGAATAATTTTAGACTCTTATGTTCTCCCCCTTCCCAACAGACACACACATATTTGGGCCCTAACTCTCTTAAGCAGTAGATTAAATAGCATCGTTGCTTACAGTCTCCCCCCACAGACATGTACAGGTATCACAGACAGGTACAGGTATCACAGACAGGTACAGGCATCACAGACAGGTACAGGCATCATGTACAGGCATCACACACAAAAAGAAAGCGATAGACGGACAAAACAGGGTTTGTCAAAAAACTCCAACCGTAAAAAGTCTTGTTTGAGTAAGGAAATGTTTGCTAAACAAAACGGCTGATACATGTTAGACCATTTGACGACCAGTGAAGGAACAGAGAGAGTAGAATAAAAGATGAATGAAATCAGACTCAAAAGTCAACATCACGATGTAGAACTTTCCCTTGCAAGGAGAGACACTAGCTTCCCTTGTGTGCGTCACGGTGAGTAGTATTCATAGATATGAGTAGTGTTCATAGACATGAATAGTGAGTATAGACATGAGTAGTGATCACAGACATGAGTAGCGTTCATAGACATGAGTAGTGATCATTCACAAAAGTAGAGCTCCATTACCATAAGAGAAAGTCTGAACTACTGTTTCCTACTCAAAGTCTACTTTACCGTTAACTGCCCTCGGTTGCCATATGTCGGACTTGCGTGAGTTACCATGGACCTAGACAGACATAGACTACTATACTCTACGGAAGGTTTTCAGGGGGAAAGAGTTCGTAAATGTTTTTGTCCTGTACTAAAAGGTGTCAATGTATCTTAGGATATAATAAGCATTTCATTTTAGGATATATAAACACCTCTACAGGCTTCATTGAGGATGCTTCACCAGCTCTACCGTGTGTTTACAATGGATCATCTTGCAGGGTTCTAACAGTGGAATCTGTAGATAGTTTATGTGCTGATTAAGAGGAGCCTCTGCAATAATTTATATTTTGTTTATGTTTACTGATGGGTTTCATTATCTGACTGCTGTCCACATCAATGAAGCTGGAGTATCTAGTAACATTTCTCAGTATCTAGCGAAGCAGTGGCTGTACTAATCCCTGATTTTTTCGTATTTCATCACGTTTCTAGTATCTGACGGATGCACTGATCGTTGTTGTTTTTTTTTTTTTTTTGAATAGTTAAATTGATGTTTTATTACATACTTTGAATAAACTCTTGACTGTACAAGTCACGAATGCCTAAGTATCCAGTTGCGTTTTCCGCAATATAGAAACTGCAAAGGTCTGGGAACAGTTGCACAAAACGTTTCTAAACCTTAAAACTATTCCATCCATAGAAAGGGTCAGCGGTCTATCTTTTCTCTATGTCCCTCTTTCCATCATTCCCCTCTTACTTCCCCATTCCTCTGATTTACTCATATCTGATATTGCTCCAGTCTCTGTCTCTCATTCTCCTCTTTTCACTCATTTTCAATTTATTTATTCGGAAGTCATCGTCACGTACCCTTCCCCCACCTTCTGATGGCAGATCAGCCACACATGTCGGTGTCTATTTGGTGGACATCAGAAGCCAGTTGCACAACACATTTCTAATTTTAGACACTTTTAGGCCTTAAAACTATTTAATTTAAAGTACACACCACAGTTTTAGAATGTTTAAAAATAAAACTGCTTAAGTAAGATAAAGTTGTTTTAAGTCTGACTTTCCGTCCTGTCAGCACAATGTTTTGTATTTCTAACATCAGTAAATGTACAGTTCGTCCATCCCATTATTTCTCCTGGTCTCTAGACATTGTTAGATAGTGAGATGTACTATTCACCATCCCATAGTTTATTGTAGTCTCTAGACACTGTTAATTAGTGAGATATACAATTCACCATCCCATAGTTTATCTTAGTCTCTAGACATTGTTAGATAGTGAGATATACAATTCACCATCCCATAGTTTATCTTAGTCTCTAGACATTGTTAGATAGTGAGATATACAATTCACCATCCCATAGTTTATCTTAGTCTCTAGACATTGTTAGATAGTGAGATATACAATTCACCATCCCATAGTTTATCTTAGTCTCTAGACATTGTTAGATAGTGAGATATACAATTCACCATCCCATAGTTTATCTTAGTCTCTAGACATTGTTAGATAGTGAGATATACAATTCACCATCCCATAGTTTATCTTAGTCTCTAGACATTGTTAGATAGTGAGATATACAATTCACCATCCCATAGTTTATCTTAGTCTCTAGACACTGTTAATTAGTGAGATATACAATTCACCATCCCATAGTTTATCTTAGTCTCTAGACATTGTTAGTTAGGAAGATTTACAATTCAGCATCCAGCTTTTTCTCTTGGTGTCTAGACATCGTTAGATAGTGAGATACTGCAGTTTGCTATTTTTTAAGTGAAGTTTTTTTTATTCCGTATTACAATTCACAGAACACAATTCAAACACCTCTTTCATTCTTAAATCCATACTAGAGGTAGAAAATATAGATATAGAGTGTTTGATATCCATACTTAAAAATAGAGAGAAAAGAGAGAGAAGAGAGATAGAGACAAGAAGAAAGTGTCCACATGTAGCATTATAAATAGCTGTACCTAATTACGCTGCACAAACACACAACTGTTCCTGGTTTACATTACAAGTGTAGGATCAATAAGTTACACCCTGATCATTTACACTGGAGGAAATGAAATCAATTTGGCATATATATATATATATACATTCTAAAACTAACCCATGCAACTGTAAGCACATCCATGTCATTGGTGGGTGGCCTCATAAGAAAATAATAGCGATGTTTTCAATAAGTTATTATGCTCAGACTGAAAAATAGGAAAACACTCGTCCCCATATGTCATCGATTCCAGAATTGACGACTGTACGCCGCTAGCATTTATCATGTATGTGTGGTGTTCTTTGTGTAAAACCACTTTGAGTTCATCTTAATGGTGGAGAAATGTGCTATAGAAATCATCATCATTATTATTATATATATATATAGGTGACCGGACACTTAATCCCCAGACATTTATCCCCGACACTTAATCTCCGAGACATATAATCCATAGCCACTTAATCCCCAGACACTTAATCCTCAAAAATGCCCCCAAATCGCAACACAAAAATGGGTCCAAACTAAAGAGAAATGACCTTTTAATAAAACAAGTTTTCTGATTATTTGCGGAGTAAACTGGTAAAGCTAAGAAACTGGCTCTGTGGAGTCAGAGGGTGGTGACGGGACACTTAATCCCAGACACTTAATCCCCTAGACATTTAATCCCCAGACACTTAATCCTCAAAAATGCCCCCAATGTTATAAATGTTGAAGTTAAGTATTATTTTAATTGTCAAACTTATTTTGATGTTTACATGAAAATAATTATTTGAATTTGAATTAAATTTTTCATTCACTTCATAATTAAATTTTTCATTCACTTCATAATTTTTTGAGTTAAAATTTCATTTTGAGGATTAAGTGTCTGGGGATTAAGTGTCTAGGGGATTAAGTGTCGGGGATTAAATGTCTAGGGGATTAAGTGTCGGGGATTAAATGTCTAGGGGATTAAGTGTCGGGGATTAAATGTCTAGGGAATCAAGTGTCAGGGATTAAGTGTCGGGGATTAAATGTCTAGGGGATTAAGTGTTTGGTATTCCAGAGGGTATATGCCTCTACTGAGTACTGAGCTAGTAAGAATATTTTTATTCATCGTTGAACTGCTATTTTGTGAACTTGAAATATTATAACCGTAAGAGAAATGTGTCGCGTGGTAACTCTAATGAGATGTAACAATGGTCAGGAGAATTAGCAACATTGTACAGTGATACGAGGCAATGGATCGTCTTCTGTACCTCCGATTATAGCTTACCTGTCATATTGATTAACACTTTTCATATCATATTGTTGAAGAACATTGACATTAATAGCTCACATGAACTTTAACTTATGCTATACATGTTGAAGTATTATTTTAATTGTCAAACTTATTGTGATGTTTAAATGGAAATAATTATTTGAATATGAATTAAACTTTTCCTTCACTTCATAATTTTTTTAGTTGAAATTTCATTTTGAGGATTAAATGTCTGGGGATTAAGTGGCTAGGGATTAAAAGTCTAGGGGATTAAGTGGCTAGGAATCAAAAGTCTAGGGGATTAAGTGTCGGGGATTAAGTGGCTAGGGACCACAAGTCTAGGGGATTAAGTGTCTGGGGATTAAGTGTCTGGGGACCACAAGTCTAGGGGATTAAGTGTCTGGGGATTAAGTGTCGGGGATTAAGTGTTTGGGGATTAAGGGGCCAGGGATCAAAAGTCTAGGGGATTAAGTGTCGGGGATTAAGTGTCTGGGATTCATACATATATATATATATAAAATACACATATTAAAACCTCTAAATATGTGCAGACTCCCCAGGAGACAATCCTGACAAGATGACATACAATTTAAACCAGACAACATACATCAGTTATGCTCAGGTAAATCACTTTGAACGAAAAAAAAAAAGAGAAAGGCAAAAAGACAATGCCTTCTTGTACTATTACAAAGGGCTGTACCTACTTACATTGGTAATGGAGCTGTGATACACAAGCAGTTTGCTATTTTGATCATGGAAGTTTTTTTTCTGATCTAGTGTCTGCTCTAATTTGGTGTCATGTGCCACACTGCTAAGAGATCCTAGCTCGGTGGCAACACCCTCTCCCTGTGTGTCACATGTTTGTTGTTATCAAGCATCACTGTCTGCAAGAGAACAAAGCGGTTGATGCTGTAGGAGCAGCCCTGACGATGAATGCAAGCAGTCGATGATGTGCACAATTCAATTGTCGAGAAACAAATATTTCTGTTCTCCCAATCGTTGTGTGGTAGGGAAGAGACTTCCATTGTTTAGAGAACACGACATTGTTTCTATGTCACTGTCTTTGAAGTTGGAATGAACAAAACACGAGAGTCCGACAAGGAAGTTTCTAGCAGGAGTGTAGACAGACAAGAGGACAGAGAAGTAGACAGAGTTAGACAAGTGTTAGTAAGAGGTCCACATCTACTAGGTGAAGGTATATATTCTTGATTTAATTTGTGGCCAGCGGGAGGTGTGTTGCACGGTCTGTCAGATTTGAGAGCCTGGAGGAAATTATTTTCATTCTGTGTTTCAGATTCATTTGGATTCCAAAGAACATTAATTAATGCTCTTTTATTTTATTACATTTTATTCATAGTTCCATATTCTCAACACAGGTATCTAATATAAAACTGTTTAATATAACACTTGCAAAAATCGGTTTCTTGCCAGGGCTGTTTACTAATTCTGTAATGTGTTTAATATGCGTAAAATCTCTAAAATAAATATTTTTTACTTCTTCCCAAAGCGCTTTTGTTACTGAGTTACCTAGTTTACAGTGAGGTGTGTTCCAACATCTAGTGACATGTTTAGTATGTAGCAGATTCAGATTCTGCGAACAAAATAATATCGCTCTACAAGGAAGAAGGATATTATTTTGTTCATACTCTTTCTTTTCTTCTTCGTCTTCATGTCCAAGACCGCCTGACCCTGACGAGAAAAGTCTTTACTTCCTCCAGTCTCTTCCTCTTGTCTCAGGGATTTCTCACGTCCTTGGCTTTTGATTCCCATTCTGTGTGGCCTGGCTGCCGGAGAAAAGTTTACGAAAATAGCAATAAAAATTTGCCAGGGAAAAAAATACCGAGGAAAATGGCAGGCGTTGTGCAGAAAGGTCAAGGCAGAAAGAGCATCAGAGACACGACCGACAGCCTGAAGACGATGTCTTGAGAGGCGGCGCTGTACATCGCCTCTGTCCTGCCGCAGTCATAAGGAAGATGAAAAGCAGTCGTCTGCTGAAGTCAACATTTGATGTTCAGTAATAATAAGACATGTATAATGTACATACCTCTTCCATCTGGGGAAGCTCATACAAGAGACGTAACTGCAATAACCACGTCGACGACGACGACGACGACGACAACAATACAATGATGATGATGATGATGATGGCGCGAGAAATAAGATGTTTTAATGGCGTGGATTTTAAAAAAATCACTTTCCCAAAGAAATCTTTGAACGCATCCTACTTTTCGACGACCTTTGGTGTCACACTCTCGGCCACCTGACTTTATACTTTGCGCAGCCACTCACTTGCTCCTTAGACCATACATCCCTCTTCTCGCTGTTGTCACATGACACTAGCGGGTTAGACACATGACACTAGCGGCTTAGACCTCGCAGGCCCTTGATCACGTGGCGGTGGTGGGCTTCTCTAGAGCTATCGTATGCTGCTGATGACCACGCCGGGCCCCAAAGAACTCTTAACTCAGATAATGGAACTGAAATCCATGTTCTCTCAACTCTTTTTTGTCTGGCCTTAATAGCCATTTTTAGGACCGCTCTCCGACGCCAGCTCAAGGCAGAGCTCAGCGAGACTTGCAACAAGACGCGTGAACAATACTCACCAGCGAACGCAGCGCCACCACACAGCCATTCCTCTCGTCCCATCTCGTCAAGGGGCGGAAGCCAGACTGAAGCAAGCTTAATCCTCTTTTTTGCTGAAGTGTAGTGCCTGGGCTGATCGCACGATTACAGGGCTAATGCGTACATCTTTTCTTCCACTTTCTTGTCACCTTCTTGCGGAAATCTGACTGGAGACGGCGCCACCCTGATGGCTTCCCTCAACTCCGCCACCGACTCATAATTTTTGACATCGTGCTCATCCCTACTGACGTGGCACCCGTGGGTGTATGGCACACTTCTTACTGACTTGTGCTCTTCCCCAATACTTGGCTAAGAACCCAACTAGCTTCCAGGGCAAAAACAAGCTTCATCGAACCTTCTTCTTCATAAGTTTGAGGGCAGGCAGGTGATGCGAATCTGGATCATATTTACCTGTAAGTTGGTTTTTCTACTCACGTACACACACACACACACACACACACACACACACACACACACACACAAGCATAAAGAATTATTTATGAGAATGGAGACTTATAACAAAAGATGCTAATGTCTACGAATAAATTTATAGAAAAAAAGGCGTTTCCAAGTCGTCATACATCGGACACCAGCAGAATAACAGAAAAGCTGTAAAGAAGCCGCCCTTTGACTACAGAAGCAAGATGAGTTCACGCTAAGCTGATTTTCTGCGGAAATGGCCCCCTTGGGTGAAAGCAAAAAGTGGAGAAATGACCTGGCGTCTTGGGAGGACGACAGAGTGGGGTCAGCGGGATGAGGACCAGTTTTCAAGATGCTGTCTCGTCTCTTCCGCTGTCCTTGCCTCCAGGGGGCGCCTGTTAATGAACACAGCAAACATCGTTGGTAGGCTTTTTTTTTTTTTTTTTTGGATGGCCCTGATCTCTTTGAATATCGCCGACTGAGTCTTGCGACATATATTCCACTGTAACTTGAAGCGCGCTATGATTTAATTTTTTTTTTAAATCTGTAGAAAATGCCTTCTCTTGCGTTCTTCCAATCCCTTCTCCTTCCCTACAAGTCTTTATACCTTAATTTTGTTTTTTTGCTACTGTTGAAACTGTTCTGAGTTTCGATTTAAACATTTTTATTAGCCAAAATTAATTCAGCTACATCGAATCTAATCGGTTGTGTGAGCTTACGAATTTTTTCTGGGGTATGCCTGTGATTGCAACTCGCTCACTTCATCTGTGAAAACATTGTTTTTATTTACAGCATGTTGTGCGCTCGATAACACCATGGTGACGATGCGAAAAGTTGCTGACATGTCTGAAATACAGAGGGTGCAGGCGCTGTACAAATACTTCCACTCTGTCTACATGCGTATACATATACAGATACACGCTTTTCTTCTTACCTACTCAGAAGCCCTAACCCCTCACACACACCCACACGCACGAACGCACGCGCGTTTGCAAAGAGGAAGGAAGGAGGGAGGGAAGGAAGGATGAAGATAAGGATAACATGCTGTCTGTCACCCAGTCGTGTTTTAAGAGCTTCGGTTTGTTTTTTGTTTTTTGTTTTACCACACAGTCTCTGAGAGTAAGTACACAATTCGCGGCGCAATAACAACCTGGTTTAGTTAACCTCCATCATCAACTTGCCTCTGCTCACAAACAAACATCCATTTTTAAGGACATTGAAGATCAGGTGAAGGACGATGGCGCTTTTTTCAGGAAAGCTATAAATTATCTTTCTTTCAATCTCAGATTTGTGCTTTGACTTTTTAGGAGGACCTTCGCCTTAAGCTGGGACACGGCATCTACATCTAGATGAAGAGATTTTTCTCCGATCTCCAGTGTTTTCTAAAGGTTGCTGCCAATCTTAAATGTCTGCAGTAGGATTAAAAGACTTCTAAAAACCGATTCCCATAAAAAACCAGCCATTACACAGGCATGCTGCAGACAGTGTGATATATATCTGTCTCCTTCTCTTTCTCCTCAAACGTGGGACAATGGAGACGGCGGCGGGCGACCTTCTCGTCACGAGTCACTCAGGGCTCGTTCTCCAGGGACATAATTTCGTTAAAGCCTTGTCCATTCCCGGATTGTCAATTCTATTTCGGCAGAAGAATGTTCGATGATAATAACCCCGAGAAGTAAAGTGTGCCACATTGAAGGAGGCTAAGACTAACAGAAGGGAGGGAGGGAGTAAAATCCACGCACACACAGTCACAGGCATGGACCTGCAAGATATTTTCCAGTCTCAAGATGGTATGCCATCCTCGTGTCAAAAATTTCTTTCTCTGCAGTTCTCCAATGAATGACGGTTGTGAGATTTTGAAAGCACATTGAAATTTCCTAAGTGGATTGTTAAAAGAAAATAAATTTATAATTTGTCAGTGCGTCAGACGCACTGGCTGGCACGCAATGTTACTCATGAGGAGAGTGGCTCATGCTGCACAGTTTGGTAGGTCGTGAGGGTCCCCAAAGGTCGATGCTGGTAATATCATGCTGTGAATAATGATCAAATGTATAAACAATGTCACTGTAAAATGTGAAAAGATTATATTGTTCTCGGAAGGCTCCTACTGATTAGTTCGCTACTGTGAAGCAGAAGGTGGTTGCCTTCTTCATATTGCTAACCAATTTTACAGCATCAACAGCAGTGGTACATCGTGGAATTTGTGGAATAAAACCCTTGCTGACCTCACCAACTTCGTCACTAACTCAGACTTGAAATTCGAGGAGGGAGTTGCTGACATCTTGGTGCAGCACCAGTGAAGGTAAAGGTCATCCTCTAAACTTTTTAGGTCATTGCTTGGGGCAATCTTCACGTGAGGACTGTGCCCATATCTTCTCCTTCGCTGCCTTACCTTCCCCAACCCTTTATGGCGCCAGGTACCAATAAAATGACCGGGAACTTCATTTCAAGCTTATGTTAAGTACCAGTGTCAATGACCCGCAAGGCCAAGGATTGCATGTTCAGGCTCAGAAACTGCGAGAGGTCGGTGTCAGCATGAAAGTCCCGAGATAGTTGCATCACGGCTTCATTTAGGGTCTAGTCACTCCTTTCTTGCATGATTTGGAAACCTGAGTTGTGAATAAAATTCAGACTGGACAGGATAGTCAGGGACTGCGATAAAATTGCGGAGTGACCGTCTCAACTCAGTAAGCTCTATCTGCTCTCAAGGATTACCAGCCAGGCCCAGAAAGATCCAGGGGATTCTACCCACCTCTTGTCACAATTCTTCCAGCGACTCCCATCAGGCCGCAGCGTCGACGTCACAGGGGGAAGAAGAAATCGCTTTACAATAGTCATACCCTCGACCACGAGCCTTCTCAACGAGTGTGTGTGTGTGTGTGTGTGTGTGTGTGTGTGTGTGTGTGTGTGTGTGTGTGTGTGTGTGTGTGTGTGTGTGCTAAAAGGAGACCTGTCTGTGTGGTTGTGTCGCTGTGTGGCGATAGGAGGGAGAGGAGGAAGGGGATTGTGCGCACGTGTGCTATAGAGAGAATAATACAGCATATGATAGAATGTTCATGCACGTTGTTGTGATGTCCGTTACCTATAGCATCCTGTGAAGATATGGTAATGAACTTTGTTGTGTATTCCTCTTACATGTAACAGCATGTGACAGGATGGTAATGCACATTGTTATGATGACCGTTACATGTAACATTGTGTTCTTCCTTGAAGACAAATTGTGTCTTGACAAAACTCAGTGAATTCAGCTGTGTGAAATGTGTCGAAGTATGGCTCTCTGCCTTATTCTGGAATATGTCTGACTTTGTCGTCAACCCTTTCCTCCGCTCTTTAGAGATCCTTCCCGTCCAACTTCTTTTATCAGGGAAATGAAGTGACCAATCACAACACACACTAGAACTAATAGCGTCTGGGGACCTTTGCCCTATACTGGTTTTTATAGAAAATGGGTTGAGCATTCAGTATGCCCACGTACAACTAACATCTGTGCACTTAAAAAAAGAGACGGAGGTGGAGTAACAGACACCCCGCTGTGTCTACGTTGAGGACACGAAGGCACGAGGGAAGAGGCACGAGGGACGATGTAGTCAGCCCTCCCTTACCTTCACCATAAACATTTCAATCCTTTTTTGGCTTTTGAAAGCTGTCTCTGGACCACAACTGTCGGGCAGACAGAGTGTTGGGGGGAAGTCACTTCAGTCGATACCAGGTGAGCCTGATGTCTGCCGCACACTGAGTGGCCTCAGGTGTCGTCAGGTGTGTGGTCAGGTTTCCAGTAATTATGAGTAGGCAGCGAAGGTTTAGAAGGAACTCCATGGGAAACTAGCTGTTAATCCACAAACGGACATGAAGATAGGCATGAATGGTTTAGGACAAATAGGTAAATTTAATGTAATGGCCCACAGATGTTTAAACATAAGCAAACGTGCTTGTAGATGAATGGTTAAATGTTGATGGGAAAATGAATAACATGAAAGGTGACATCGATAACAAAGAGGGAAAAGCTACATAGGTCAATGGACAATGGAGGGATAAGAAAAAAACTGATTTAAGTAAAGGAAAAAAATAATTAACCGTTCCCCATAAACATTTTACATTGCAAATTATCATGAGAAAAAGAGCAGCAGGGAAAGAGTACATTTGATGTCGCAGGAGGTGAAGGAAGAGCTGAAGCCTCGGCAATAAGTCAGATCCTTCACAAGGAGGAGGCAGTTAAATACCACGAGAGATTAAACCTGATCTAAGTTTTTCCTCTTTTCCTGCCTTTCTTTATTTGAGTTTATATATTTGTTGTTTCCGTGTCACCCATTCAGAAATTAAAGCAAAAAATGTACCCTTTGCATGTGTGTGTGTGTGTGTGTGTGTGTGTGTGTGTGTGTGTTTTAAAAACAGATAAAGCAGACTTTAAGGTGCTTAATCAACATATGAAGAATTGAAGGTTTTTCCAAGTTAGTTTTGTCTCACTTACACGCGTCTGTCAGACGAAGACTTACTTTCGGTCAAAGTCAGCAGTCGTGGTGCAACCATTGCCCTTTGATCTATAGCCTATTCACAGAAAAAAACCATCGCAATCTGAGGGTGATCATGTACTGCCTTGCGGAAAATGTAGTCAAATCTATATTTCGACCATCCAGATAGTTACTCCTTTGAATGATGCTCTGAGACCTTGGGCAAGTAGATAACATTTTCAGTTTTCCTGGAGAGGACTCAAGTTCAGGATACATTACTGGACATGGTCATAGTCCGTCATTCAGAAACTTGTAAAAGGAGGGGAAAGCAAGGGAGATGTCTTTTTAACTAGCTACACCTCATCACACATGTGATTGTATTTGACAACGTGTGTAGATTATCGTCATTTCACGATTTATTTAAATTGTAGTAAGGAAAATGTAGACAAATATTTGTAGAGATGTTGCATGAAGGATTTTACCCTCCGAAGTTTTTCTGTGTAGTTGGTTGCTTTGACTGATGTGGCACTGTCCTTGCTCACTACTTACTGGTAGTCTGGTGTGGCACTGTCCGTCCTAGTCATTTATTGGTAGTCAGCAAGATTGGCATCAAGAAACAGTGTTCAGGCGCTGAACGATACTCATGATATGGCATTCGTCATCTTTGCCTTCATTTAATATGTCGTCCATTAAAATGTGTCACGTGAGTTTGCTTCCATACCTCTCGTGTGTGTGTGCGTGCGTGCGTGCGTGCGTGCGTGTGTGTGTGTGAGAGAGAGAGAGAGAGAATACATCAGAAAATGTAATGTTTTCTTTTTTTTACAATGACAAGTAATTAACGGGATGCAAACATAAACCCTAAAGTCTAGCTTAGTAAAAATCTTGGTTTGTGGGTTTATTTTTAGTTTACCGATTCTGAGCGTGGTCTGTGGTTTCCCTCAAAAGTACATCCCTAAGCCTCATATGAAAATGTTATTTTGATGACCTGTCATTCTAAGCCCAGATATTTTTTCTCTCTATCCCACAGCCAATGAATGTGTTAGAATATGGGACAAGCGGGGACAGGCTTCGACGAGCGGGGAACGGGTGGGGACCAATGTCGTGTGCAGACCGCACGTGCGCAAATTGATGGGCGAGAAATGGCAGGCGAGCAGCTCATTCAAAAGAACAATTTCTCACGAAAGATGAGTTAAAGATGCGTCCGTTCAGGTTTGCCTTGCACAGGGAAGAACAGTGGGGGGGGAGGGAGGCGGCTGCTGCGAGAAGAGACCATGGGCTTTGAACGTGAGATTATTTTCTGTCTTCTTCTGGGCAGAGAGGACGAAAAGAATTTAATGACAGTTGTCACATTTCGCTCTGCTAGCCGCATCAATGCTGCATCCAAGAGAATAAAAAAAGAATGTTTTTAGAGAATCATGACATGTTAGCTTCCAAATCTGTTTCTGTAAGCTGTCTGACAGCTTTGATTCAAATCATGTGCATGGTACATGTGAACGTGTGTTTGTACGCTTGTGTGTGTGTGTCTGTGTGGATGTGTGTGTGTGTGTGTGTGTGTGTGTGTGTGTGTGTGTGTGTGCGTGCGCGCGCAGTCGTTTACATAAAAGTGGTCACATTAAGAAAACTGAAGGCAAAAAGAAAAATGCACAAAGACTATCAAAATGGATAAAAACTATTTTTTCAAAGAAATATAAAATGAATTCGCTTCTTTTATTGTTTTGCCATCAATATCTAAAAAACTATGCCATAGGGGTGGTCCGCCATTTACTTTAGTGGATACCCGAGAATGACCCAGCATAACAAACGATCGCCTGACAAAGACAGCAGTCGGAAATTCTTCTCAAGACATTAAACGAAATGACCAGACATTCGCGACCAGCCAAAGCTCATCTTGTGCTCCTTTACAAACAGCAATATCCTGTTGACCTGCTTCTAGACATCTTTAGAGAGGCACAATGAGGAGGACTGAAGGTCGGTAATGACTCTGCCCTCGTCAGCAAGAACTGCACCCGCTTGTTCGAGAGTTTTATTTGTGCACCAAGCGATGCTACGACAAAAAGAGGTGTGGTACACCGGCTCTACAGACTTTTAGATGTCACGTAATTAATTCTTTTTTAGAATATACTACCTGTAATCAACACGTTATAACGTATTTACATGTAATCAACACGTTATAAAGTATTTACCTGTAGTCACCACTTTATAAAGTATTTCCATGTAATCAACACGTTATAATGTATTCACCTGTAATTAACACATTATTTACATGTAATCAACGTGTTATAAAGTATTTACCTGTAATCAACACGTTATAAAGTATTTACCTGTAATCAACACGTTATGATGTATTTACATGTAGTCACCACTTTATAACGTATTTACATGTAATCGACACGTTATAACGCATTTACCTGTAATCAACACGTTATAAAGTATTTACATGTAGTCACCACGTTATAACGTATTTACCTGTAATCAACACGTTATAAAGTATTTACATATAATCACCATGTTATAAAGCATTTACCTGTAATCAGCACGTTATCAAGTATTTACGCGTTAAAAAGTATTTACATGTAATCAACACGTTATAACTTATTTACATGTAATTAACGCGTTATAAAGTATTTACCTGTAATCAACACGTTATAACTTATTTACATGTAATTAACGCGTTATAAAGTATTTACCTGTAATCAACACGTTATAATGTATTTACCTGAAGCAAGCGTGCTCCACAAGGACAAACTGTCACAAGATCGCGCGTTTTTCTTGGCCGACTAGTAATAACCGCACGAGGAATAGCAATACATACTTCAACTGATGACCGACCAGTGACAGAGTGATGATCGCGGATGACTGTGATGACCTACTGGTGACAGAGTGATGATCTCGGATGACAGTGATGAACTACTGGTGACAGAATGATGATCTCGGATGACAGCGATGAACTAATGGTGACAGAATGATGATCTCGGATGACAATGATGACCTACTGGTGACAGAATGATGATCTCGGATGACAATGATGACCTACTGGTGACAATGATGAACTACTGGTGACAGAATGATGATCTCGGATGACAGTGATGAACTAATGGTGACAGAATGATGATCTCGGATGACAGTGATGAACTAATGGTGACAGAATGATGATCTCGGATGACAGTGATGAACTAATGGTGACAGAATGATGATCTCGGATGACAGTGATGAACTAATGGTGACAGAATGATGATCTCGGATGACAGTGATGAACTAATGGTGACAGAATGATGATCTTGGATGACAGTGATGCCCTACTGGTGACAGAATGATGATCTCGGATGACAATGATGACCTACTGGTGACAATGATGAACTACTGGTGACAGAATGATGATCTCGGATGACAGTGATGAACTAATGGTGACAGAATGATGATCTCGGATGACAGTGATGAACTAATGGTGACAGAATGATGATCTCGGATGACAGTGATGAACTAATGGTGACAGAATGATGATCTCGGATGACAGTGATGAACTAATGGTGACAGAATGATGATCTCGGATGACAGTGATGAACTAATGGTGACAGAATGATGATCTCGGATGACAGTGATGCCCTACTGGTGATAGTTATGACGTTTTGGTGACAGAATGATGACCACGGGTGACAGAGTGATGACCACGGGGGGCGAGAGGTCACGGTCTAAAGCTTGAGGTGACGGGAACTGAACAAGTTTGCCATGGATCTGACATTCCGTCTGGAAAATCTACCGCTTTTCTAATGGCTGCCTGTCTCTGCGCGCCTCTGTGTGTGCTTGTGTGCGCGCGCCTATATATATATATATATGCACACATTGTGTGTGTGTGTGTGTGTGTGTGTGTGTGTGTGTGTGTGCGCGCGCGCGCTTTTCTTTTTATCTATTTTTTAAAAAAAGAAAGACCGTAGGAATCATAGTTTACATGAAACAACTTTCCAGGGCACAACCATAGTCTTTGCTCGGTCACTTGCTGGTGCTTGTAGACAGGAGCAGCAGGAAGTAGGAGAGCTGAGGAAGGTGGGAGTGCAAGGAGGCGTCTAGGACTTTCCTCGACATTATGTCAGTGACAACGATCCGCCTTGAACATGCACGTGACGTGACAGTAAGAGACCGTTCACATACGCGTGACGTTCTGTCAGTGACAGTGAGACACCGTTAACATATGCGTGACGTGCTGTCAGTGACAATTGGAAACCGTTCACATACGCGTGACGTTCTGTCAGTGACAGTGGGAAACTGTCAGCATTCGTGTGGGGTTCTGTCAACGGGCACAAAGAATATAAAAATGAAGGAAGGCAGTCATTTACCTAAGAAGAGCTTGATGACTGGTGATGATACTTCAAAGGAAGGAAGCTTTCACTCATATTTGTTTTTACACTATTTTGTATCCGTGGTGCTGACGTCATTAGGTGAAATTACTGCACAGGTTCATTCAGCTCCATGAGGCCTCCAATATCGGCGAACCGCAAGTTTTTTTTTTTAGCCTAATTTTGCCAGCTATCAAGTCTTCTAATAGTGTTTTACACTCATTTGATGTTGCACTTCCTCCAGCCAAACTTTTTTAACATTTTTGTTCTCATGTCTCCTAAAATTACATAAAGACTTCGAGTAACTTTGCTCAGCTGCTGCCAAGTCTTTTTTCCTCGCCATCACGTGACGCCATCGACGATGGAAGATTTTTTTACTCCGTATGAAGCCGTAGTTAGTCTAAACTCATACTGACATTGTACAAACCATAGTTAAACTTATACTGACACTGTACAAACCATAGTGAGTCTAAACTCATACAGACATTGTACAAACCATAGTTAAACTTATACTGACACTGTACAAACCACAGTGAGTCTAAACTCATACTGACATTGTACAAACCATAGTTAAACTTATACTGACACTGTACAAACCATAGTGATTCAAACTCATACTGACATTGTACAAACCATAGTTAAACTTATACTGACACTGTGCAAACCACAGTGAGTCTAAACTCATACAGACATTGTGCAAACCATAGTGAGTCTAAACTCATACTGACATTGTACAAACCATAGTTAAACTTATACTGACACTGTACAAACCATAGTGAGTCTAAATTCATACTGACATTTTACAAACCATAGTTAAACTCATACTTTCATTGTACAAATCATAGTGAGTCTTAACTCATACTTACATTGTACAAACCATAGTGAGTCTACACTCATACTGACACTGTACAAACCATAGTGAGTCTAAACTCATTCTGACATTGTACAGACCATTGTGAGTCTAAACTCATTCTGACATTGTACAGACCATAGTGAGTCTAAACTCATACCGACATTGTACAGACCATGAGTCTAAACTCATACATACATTGCATGTGAAGTCGTCTGCACTGTCACCAATCGGACACGTTAGTTTTGTGAAACAGTAAATATTCCGATGTACTACTACATGGTACATAGAGACCTGACTTTGACCTAGTATACACTACTAAGTACTCAAAACACAATATTGATGAGACCTATTAAATAATAAGAACAAGTGGGAGTGGCATATTTAATACTACTAAATATTACGTGGGTACAGCCCACTAAATGGTAGAAGGAGGGAAGGATAGCCTACTACAAACACCGACTAGTACAAACAGCATGTGGGTACAACCTACTATATACACAAAATATATAAACAGTATGTGGATGTAGCATAAATGGTGAAAAGGTGGATATAACCTGCTATACACCTTTAAATATTAAAGATAGTATGTGTGTGTGCAGCCCACTAATTGCTTTTATACTCAAAAGGAGAAGGAAAAATGCGATCTGTGAACTAACTGATCTTCGAGGACATTGCTTTATCTTTAAGCCATTCCAATCGTCCTCGTTAAGAAGTGTAGAAATACTTCATCTTTATGTGTCAAGTTTGGAAGGTAAAGTTCTGCTAGCCACTAATTTTTAAAGTAGGTTGATCTAATCAATATCAAAATGTTTCTGAAAGTTCCTTTTTTTAACATCTTGTCATCAGGGCGTTGTGAAAGACATTTTTGATACTAATTAATTCTTACTCCACCAAGTAGACAGAGAGAGACGTCTCCAGTTTTCCTGGCAGATTTTGTTTCTACAGAAATGCTATTAGAAACTCAGCTCTGCAAACAGGCCAACCATCAAAGACGTCTGTACATAACAGCTTTTTGTTTTGAAAGTGAGAGACTTCAGTCATTCAGTTTGCATGTCAACGACCCATTGATTTCTCCTGCAAAAAAATCATCGTCTGAAAAAAGATTCCTATTGTTAATATACTTATTGCAACATTTTAAATTAAGCGGGCTAAATAAGCTGACCTTTTGAAAGTATTATTAGAGTTTAGAATTTAGTGAGGACGGTCCGACGGTGCAACGGTTAGCACCTGTCACAGTGAGGGTTGGGTATCCTGGGTTCAGCTCTCGTCTCGGGCAGGTTGTTCTTTCTCTGTATGTGGCATCTGCCTTGCTGTGATATAGTCTTAGTTGCTGACTTGGCGTCAAACACCAATCCAGTAATTTAATAAAATAATTGGAAAAAAAAGTATTTGTTGAAGGTGGGTATTTGGTAACAATGTCATCTCTCTTCCAAAATTTGATTTAAATTTCCTTGATGATTAAAATGGGAAAGCTGTCTTTAGCTTCAGTTGAAGAGAGGCTATAGTGTGTACTTTGCCCGTCTGATTAGAGCGAAGGCATCTCATCATTTTAATGTGTCCAGATCGATAGAGACCTACAGAACCCGTATGAAAGCCTGTTAGCACCAAGACCTCTCCTGGTGCTTTCCATCTTCTGTTCCTCTCTTCCCCTATCAAAATAAATGAATAAAAATGATTAAATAAACGGCTGACACATTTAACGTTGAAAGGTGAAGATGGAGCTTGAAAAGGAAACCACGGGCTCGTTTCTGAGATGCAATGATTATAATTCTTTTATTGCGCCAGGTTGTAGCTAAAAGCTACTTACCTTGAGATGTGACACCGGCATACAGAGAGAAGCTTTTAAAGCACACAGACCTACACGCTAACGGAAGTGAAGAACGGGTGGATGCTGCACCGTGTGTCGTTGGCGTATCCCACTACTGGAGGGTAGAGAGGGTGAGTCAAGGACCTGACGGATCCAGACAGGCCCAGCTAATAAGTTTGTCTCCTACACAGGCAAAGTTAGTAGCCCGATGCTGGTGGAGTGTAGAGACATTTTCCACCATCACCCATCTCTCAACAGCGATAGCATAACACCATGTTGTTAATTAACCGTGAGACAGAGTGCGTGAGTGTGTGAGTGTGTGAGTGTAAGGGTGAATATTGTTTAGTCTGGAAGGACGAACAATGACTCTAGTCATTAACATTCAGTGACGGTAATATTCTATTTAACGGTTAAAAGTTGACTGTAGGAACTTCAGACAAATGATTTTCCTTGTGTGGGACTTCGGAAGTTCTTTGTAGCTGTGGACTTAAGTGAAGGACATGACAAGAGTTCCTGTTCGTGTTTCTGTCCATTTGTTACCCTGAGATTCCAGAAAGCGTTTCCCAGTTATCTTAGTCTAGAAGTATGACAATTATTTATATTAAAACTTTCTTTTCAATCGATATTAAAATGATCAGAAGAATATTTACCAAAGAGGTAAAACATTAACTTTGTTACATCAATTGAATAATAGAAATACTTAAAGCTGGACGGCATTGAAAACTGGAGCAGCAGATTCAACTGTTGATGTCAATAAGAAGTTAAGAAAAAAGTCCGAAAACGAGCAATGATACACGCTGATGTTGACAGTACGAGATAATTTACAGGCACTGCATACAGTTCGGTATTTTTCTAAAAGAATGATAACTTTTCTGTGAGTCGTGTAATACCGCCAACCTTCTACACTTTCTGTAGATGTGCCTGCACGTGCAGGCCTTATGGGTGGGATCTCTGAGATGCAGAAACTGGCGCATTGCAAGACGACATCATCATCATCCTTACAAAATCACTTTGAAGCTTTTCTCAGGTATGTCATGGAAGGAAAAAGATTCGTTGATAATAAATTGCATGCTAATGATACCTGTCAATTTTTTTATTATAAGCGTTTCAAAAATTGGACACTGACACAAACAACTGCCTGTGCAATGTTTAAAAAAATAATTTATTAAACTTTTCTAACGCTTATCGCAATAGTTTTAATCCTCTCTGTAATAAAATAGTCAAAAGCTAGGCAGCCAAGTTCAATGAAACATGGTTCTGATGGCTCAGTTAGTTTAAAATCATTAACGTTTGTCTATGTACCCCTTCTGTGAGTGTGAAAACCCTTTTCCTCGCAATGATCTACGAGGAACATCAGGTTGCCTCAAGAAGACTGATCTATTTTTTGATACATGCCTGGCATCAAAGGAAAATAATAGATGTTAGCATCACGTAAGGCTGTAGAATCGTCGGACAAACGTGACAAACGTGAGGTTTGTCACGTTTGTCAGACGATTCTACGGCCTTACGTGATGCCAAGTCACGTAAGGCCGACGTCTAGCTGAAGGCCACGTTACGGTGCAAAGGTCATGAAATAGCTTTGTGCACCTTAAGCTGATGTGTAGCCTTGAAGGGCTAGCCTTGGCATGCATCTCATCAAGCCAAGGTATAGCACTGGTGCCGCTTAACAAACATCACAGCAAACCCAACTTCTAATCCTGATGTCGTTTGTCAGATGTCACGTAAGGAACGCATATACTCCTGATGCCACCTGTCACATGAGGTCGACGTATAACCCAGGCTGGCTTTCACGTGAGGTCCTAAAATTTAGTCTTAAGACGGAGGTCTCAAGTGCAGGTCGACTTCGCTAAGTGTGGTCCGATAATCGAATTGCTTCTTGACACTCTGAAAACCTCACCTGCACACAAACCCAGAGTTTTTTTTTTTTTTTTTTTTTAAGAGTTAAACCCAAGAAAAGTCAAATCCGATTTAAGACCTCACATGAACTTATCCCTTGATGTCACGAAGAAAAGCAACACGAGAACAAACGTGAGTCAGCGGGAATGTGTCTGCATTCTCCCAGAATGCGCTGGTGAGAAAACAACAGTAATCACTAGCGGCCGGCCAGTCGATTCTAATTCCTTTGCAATTCGTGAACTAATTTTGTGAAGCAGTGGAGCGCGAAATGCTTATTGTTCACTCCCATGACCGAACTGATTATCTCCACCTTCCGCGAGTGGGACTCGTCTACTGCTTGCGTGAATCACGAACTGTGACCTCTCTGATGACTTTATCGAGACCATGGGCGATGACACCGTAATGGGCCATTTTAACTCCATTGTCAAAGTGACAAGTTACTTTCATCGCGAGTTTCCTATCTCTCTTTCCTGCCACCTCACGAAATGGAGTGGAATAGTAGACAGCGAACACTGGTTCTTCTGGCTTCGCCTGTTTTCTTCAAGAATTTAGGTCCTGTAGCTTACTTAGGGGTAGTCACAGGGGCAATGAACTGTAACTGATTTGCCGTGTGTCGGGCACGACATCTGGAAGACGGAGTCCAAACGCCTGAAAAATGATGGTACCTCCCTTATTTACATTTCTAGATATGCTAGTTTCCTTATTTACATTCCTAAATATTTTAGCTTCCTTATTTACATTCCTAAATATGTTAGCTTCCTTATTTACGTTTCTAGATATGCTAGCTTCTTTATTTACATTTCTAGATATGCTACTTTCCTTATTTACATTCCTAAATATGCTAGCTTCCTTATTTACATTCCTAAATAAGTTAGTTTCCTTATTTACATTCTTAAACATGCTAGCTTCCTTATTTACATTCCTAAATATTTTAGCTTCCTTATTTACATTTCTAAATATGCTAGCTTCCTTATTTACATTTCTAGATATGCTACTTTCCTTATTTACATTCCTAAATATGCTAGCATCCTTATTTACATTCCTAAATATTTTAGCTTCTTTAATTACATTCCTAAATATTTTAGCTTCTTTAATTACATTGCCATATATTCGAGATAGTCACACATTCCTGGCTCAGAGTGTTTTTGGTGTGCTGTCTTCTATTTCAAGTTCCTGAATACAATGAGTAGCCTTCCATAAATTTAATATTTGTTGTCTATCTCATGTCTATCTCATGTCTATCTCATGTCAATACCAAGAAGACGAATAGCTGTTTTTTTGTAAATTTGACAGTTACCACCAAAAAGATCATATATATATATATATATAATCCCACTCTATATGTACATAAAATTCATATATGCAGAAAGAATTCAGCTCCTCCAGTTTCAAAATGACATGTTCAGTATGTTACTGCGATGAACGGAGCCTGTAGCTGTTAACACTTAGCATAGGATACATGACCATACCTGACTGAGCAGCTAGGGTAAAGGCAACAGGATCCAAATCTCGGGAGGGTAAATCACTTACATTACTACCTACGTCAGGCTATGGGGCCCTTCATATCTTACTAACAGCTACACGTTTCTGAAAATATACTGTACTTAGTTACCATGTTTATTTTTCTTTCCATGTTCGTTGACATATAGATGTAAAGGAGCAAGATTCTCTATATATTTAAAATTATATATATATATTTTTATATATATATCTTGCGTGTACATATAAATCCTGCTTTACAGCTGTGCTACCTATATGGATTGTGAGATATTACTGTTGAACAAAGAATGTGAAAGATGATTATATCTTTGTATATATATGAATTATGCAGATATATATATATAGTCTCTATTCATTCCTGTATAATAGTTACAAACACGCAAAGACACACGCGCAAGACAATGATAAGAATACAAAGCTTTGAACAATGTCAACTAATCATACCATATACAAAAAAAACTGTTAAAAACCTTGATGCTCGTGTGATTAACAGTTCACAAGCTTTCATTACACAACACTTTACCACAGGGCTAGCAGAACTAGCCTGTATGAAATAGTCTTGCACGAGTGTACTGTGCTTTGACAGAGAAGTTGTGGTCATGTTGCACCACATTTCTACCTCGGGATGCGTCCAAGCACCATTATTACCACTGGAGGAGAGTCTTGGCATGGAGAGACAGTTCCTGGGTACCCAACAAAATCAAAATTCAATTAAAAAAGTTACTAGATTTTTTAACAGAGGTCGACAGATGTGACAAAGTCGTATGGAATGAAATATCCTATTGCAAAAAGGTGTTTTGCACCTGTAATCAGCGCGTGACGGAGACTTGCGAGTGAGCTCGGGAAAGCTCGGCTATGTTAGTCTAATGTTACCCACCCTTGTGGCTGTTATTTGCTAGACACTTAATAGGATTCCATCAGACAATCTTTCCTTGAGTCCTCCAGAATTTGGAAGTGGCTTTAGTGACAAAAGTCTTTTTTTGAACATTGAAGCCAGTCATATGAAATATTTCAGAGAGCAAGCATCTCAATGAGCAGATGACAGTCAGCTAACTGCTTCTGCTTAAGTGAAAATTTGCGAGAAATTTTACATTTGATTAAATAATGGCTCAAAAATTATTAGTCTTTCTCAAACTGATTCAAGTCCTGGGGTGATCGTTTGTCCAGCTGTATTTATGTATAACCTGCTCGACATGTCGAAGTTTTGACTATAAAGCAGCAGCCAGCATTCGTTCTGCTGTTTTTTTTTACCTTTGAACATGCAGGTCTTCCAAGAAAGTATGATCAATGTTGAGTCTGTTACGTAGCTGGAGTATTATTCAAATCAGCGATTGACAAGCATGGGGACTGTAGAAAAATAGATGCAGTGCGACATAAGTTTTATCAGAAAATGTCTGATTGGAGAGACCCTTATCACGTCCTTGTGTACTGCATAGATCAGACTCTTGCCACACACTCTTATAGCTGGTTGTTATGAGGCTACTTCAGGGAACTCAATAGCCTGCTACACGCCCTGTCAGAGCACATCACCGCCAGTCTTCCTCTCCTTGTGTGATGAATTTGGACTGTCTTTGAGTCCACCCAAATTGCTTGTATCTGCTTCAACATTATCACTGGTGCAGCTCCTCCCAACCTTCCTTGTCTCGTCTCTCTCTCTCCTCTCTCCACTCCATCTCTCTCCCTCCTTTCTTCCAGTGACAGTCATCCTCTGTCTGTCTCCAGGCCGCTTCAAGCATAAATCACACCGACTCCACTTCTCTTCTTTCTATGGACCTTAGCCCTGGAAATCTTGCCCTACAATGTTAGACATTCAGCCTCTATCCCAGTCTTTACTCTAACTTTAAAATTCACGTGTTTCAAATGTAAATGTGGCACAGTTCTGGTATCGTTTTGTTTGAATGACTATGTAATGACTGTCACGATAGGAAGGTAGTATGTTCGTGGCATTCTATGAATGTGTACATGTACCCACATCTGCCAACTCTCTCCCTCTTTCTCGCCAAAATGTTTTACTGGCCAATGGCCGAGATAATTTCCCCTTTTAAGGTGTAATATTTTTCATGTGTTGTTATAGTTTAGGGTAATGGTGTACAGGTAGGAGACTGTGTGTGTGTGTGTGTGTGTGTGTGTGTGTGTGTGTGTGTGTGTGTGTGTGTGTGTGTTTGCTTGTTTGTTAATGGGTATATTCTTAAATGCTTGTTTTGAGATGTATGTATCTGCAGTCCAGTTGCTCAATCTTAGATGAATTGTCAACGATGTGTGTGTGTGTTTGTTTGTTTGTTTGTGTGTATGTGTGTGTGTGTGTGTGTATGTGTGTGTCTGTGTGAGATGTTGGAGGTGCATACTTGATTTCCTTGTTGTAATTTTTTTTTAACTATATGTATATGATATATGCTACTTGCCCACCTATTTCTTTTTTTTCTTGTTTTTTTCTTCATTTTTCAATTTTGTATTTATTTATTATTATTATTCTTTTTTCTCTTCATTGTTGAACTAGAGCACATTCCCATATTCAAATTGCCCACTGGGACAAATAAAGTTGGTCATTGTCATTGTCATTATTTATGTGTAGAGGTCTTGGTACATGTGTGAATAGAAGTCGATTATGACTGGTCTTGTTTTTAAATGGATTATGTTTACTGCAGTTTTAAGATGTTGTGAAGTTACTTTGACAGATGTTTACACCCTTGCAGGAGCTATGAGCAATAAAGAATCAATCAATCATTCTCTAAAGCGATGTTGACATGATGTCTCTATGAAATGATGTTGATGTCAGTGATGTGAGTAAAATGTATTCGATATCAATGATCTAAACAATTTTTGCCCAAATCTGCTTGCTGTTGATTTTCGTTTGCACACTGACTGACTGACTGACTGACTGACTGACTGACTGACTGACTGACTGAAAAAAACTCCATGTTATCAGTTTGAAACTTTGAGGCCACAACGGCTTCGGAACAGATGATGTTCAATGTTTTTATCATATTTCTCTAAAACCGGATTTTTTTAAAATTTGCGTTCGAGGCGTCAGTAATGGAGTCTTTGGAGCTCAGTACACTTCTGCATTCTGAATGTTCAACCCAACGCAGCAAATCTGGCAAAAAAAATGTAATAATGATCGATGACGATGACATCCAATAAGGCAGCTTTCATCTATCCTGTAGATTCTTAATCTGGTGTGAACCCTTTCAAGCCTGTCTCCTGACAGATTCTTGACGACAAGGAAGAGATCGAAGTCCTGTTTACCCACTAACCTACATGCTGTAGGAGAAGGTCACTCAGGCGCAGAACCAGACGAATGGCTACTAGTTGCAACTAATCAGTTTAACTCTCTTATCTTTGAAATATACGGTTTCGTAAGGCTCCTTACACGAGAAGTTTGTCTCCATCTCTTCCTCAAGCCCTCCTTCCCTCTCTCCCCCCCCCTTAACGCTTGTCACCTATTGCCACTTGGAGCTTAGCCAAAGGGATGAGAACTTACAACGAGCAGGTGAAGTAAGTAGACGAGAATCCTGGCTTCGAATCGTTTGAAGATAAAAAGCCTTTTAAAATCGTATATCACGATTGAAACCAGGTTGAAGGACGTAGAAGACTGAAAGATTTTGGTTTGGGCGATAAGTTCGGTAGGTAAACCGTCGCCGTGTTCAAGATGACTGAACATAGAAAAAAAGTATCAAAATAAGAGACTAGTCCACAAGATGTCTACTTTCTCTCTCTCTCTCTGTCTTGCGCAAGCTCATAATTTTCTTTCTTTTAAATTTTTTATTTTGTTGTCCTATTGCTTATGAAGCTGACTTTTACTTGCTGTTTAAGGTGATACCAAAATTAGTTTAAATATTTTCCATGCATGTCTGTTAAACCAAGGAACAGGTAGACTAGTTTTTTGTTTTGTTTTGTTGTTTTTTTTCGTAAAAGATTTAAAGACAGGAAGAGCAGCACAAGCCCAAGGGCGGTCCGATGGCGCAACGGTTAACGCCTGTCACCAATACAGTGAAGGTTGGCTGTCCTGGGTTCGGTTCTCGTCTCCGGCACGCTGTTCTTTCTCTGCATGTGGCATCTGTTTACAGGGCTGGCTGCCTTGCCGTGATATAGCCTTAGTTGCTGGCTCGGCGTAAAAAACACCAGTTAAGAAGAGGCACAAGCACATGATAGTGTGATCACAACCAATACACAGTTCTTTAAGTTTAGATACAACTTTCTTGCACCATAATCGTAACAATCACACCCCAGCTTGTACCGACTTGCTGTTTTGTCTGAACCTAGCATGTAGTGTACTCGCTTCTTCTTGTTTACTGTTTACTTGTTGCTTGCTCTTGTCAATTTGC